>CM053622.1:482100424-482115999 GCA_028646595.1 Phalanger gymnotis | reverse complement strand
AGTGAAGGGATTGGTGTGATCATAACAGTGTTTTAGGAAAAGGAATCTGCTGCAGTGAAAAGAGACTAAAACCTGGAAACTAGTTTGGAGACTATTACAATAGTGTAGATGCAAAGTGATAGTTGACTGTCAGGTTGGTACCAATTAGAATAAAAGGGAAAAGAGTTAAAGGGATGAATTGAATTAAAGAATTAAAGAGAAATCTGAAAGGAAAAATCAACAGAACTTGCTACTTGGTTGCATGTGGAAAATGCCAGAGTTTGATGCCAGAGTTAGTCATTTTTCAGTCGTGATCAACTCTACGTGATTATATTTGTGGTTTTCTTGGAAAAGATACTGAAGTGGTTGGCCACTTCTTTCTCTAGCTTATTTTACAGATGAGGAAACTGAGGCAAACAGGGTTAAGTGACTTACTCAGGGTCACAGTAAATATCTGAGTTCAGATTTGAACTCACAAAGATGAAACTTTCTGACTCCAGGCCTGGCTCTCTAAGCACTGTGCCACTTAGCTGCTCCCAGAATGCCAGAGAAGAAGAGTTAAAGACAATTCCAAGATCTCAAGACTGGAAGATGGGTAAAATGGTGGTGCCATATATGGATGATTAGAAAATCAGTAAGTATTTATTAAATACCTACTATGTACGAGGCAATCAGGAAATAAGGACAATAGAAGAGGCATCCCTACTCTCAAGAAATTTCTATTCTAATGGGGGAATCAAGGAGTACATATATCTATATATCTATAGATATATAGATATACACACATATACATATATACACACATATACCTATATAGTAAATGCAAATATGAACAAAGTAGATAAAAACAAAATAGTTGTAGGTAGGGAAGACAGTAGTAGGGCAAGAGGGTACTAGCTTTTGGGAGATTAGGAAAGGATTCCTGAAAAAGGTCGTGTCTGAGAAAGACAAACTTGTTTTTAGACATGTTGAGTTAGAAGTGCTGATGTGACCTCCATGTTTTATGTGCTGCAAATTCATACGTCTCATCAGCATCGGCGATTGTATCTGGTGGTTGACATGTGCAAAATGCACCATTCCAAAATGTAGCTTTCTCCACTAGCAAAAAGCTGGTGGCTGTTTACTTGGCAGCTTTCTATTCTTTTTGTTTTTTTCCTCATATGGTAAAATTAGAAATGGAAGGCAATGTGGTATGGCTGACCTGAGTCAGGAAGACCCCACCTCTGACATACTGGCTGTGTGACACTGGCCAAGTAACTTAACCTCTCAATTCCTCAGGGAAATCTCTAAGACTACACATGGCAGAATTAAGGTTTCTAAACTCTTCCGTTAAGACACCTATCATTTTATTTATCTGACTTTCACAAAGAAGCTGGGAGAAGAAATCAATTATCTCTGTTACCTAGAGAAGGAGGTGTTTAAGGGTATCAGAATTAAAATTCTTTATCCGCTACATTCATCTCTCTAACTTGCTCAAGGAAAAACCTACTTTGACTACAGAGTAAGTAACTGATTCCATTATCGCATTTTTAGCTTTCCATAAGAGGAATGTACTTGGAGGATTAATTGATTCTGCCACTTTTAATAACTTCTTGGTTTTCAGAATACTCTCTCAACCATTCAGATAAAACACACCAGCTATTTAAGTGCCCCACTGAGGGTCCTTTTTCTTTTGCAAATCATCTTTCAGGAATTATGTAGCCTCAGCTCTGAAGATTATGTTTGCTGCCATGACAAATCCAAGTGGATTAGAAGAGATGAGATTAATTCAACAATTTTAGGGATACACATACCTCCCAACAGAGAGGATTGAAATAGTCAGGGTTCTTAGTTCATTCCCTCATCTTTCCATTCTTTTTTTTCTCCAAATGTTTTAAAGAAATAGGGGAAAAATTAGACAGTTTCACTTAATTCCACAGCCTTATCAAATATGTGTGTTGTCACTATCACTATTCTCTCAAGAAAAGAGATTATTAGAAGTCCTTTAAACTCTTGTTGAAGAAATTTACTTTGTATATTTGAAAGAGAAAAAGAAAATACTGCTTTTGCTAAGTTTCCCGATGTCCGAAATAGATTCCTTAGAAGGTCTGAAAGTAACAATTTTATTTTATTTTTTTAATTTATTTTTATTATTTTTATTTTTTAATGATTTTATTAAATGTACCTAGCAATGATGTAAAGATAATCTATGCTATAAAAATAGTTTTGATTTTTAAAAGTTCCTTTATCCTTTAGCATATATATATATAATATACATTCACATACATATGTATGTGAGTGTATGTGTACATGTACATATATTTACATACACATATATACATGTACACACACACTGATTGATATTGCTTCATTCTATGAACTTGCATTCAACATGTGCTTAGCATAGTGCTTGGTACCTAGCAGGCACTTATTAAATATTTTGCCAGGAGAGTCATACCTAAGACTTTACTGTCCCATAGAATTCTATCAGCATCAAGATCCTGAACTGCAAAATTCCTCTCACCAATGGCAATTTACTCTTCTTTGACCTTTCTTACCCCTTCACTTCCCTCAGATGTCCTCCTCTCTCCAATCAAGAAAAGGCTCCAGTCCCTCAAAACCTGCTATTTGGTCCTAGCCTGGGACCCTAGCTCTGGCTTCACTTACCTCCAGTCCCAACCTTGACCCCAGGGTCAGTTGCTTGGATGATTTACTGTCCTGTCATTCTATAATTCCTCACCCCTGTCATTTTGCTATTTCTGATCAGCGAATCCTTAAACCTTCTTATTAGCAACCATCCACTTTTTCAGCTCCTGCTGAAAAGGTAGATATGATAAAACTTCCTGATTCCTCTCATGACAAATGTCTGGTGCATAGAATCATTGGCGTTCTCACAACTGTTCAATTATCCTTCTATTTAGCTCTCATGGACTTCTTACTCTATTCCCCTCATTAGCTATTCTAGAGTTCTTTCTTCCCCCTTTATTCCTCCTTTACTTCTTGTAAAGTAAATATTATAAGTATTTTGCAAATCTTATATAAATGTGAGCTCTTTCCATCTTAAATCTCTCCCTCTTGCCTGGCTCCTCCTTCCCTATCTACAACCACATTTAGAATTGTTTTTACTCTCCTATTCCATTTGGTATTAGCCTCCTATCTCTAATCCTCTTTTCACCAGCAATCTTTCTTTTAAACAAAAGTAGTTTAGAATCAATTTCTTACCTTCGTACGTAAAACTTTCTTACCACCTGTTTACTTCTCAATTCCTTGAAAAATCTATTTGGTTCCCATCATTCTATTAAACTGCTCTTCCAAACATAACCAAAGTGCTTTTTAACATAAAATCCAAAAACCTTTTCTGGGTCTTCAAACTCCATTATTTCTATAGTTTTAAATGCTGCTCACTACCCCTTCCATCTAGTTGTATTGTTTTCTCTTAGCTTCTAAGACGTGAAATTCTCCTGGTTCTTCTGCCTCTCTAACTGTCCCTTTTCTGTCTCCTTTATTGAATCCCCTTTTTTCTCAGGAAAACGTAATGCTGGCATTCCCAAAGGCTCTGATCTATACTCCTTTTATCCTCCTCTCTACTTTCTCTGTTGGTAAATTTATTCTTTATCAAATGTAGCCATCTGTATCTCTACTTTTGACTTCTCTGCAGAGGTCCAGACTTCTGATCTTAAACATGCATTTTAATTCTGGGTGAATACCTAAATATTCACCCAGAACCTTTGACCCAGGATGCCTAAAATCAAATGTATTTCCTTCTCAAACAAATTTCCTTTCTCTTCTGACTTTCTTATTTTGTATTTAGTTATTTGTATACATTTTTGTATCTCTCTCTCATCTCACTCATCCTGAGAATATAAAAGTCCTTGTGGGCAAAGATTGTTTCTTTTTGTTTATTTCTATATATGCTCAGTATCTTATCTTACACATACTAGGATTAAATGGAAGTGTTATCACCATTCACCCATTGACCTAGGTTCCCATATTCCATATGATCTATGGTTTTTTCTTCTTCTTCCTCATGTGAAGATGTTGTCAGGTCCAACATCCCAATATTTTCTACCTCTCTGTTTCTGTCTCTCTGTCTCTCTCTGTCTCTCTCTCTCACACACATGCACACACACATCTATCCCCTCTTCTCTATTCCCATCATCCCTCCAGTCTAGCTCTTCATTAATGGCTGCATGGAGTATTGCATTAGTCTGCTAACTAGTCTCCTTACCTACACTCACTCTCCACAACAAACCATCCTTCAAATGACTTCCAGACTCCTTATTTGCCATAATGACCAATTCATTTCTCTATTCCACATTCTTCATTGTTCCCCTATTGTCTGGCAAATAACTGTTTATTCTGGTATCTGAGACCTTCCAAAATCTGACGCCACTTTACCTTACCAAACTTACTCTAAACACGGACACACACACAGACACAGAGGATCACTGTTTCCTCTATGTATTCTACAATATGTAGAAACCTAATAAAAATGTTAACACAGTTTTATAATGTTAAATGATTAAGAAATATATAAATATTACAATAAATAGTGGCTGTGTCTGCACCCTCAGCTGAATGAGCAAGTTGGGCAGACATCCATCATATGCAGTCTTTAACAGAATAAAAGCACATAATTAGAAATGGGTTCCAGTTGCACCCATCTGAACTAAGGAGGTTTGGGGCATGGAATTAGGCATGCTGTTTCCTCGGTGTCTCTTCTTCTCTTCAGTGCTCTGGACACCTGAGCAAATGCCTGTGATTTAAAAAAAAAAAACAACAAAAAACTATTTTCTTGTACATCTCTTCTGCCTTTAGCTTTCATTTTTTTGGCTTAGATCTAAAGAAGGGAATGACAAGTACAGCTGTCACCAGCTGCCATGGACCATCATTACAGAGATCTCCTCCATCGCTCTTTTCCATGTATCTTCTCTCTACAGAGAACCTTCAAAACTCCCATAAAAGAGAAAAAACTACCTCTTCCCATCTTGATCTTGTGTTAGCTTCCTCTCTTCCCAGCCCTGAGCTTCAAAAAGTCAAGATGTGAAGTGTGAGAGGAGTTAAGAGAAGAAAGCTATTACCAATAGCCATAAGTGTCCCAGCCATGTCTACTTAGTGTCATGTCTGATAGTTAGCCCATAGCCTTGCAATCTGGGGAAGGAGTTTCATACTAAAAGCTCTAAGTGTTGTGTATATTATTTTAGTTTCTTTAATATAGAGGAGTATTTTTTTTAATGTGGAGGACCAGCTCTGGGTTTATTCTCTCAGATTGGATCCCCAGAGGAAAGCTGGCTACAATTTGATTTAAGATTCTAAGAATAAACCCTGAGAGGCTGGAGCCATCTTTTTTAGGATTATAGTTTATGAACCCCCATGGATGTGCTTCTCCCAAGTGATACCAATTAGCCGACTTGATTTAATTAGATTTATGTTTTCACTAAGGTGGCATGGTAAGAATAGTTGGTACAAAATATTCCACCATCTTCTACTCTCACCAAGTCTTGGACACCCTTTCCCACAAACACATATGGAGTACAAGGGAAAGTGGGCTCAAATTTATAGAACATGTGACAAAGGGCTCACATCTCTGCATTATTCGAAGTCCTTTTTTCTTATCAGGCAGTCCTCATAAAGGTCTCCTTAGGCATGATACATCTTTCTGTCGGATTTCTTGAAGGGTCTGGAAGCTGCCTTTCTTTACTGTGTCTACGTTTCCCTTAGCTCTCCAAGCAGGAGACATTCCTAGGAAACCACTGAGCAGTACAAATCTACTCTACGTTTCCAAGTGCACAAGTTCTTCCTCTAATTAAGGAAGGGAGGAAGAAGATAAAGGGGCTTCTTTCCCTCATCCCCAAGTGATTCCTTCTTAGAGACTGCAATTGCTGCTTTCTTCTGGTTAGGTCCTGCAAAGCTTTAGTCTGTACACGCTTGCAATTTTCATACAAGCCCTACAAGGTATAAATGAATCTTCAGACAATTCCAATACATGAGTTGCATGGTCACTCCATTTCATCCAATGGCTTTCACTCCTTTTAAATTTATCAAAGACTCTTCATCCTTAAGACCCTCAAAATGACTTTGATTGATTACAACAGAGTTACATTTTTTTAACCTGACAAAAGCATTAAAACTAGAGTATTTTGATAGTTACTTCAGTTGAACTTGGGGTAAATGTTTAATTAATTTATTTGACACCTCCCCCCAATGAAAAATGTTAAAATGTTTGTTTTGTGTTTTCTGGAACAAATAGTTTTATTTTAGTTAGCACTTACAGGTATTTTCATATACTTTCTCTCCTCTGACATCTTATAATAAATCCCTTTGCTTTCTAGCATATTATTATCTCTAATAACAAAGTTTCTGAAAACAAAATCTGTTTTTGGAACACTTTCTCTTGACTAATAGAAATGGCACTACAATTCACTAAAGCCAGGTGAGATGAAAACACCAAAATGATATTTCAAGAAAACCTGATTTTAGAGTTGGTGTGAGTGCTTCTTCCCTCTCTTACAAAATGGAATCCCCCTGGGCCTTAGTTGGCTGTGTTTATGAGTAGATGTGCCAGAAAGGTTTCATCAGCCAGGGGCCTACCTTCTAGAGATGAACCTTTCTGAACTTACGCAGGCAGATCTGAGTCTGTGAACACAGTTCATAGCTGTAGAGCTTGAAGGTTGTCTAGTTTAAGTCTCTCACTTTATAGAAGAGGAAACCAAGGCCCAGGATGATTTTAGAAAGTGATTCGCCCATGGACACCTAGGAATAAGCGTTAGAAACAGAATTTGAACCCATGTCCTCTAATTCCCAACAGGGAGTGCAGTGGATGGAGGACTGGGCTTGGAATCAGGAAGACTCATTTTCATGGTGTGACCCTAGACAACTCACTTAACCCTGTTTACTTCAGTTCTTCATTTGTAAAAATGAGTTAGAGAAGGAAATGGTGAACCATTTCAATATCTTTGCAAAGAATATCCCAAAATGGGGTGGCAAAGAGTCAGACATGACTGAAATAACTGATCAACAAACCCTAATTCCCAAAGTAAATGCTCATTCTTTTGTGCTATACTGTAGTTCACTGCCTGACTTCCACTATTTCAGTCTGACACCACTGTCTTAGTGTCCCTGCAAGAGTAGCAGCTGATGACAGTGTCTGTCTCTGTCAGGAGCTGAGGATAAACTAGACACACTAAGAAAAGGTAGCTTGAGAAGCCCTGTAAAAAAGCATTGTTGTTGTTTGGTCACATCCGACTCTCTATGACCCTATTTGAGGTTTTCTTGGCAAAGACACTAGAGCGGTTTGCCATTTTCCTCTCCAGTTTATTTAATAGATGAGGAACTGAAGCGAACAGAGTTAAGTGACTTGCCTAGTAAGTCACACTTAGTAAGTGTCTAAGACCAGATTTGAACTAGGCTCCGCACTCTATCCACTGTACCATCTTGCTGGCACCTAGAAAAGCATACCATACCTAAAGGGAATTTCATAAAGACCCCACAAAGGAAACAAAAGGACTTCTGTCAATAAAATTATGAGATCTCTTTTGCTACGTGTGTTCTCAAAGTTTCAACCTATTTTCCTTTGTACTCTGTGTGTATGTGTGGAACATTATGCCATCCCACATGCTACAGTGTATGTGATGTCTGCCCAAGTCAATTCAGTTCAGTTAAAAAAAATGGCCAGGGCAGATAGTCTAAATTGGAAATCAAGCCTGACCTGAATTTTTCTGAAATTCCCAAACCAGGACAGCTGACAAAATCAGAGAAATTAAGCTGAGCTATGCTTTGAACATTAACTGTCTCATTCCTTTTGACCACAGAGTCTTGCAAATAACACACCCAAATCTGTGGGGATGAACCAGGGACAGGGGGTCAACTTAGCCTTCAATGAATAATGCCCACCCTTCCCCATGGGTATTCTGCAGCCATTCTTGATTTCAGCTGAAATTGTGTGTTTATTTTCAGTCAAACCTCACTGGACATTTGTTGCCAGATCAAGGGTTGGAAAAGTCAACTAAACCAATATCCTCAAGTCAGAGAGCATGACCTCAAGAGGCCTGCAGACTCAGGGCTGGCAGCCAGAAAGCTAGTCAGCCCTGTTCATTCTCTCCTTTCCATTCCAGGAAATTTGCTTGTTTTTAATCCCTCAGTTTCTTCCATGGATAAGGCATAGTTTTCACAAGGCACCAATGGAGGCTTGGACAAGTAAATAGCAGGCACGCATGAAGCACTTTGAAGAGGGAACGCTCCATGCCTCCAGTGCCATTTTTCGGATTCCTGAACCCCCTGAGAAAGGCAGCTTAGCACAAGTCTGTCCTCAGAGTCCCAGATCTTGGATAGTTTAAGTGGCCACTTCCAGAAAAGTCAAGTTCAGTTTCCAGGAGGAGCAATTTAAAAATTCCCCAATAGAGTTAGAATCTCTCGAAAGAACTTAAAAAAAATCAATAACCTCTTGGCCAGGTAAAACAACACAACATCTGGTCTTTATTCAGTTCCTTTGTGCCTGCTGCAGAGAGTGTCTGAGAAAAGGGTGTGGAGTGATACTCCTTCTGCAGTCTCCAGTGTCATCCTTTAATCTTCTTTATTTACTGAGAACTAATAAAATTTTTTTGAAGTGCTTAACTCCCTTCCAATGTTGCTTTTCTCCCGACCTTCTGACTTCGCTTGTTCCTTTCCTTGAACCATCACCTTCTTCACCTACATGTTTCCTACCATGTCTCCTCCCTTTAACACATTATGTATTCATTCCAATTTCTTTTCCATGTGCTTTCATTTTTAAAACGTTTAAATCTTCACCAGGCTTCTCTTTAATTGCCCTTCAGAGGCAGCTGGTTTTTAGGAGGACAATCACTCTCATGGCCTGATTGTGAGGTCTGGCTTTGCCTTGTAGAAGCTTTGTGAATCAGAGCCTCAGTTTCTTCAGTTGCAAAACAGAGAAAATAAACATTCAGATTACCTAATTCACCAGCTGTTCTAATCAATCACTCATCAAACATTTATTGAGTACCTACAATTTACCAGGCTTTGCTTTAGGGACAGGGGCTTCAAAGACAAAAAAAATGAAATAATCCCTGCCCTCAGGGAGTTAGGATCAAATAAGATATGTGAAGTGGAAGCAATTATTAATCAGTACTTCTCAGGCTGGTAGAATCACAGAGACTAAGGCTCTGTTTATAGTGAGCTTTGTACAAAGAAGCACGGAATCTGTATGTACAGTCTAATGGCATGTTGTTATTTGCATATGGCAATGGAAAGATTTAGAGCCTTTGGTGAAATTCAAGCAAATGCTTGAATCCCTGAAGCAATGCAAGCTGGCTAAATTGTCTCTTAAGGCCCAGTAATAACATCTGTCACCCAAATGAAAGATTAGTATAGACAAGACTAAAACCTTCCAGACTTTAAAAGGAACACCAATGCATTTGCGAGATTGTAAATTTAGGGGAAGGAGTTGACTTCAGAGATTAACTAGTCCAACCCTGTCATTTTACAGTTGAGGAAAAGAAGGCCTAGAGAAGTGAATAAAATGACTTGCCCAAGGTCATACAACTAGCTGGTGCAATAGATATCAATAAATCAACACGCATTTATTAAATGTCTGTTGTGTTTGAGGGGCAGCTGCTGTGGATAGAGTATCAGGCCTGGAGTCAGAAAGACTCAGCTTTGCTAATTCAAATCTAGCCTCAGACACTGACTAGTCATATGACCCTGGGCAAGTCACTTAACCCTATTTGCCTCATCTGTAAAATGAATTGCAAAAGGAAATGGCAAACCACCCCAGCATCTTTGCCAAGAAAACCCCAAATAGGGTGTTTCAACAATCCAGCTAGCAGCTGCTGTGGGGGTGAAAAACCAACAACAACCAGTTCACAGAACTCTGCAAGCCCAGGTCCTTTTGATCTGCTATACTAAGGAAAGCAACATAACAAGTTTACTTTAATCCAGCATACAAATACCATTCACTTAGTTCAGGGGAAAAAGCCAGAACCCCGAACTTCAGAGCAAACACAAACAAATCACAAACAACGACAGACAGACCAAATACAATTCATAGTTACCAACATCTGAGTTCTACCAGGGAGCTCATAACAATGGCTGACCCAGAGTCACCCTCGCCACTACTGCTGTGGGTCAGAGCTCCAGAAAAGGAAAGCCAACCCCCGGTTTTATATCTTTTTCAGAGTCAAGGGTGAGTCACACATGCGACTCACCCACGTGACCTAAAATCGGCACAAAGATGTGACTTAAACCCATGTGGTCTAAAAGCCTCTGATGTCACAAACATGTCACTCAAACCCATGGAAACTAGGCTTTCCCTTGAGGCAAGGAGGTCATCAAGGACTCCTAATTTAATCAAGGAAATAAAGGCCAAACTCTTCAAGGGCACTTGGTTAAATTAAGTGCTAAGAGCCCATTCTGATTGCTAATACATGGGGTCATAAAGGGTTGGACCCGGCTGAAATAACTGGGTAGATGTTGTGTTTGAGTCCTTTTGCTATGCTCATAACACAATGAAATAGCATCTCCCTCAAGATGCTTACATCCCAAAATGCAAAATAACATGAATTACCAAAATGCCGACCCAGCTCATCCTGTTACAGGTCTATCAAAAAATAGGGTTGGTTCTGAATAGTACTCATCACTATTACAATGTCATAGACTTATTTATACGATCACAAATCAATTGTGTACTTTCTCATCTGCCACTTAGCTTCAGAATTACAATTCTAATCTTCTAATCTTTTTTTAATTCAGGCTTTCACAGCCTTAATCAGAGCTTTCACTTTTCATTTAGTGTTTCATCTGGGATGTTGCCATTTCTTCAATGTACCAAGAATAAAATGTGAATGCCTGACCTACTCCAGGGCAGAATTAACATCAAATGTTTAATTAGCACCCAATTTCCTGTGATTTCTTGCTTTCTGATAATCAATGAAAAAATTAAACCAGACATGTGAATTGTTAAGGTAGCAGATGACTACCTTACTTCTCAAATAGCAAATTGCTTTTTTTTTTTTTTCAAATTTAACCTTTTTTGTTATTGTTTTTAGAACTTCCTCAACCTTTAAGATCCCTTCAGCCTAGGAGCTCACACCTCCTCAGTATTCTCTGGCCATGGGGACTGGAGGATGGAGATCAGAGAGCACCTCTTAGAACCTCCGTATAAGGAAGGTATTCCATCTCTTCATTTCTAACCTGGCTGTATTCCTCTGGATTTCTCTGCCTTGCCTCTAGATCTAGTATCTTCCCTTCCCTCCTCTGGTTTTCAGAGTCCTTTTGGGTGTTCTCTTCACCCATTAGATGGTAAGCTCCTTGAGGGTTTAGTCTTTGTATCACCCTGCATATCTGTTGGTATTTCACCTGATTTTTTAGTAATCAGTGCCCACCCACAGCACAATGTTCATAATGGTCTCAATAAGTAATTTGAGAATAAAAGCTAGGTTGAGGGACAGGGGGAGTAGAGGAGAGACAGGAGGAAAATTAGTAAATTTAGATTCAGAGAAATGAGATTCGAAACCTGGTCCTTCTCATTTTTACTCAAGGCGAGTCCCTTCCCTTTCTAGTCTTTAGTCTCCTTATCTATGAAAATCAAGAAGAAATTGGAACAAATGGTATCTAATGTCTTTTCTAGTTCTAAGTCCTATGGAATATGAGAAAATTTTTGCGAATTAAAATAGAGTAAACATAATCAGAAGCCAAAATATGACTAGAGTAATGTAAATAAAAACTCTAAAAGGCAACTAATCCCTAATTAATTGTATTGACCAATCTCTGGCTCTGAGATCAAGGAATGAAAAACTGTTTCTTCTCCTTGGTGAAAACAAGTTGCCAATGAGTTCAGAAAGGAGAGGTAGGTCTCGAAGTGGACAGAGTGCCAGGCCTAGAGTCAGGAGGACCTGCGTTCAAATGTGGACTCAGACACTTATTAACTGTGTGACCCTGGACAAGTCACTTAACCCTGTTTGCCTCAGTTTTCTCATGTGTCAAATGAGCTGCAGAAAGAAATGGCAAACCACTCCAGTATATTTGCCAAGAAAACCCTGAATGGGGTCATGAAGAGTAGGACACAAATAATGGACCAAAAAGCAACAACATGAGTTCAGAAAACTGCATACACTGGTAGATAAGAGCTCAGTGCTGATCAGTTTTGTTTAACTGTTTTTCTTTGCAAAGGAAAGAGAGGAGGGTGGCACGTGTTGAGAAATAACTAGGATGAAAACAAAATCCATAAATCTTTAAAATCTCATAGAATTTCGAAAATCATTCTTGCTTAATCTGAAAAATTTCCCAGGTCTTCAGCTGGCTCTGGTTGAATTTGTTTCATGCAAAATGGATTTTTTAAAATAACATATTTTAAGGCATACTATGATATAAGCATAAAGGAGGATGCAACATAAGGTAGGACTCTCTTGCACTATATCCCAGAGAATTAAAGACCAAAAGAACGTGATTATAAGTTGGCCCCCTTTGCCTCACTTTGGGGTTTATGAAAATCCATTCACATTTAGCCTTTATAACAACCACATAAAGTAGGCATGACAGTTTTTACTTTCTCCATTTCACAAATGAGGAAATTGGGACTTAGCAAGGTTATAGGTCACACTACAAGTCATGCAGAGGACACTGAAGCTTAAGTCTTCTAATACAATCAAATACTTTGCTCTGTCTTTTTCTTCTGTTAACAACATCTTTAGAGCCAAGCTCTGGTAGAGTATGCCTTGGGTACTAAACCTAGAAACACTACAGCTGACTGATTCTTTAGCTTGAATCACTGGGGTCTTTTCATTTTCTTTTTAAAATTGAGCTTTTTCACTGACTTTAAATTCATGGTACCTGATCCTATTTAGTCTTTTGCTAATATTTGATAAGTGCACAATACTTCACACCTAGATCCTTGCAGTAGACTCTCAGCTGGTTTCCCTGCCTCAAATCTCTCCCCACTTCAGTCTGTCCTTCACTCGGCTTTCAAAGCGATCTTCCTAAAGCACACGTCTGACAATGTTACTGGAGTTGTAGCTGTCCAAGAATGAATATAAAATCTTCTATTTGGCATTCAAAGTTCTAGCTTTCCAGTTTTCGAATACCATACTCTATGTATGTATTCTGCAATCCAAATGACACTGGACTCACTATTCCTTGAACAAAGTCAATCCTCAACTTTCACAGGGGTGATGTTCCTAGAAAAATGGCAGGAAAGTTAAAAAAAATGAGAATGTTGACACATTGAACCTGTGGGGAATAAGGGATTAGGTTCCCTTAACCACCAAAAATTGTAATCTTCCACTAAAATTGTTGAAAAAATACTTTTATGTATGTAATTCTTTATAACAAAACATTAATTCTGATAATATCCACTTTTCCTAACACTAACAATGAAACAAGCCATAAAATGCAGTGGAGAAGAGAGGCAAGACTTGGGGGAAGGTGGAGAAGAGGGGAAGAGGCAACCAGCCATCTCTAATCTCTTGTTGAACTGTCCCCTGATGAAAAGCACATGCTTTAGGATGAGTCCAATCTCCCTATCCAAGTGGGGCACTCTGATCCTGGGTAGCTCATCCAGTCTGGCCCCCTGGCACAGCTGCTGGGGGGTAAGGGGGAGGCAGCAGGCTGTGCTGCTCCACAAAGGGGTGACCACCATCTCATTTGCCCACAAACTTAGCTGTTTTTCCATTTTTTTTTCAAGTCACTCATCATGAACTTGAGAGGTTACTTTAGTGCTTTCTGGAGTGGATTCAGGAACACTTTTATGAATTGTTTTCCTCCTTTTTGCGATCGTCATGTTCACATCAAACTCAAAGCAGATATTGCCCCATAAAGTCTATCTAACACACCTTTATTTTTTAATATCATCACTGACGTTGCACATCTGTGCTTAGAGTCTAGAGGACTTGTACTTTGGGGGCATAATTACAACACAAAACTTGAGTTTTAAAGGCAAATAAAGAAAATATGCAAGATATGTACAGGGAGCTCTTTACAAAAGCAGGGTGAACAAAACCAACGAAGTGCCTAGTAGGATACCAGCTGCTCCACAAAGTTACCAGATGCTCCTCTGATTTTTTTTCTCTACTTTGCATAGCTCCCAGTGTGTGTGGTTGTAAAAGAGAAAATGAGGTTACTAATAAAATCACTTGACTGCTTCAAGTCCTGAAAGTTAAACCTGAGAATGCTGAGGGTTGACTGTACTTCATCTCCAGACTCCACACATTTTCATTGGCTGTCCCTCATACCAGGAATTCCTTCCCTCCTCATCTCTGCCTTCCAGATTTCCCAGCTTCCTTCGAGTCTCTGTTAAGATCCCCACTTCTACAAAAAACCTTGTTTGTACAAAATAGTTCTTTGCTTATTGCTCCCTCCTCCCCGTTAGACTAAGCTTTTTGAGAGTAGGGATTCTTTGCCCCCCCACTTTTTAAATCCCAAGCACTTATCCATGTTCTTGGCAGATAATAGGAGCTTAATACATGCTTGTTGACTTGACTTGTTCTATCCTTTACGTCCTTTCTTATTCCATAAATAACTGAGTTTTTGGGTCCCTTACACATTGTTCTTTCTCTCCAGAAACTTCTCCATGAGGAGAATCTGGACCTATGTGTGTCTTCTCTCAAATGTGGAAACTAGAAGAAGGAGGATCTCTCCTCCAAGCTCTCACCAATTTCACACTTTAAACAGGCACAGAGCATTAATAATCATTATCCACAAAATGGGGGGAGTTTTATATAAATAGGATTGAGCCCTGGGTAACATGTTTTCTCAGCACTTAGAAAATATTAGACACTTTATCACTGATTGATTGGAAATGAAGATAAACATCTCCAATTATGCATAGGAAATCTCCATAGCATGCTCCATGCATACCTTAAACTCAGTCGATATGGTCAAAACCAAACTTATCTTTTCCCCCTAAACCTATTCTTTTTTCTGATTTCACTATTCACTCTATTTACCATATTTGCAACCTTGAGCTTTGGTTTTCTTTGTCTCTTTCTTCTTCCTCATTTTCAAAATCCAGTCAGTAATCAAATTTCACCAGTGCCACCTTCACAATCTTCCCATTTTGTTTCATTCTTTTAGCTGATCATTCTTGTTCTGTGCTCTTGATATCTATAGCTAGCTAGAAACCTGCTAAGAACTATTGAGTAGCAGCAGAGAGACTGGAGCAATCTCTCACTTTCTTGGACACCCTTTATATGTCAACATAAAGGGAGTGGAGGGTTAATTTAAGACATTTTTATACAGATACAATCAGGGCAGCCTATACAACAGGCGAACATACACACTCAATGATATATGGCATTCCTCTCCCTGCTCACATTTGCACTGGAGGAAATACTGTATCTATGTTTTTAAAATAACATTAAAAATTGAGACCTATGTGATCTGGCCAAACCCTGATCCTATTGAAATTAACTACCAGATTCCAAAAACTATGTTTAAGACAAATCACGTATGAGCGGAGTCAGCTGGAATAGATTACAACAGTAGAATTGTCATCATCATCAATCTCCAGGTGCATGCATCTGGTAATCCTGGCTAGAAAAACTCTGGACTGCACTCTCTCTCTCTGTTTCTCTCTCTCTGTTTCTCTCTCTCTCTCTGTTTCTCTCTCTCTCTCTCTCTCTCTCTCTCTC
>CM053622.1:482073029-482091934 GCA_028646595.1 Phalanger gymnotis | reverse complement strand
TCCCGGCTCACCCCTCCTCGCAGCTGAGCTTCCGGCGTTCTCAAGCCCTGCCTCAATGACCAGAGACCATTGGTTCCCAAGCTGGCCCCTCCTAAGTCACCAATCCACACCCACACAGGTTTCACACCTGACAGGGCCCTGGGCCTGGGGCTTAGCACTTAACAGCTGAAAGTACTTCCACTCAAAAGAAACAAAATCCATGCTAATAAGACAATTTTGCTTAACAACACACATGCTTTCACAATACATGAAAAGAGTTCCATATTTGAAACTATAGATTAACATTTTTAATGGACAGCCCGTATATCTAATATTTTGCTTTCCCACTAGTCCATCCAAAAAAAATCATTTTCTCATTTAAATTCTAGATCAAATCTTTTTCAATCTTATTTGTCCAGATGTGTAGTGTTTTGTTGTAGAATTTATAAGGAATTCATAAATTTCTTATCTATGCCCTGGCAATTTCCCTACTCAATTTACTTAAACAAAAATTTATTGAACATCTGCTACAGGTAGGTGCCAGAGATAAAAAGATGGTTACTACACAGTTCTTAATCTCAAAGTGTTTATCATCCCCTGGGGGAAATTATACACAAATACTTATGACAGAAAGATGAATAAGTTTAACTGAAAGCAACTCATAGTGCTATGAAAATGATGAGGAGGGAGACATAGCTTTTAGGGGAGGGGGAACTTTAGGGAAGACTTCAAAGGAGGTGGCACTTAAATGGGGATGGAGGATAATGCAGTTTGAACGGAACTCAGAATATGTAAAAGGAGTAGTATGTTGTAAGGAAAGGCAGGCTGGAGTTCCATAATTTTTTTCTCTTTTGTGTCATTTGCTATGTATATATACTACATACTGCAGTCTCCAACAGGAACTTCAAAAATGCTCAGAATAAGCGTTCTAAACTTTTGTTGTATGTGTTATAGACTTCTTTGTAAGTCTGGCAAAGACTATGGATTCCACAGAATAATGTTTTTTTAAATGCAGAAAATAAAATACATAGCATTACAAAGGAAACCAATTATTTTGAAATAGAGTTATCAAAATACTAAATAAATAACTCTATGGATCCTAGGTTAAGAGCATCTGGTTTAGAGATAGATGTGCTCTTTTCCAAGAGGATTTGCAATGAAAAGTTGAATATTTCTGTATTCAGATAGAAATGGAAATGTTTCATTTTGGATTGCCTCTACAAGGAAATACCAACTGTTACATGGAAAATATCATTTCAGATGGGAACTTTGTATTTCCCAGAAGCTCACTTTCCAGAGTGTTCACTCCACATTTAGAACACCATATGGATTATGTACTTGAATGACTAAATACAAAAAGGCCAGGCCACATAAAATATATATCTATATTTTTCTAGTTCATACTACCATTGCTCACAAGTGTTCTTTTCTGTTTATGTTTCTTATACAACAGGTATTTATGTTTATAGTCTAGAACTTTCATCCCTTTCTTTTAATTTTTTTTCTAGGATGTAGGAGAGCCCATGTAAGACTTTTATTACACTTTGGGAAGGCCAATTTATGAACAGGGCCTATATCAAGTAGAAATTATGAAGTACATTCTGTCCCTGGGGTGCCTTGAAGTTCCCACCGTTGCATTTCTTTTAGGCCTTCTAGTCCAAGGCAAAACCCTGAGATTTATCATTTATCTTGTTTCTTTTCTTCTACCAATATTACTTCATCTGTGTCTATTCCGTCCTGTCTTATTTCTCTATTTGTCAGGATAGCTAACGTGAGGAGCTAATGATTTCCAATCTTACACTTCCTATTTAATGTGGGACTGTCTTCTGGAAGCACAAAATCTTAAGTCAATGAAATTATTTGAATGATGGAGATTTAAGATATTGTTGCAGGCTATTGAGTGAAATAATTTTATGCAGATGGATTTTAAAATTGAGCAGTTAGGTGGCATAGTAGATAGAGCACCAACCCTGGAGTCAGAAGGACTTGAATTCAAATCTGCCCTCAGGCATTTACTAGCTATGTGACCCTGGGCAAGCAAATTAACCCTCTTTGCCTCAGTTCCTCATTTGTAAAATGTACTGGAGAAAAAAACATGGCAAATCATTATAGTATCTCTGCCAAGAAAACCCCAAATGAGGTCATGAACATTCTGTCACAACTGAAACAACTGACCAACAACAAGATCTTAGGATCATAGCTGTAGAATTTCAAAGAACCTTAGTTAGACATTGTTCTAGTCTTAACTCTTCATCTTAGAGATAAGGAAATGTGGCCCCAACAGGTGAATTAGCCCCTTTAAAATAGCATCACATAAATAAACACTTCCTCCAGTTGAGGGCCAGCCTTAAATATTAGCAAGATGAAGACATAGCAATCTATTTATTTTATCAGCAATAAGTGATTTGAAGTCAAATGAGGGCATGAAGGGGAATGAAGGGATATTGTGTTGTGTTGGGAAATTTTCTAATTTCATTCTGATTTTCTAAAAAGGAGATAGAAACACTACTTTTGTTTACTAAAATTATTTCTACCATTTTCCCACTTTGATTTCTATAATTCATGGGATAGTAGGAACTAGAACAGGGAAGAACATTAGAGATTGTCTAGTCCATTAACTCCTATTTTGTAGATGAGACTTAGGGAAGTTAAATGAATTCCTTAAGGTTATGTAGATAGGAAGTACTGGAAACAAGACTAGAATCCATACATTCAGTTTTCCAAGAGTTTAAATAATTTTTGCAGCTGATCACAGAGTAGTTTTTCCAATTCAATTCAACAAACATTTAAGTATGTGTACTAAATTGTTGTTCTTGCTGTTGCTTGTTCTTTGTTTTCAAAGAGAACCTGTGACATCACAGATGATGTCTTTACTTGTGGGTGAATTGGACTGAAGTGAGGCAGAGTTTCACAAAGTTGTCAGCCTCACTCTCTCTTCCAGTGTCATTGAAGTCCAATGGCAAGATGAAAGAAAATGGCCTGGGATGCAGTGGATGACCTTAGCATCTTTGGTGTTTGACCAGGCTGAAAGCTCTCCACGGTGCCCATTTCAGCTGCTTTCATGGCCATTGAAACAAATTGTTCTCATCTACCCATTCCACAGAGGAAGTCTTCACATGCTTGGGATAGATACCCCCACCAACTCACCAATGGGTTTGAGGACTGTTGGTTACCCTCAACCTGGGTTAGCCCATCTACTGAGGCAGTTTACTGTAATGTGCCCACTGCACATGCTACAGCTTTTTGGAGACACAGGTGAGAGTTGAGTACCAGGTAGACCTGAAAGGTAGATGGGCAGCCCTGAAAAGTACTCAGAAAGCCCTCACACCAGAGGTTCTAGTCCTTTTTGAACATCTCATACATCCCAAGTACTAAGTACTGGGACTATAAAGGCCAAAAAAAAAAAGAATGACATAGTTCCTTCCTTCAAGTAGTTTACAATCCAATAGAGAGGAAACAACATGGACACAGATAAAGTACCAGAAAATGTGAGTTATGTCAGCTAGCATTTGAATCAGTAAGATTTTGGTTCAAGTATCACCTCTGACATATACTGTGTGAACCTGGGCGAGTAATTTAACTTCTATGTGACTTCAGGCAACTGTCTAAGACTAGATGAATTAGCAGTCTTCATCAGTATAAGGAACTCATCACAGCAGTGAAATTTCAGGTCTGGACCATAACAAACAAACAAAACATAGGTAGAATGCAGTAGAAGCAAAGAATGAGAAACTTGGGAAGCAAGAGATCACTTTCATGTGGGCAGATAATCAGAGAAGACTTCATGGAGTAAGTGGCATCTGATTTAGGCCTTAAAGGATGATGGATATGGAAGATATAAGGAAGAAAAGAGTCTATTCCAAATGAAAGAAGATGGTGGAAGAAAAGAAAGAAGATGGTGGAAATGGTCAAGTACCAGAGCCAGAGAACATTCCAATTGAGCTAGAAGGTAGAATATGTGAAGAACAGTGGTAAGCAATCAGTCAGGACACATAGGTAGATTTGAACCAAATTGCAGAGCCCTGAAGAGATGTACTTGAAGAGCAAAGTAATTAGAAGGGATTTTTTTTAACAGCAGCAAAAGATTCTGAAAAGTTAAAAAGAAATTGGTTGGTGGGCAGAGTTTAAAAGCTAAGTATTTATTAACTTAAAGTCATAAAGGTTGATCATTACTAGGTCATACTGGTCATTGCCTCCAGGCAGGAACATACCTAAATTAGACATATAACATACTAGCATGTTTGTTTGAAACCCCTAAGAAAATAGATTCCTTTAACCTCCTAGTAACCTATTCCAGGCTTTATAGACCCTTGCTGCCAGAAGATTTGTCTTTATAGATAACTTAAATTATGTTTATCATAATTTTCTTTTGCTTAAACCTACAAATTGATAGGGAAATGTTTATTATGTGACCATCTTATAATGCTGACTAATCCTATTTTAAAGACTGGTATATTCAGAATTTTGTCAAAAATGGCAAAGGAAATAGATAGATATCCCCAAATTTTTCTTAAAGGACTTCTTTTTAAAAAACTTTTCTTATACAATGGGAAAAAACCCAAAGAAACATAGTATAGTAGAAAGATACTAATCTTAGAGTCCTAGCACTGTAAGTCTCAGCTCAGATACTTGCTAGCTGTATATAATCTTGACTAAGTCATTATTTCTCTGGTTCTCAGTTTTCTCATCTGTTATTATCTGTTTTATATATCTGTTTTACAATGATCTTCTAGCTTTGATATCCAATGATTCTATATTAAATTATCACCATTTTATTTCCGTGACCATGACTTTTAAACTTTGAAAAGAGTAAATAATACGAAATCTTGATATAACTTTCATATTTCTGTATAATTTTCTTTATTGATATAACTTCAATGTCAGTAAATATATATGAAACAACATTCAACACCTTTTCCTCCCTCTATATCAAGTTACCTAGAAAGGCAGAGAAAGTTGAAGCTTATTTTTAGATCTACTTTTTTCATGTTATTCACTGGCAAAATTTTTCTCAGATGATTCAACATATATTTTCCAAAACTCTGATGAAATGCAACATCACTAGGTGCCAAAGTAATAACTTTTGGAAACCATCCTCTAATTGCCTAGTAGGTGTTCTAAAAGGTTTGGTTCCCAGATTAAATAAGTAAATTTATATTTGTAAGTAAATAAGTAAAATTGTACTAATCTGATGTTTAATAGAGAAGGGATTACCTACGTGGTGAGAGACAGAGAGAGAAAGAGAGAAAGAGAGAGAGAGAGAGAGACAGAGACAGAGACAGAGGGACAGAGAGAGATAGAGAGACAGAGATGAGGGAGGAAGGGATGAAAGAAGGAAGGAAGGAAAGAGAAAGCAAGAAAGCAAGAAAGCAAGAAAGCAAGAAAGCAAGAAAGCAAGAAAGCAAGAAAGAAAGAAAGAAAGAAAGAAAGAAAGAAAGAAAGAAAGGAAGGAAGAAAGGAAGGAAGAAAGAAAGGAAGAAAGAAAGGAAGAAAGAAGGAAGGAAGGAAACAAAGAGAGAAAAACAAAGAAAGAGGAAGAGAAAGAAAGAAAGAGAGAAAGAAAGAAAGAAAGAAAGAAAGAAAGAAAGAAAGAAAGAAAGAAAAAAGGAAAGAAAGAGGCAAGAGTATGTAGAATAGACAATTTTGTGAATATTTTTAGAAGGAAATTGCAAATCATTAGTTTGGACCTCATAACAAATTGAAGATTTTCTCTAACTTCTGGGACATTAACTTATTCAAAATTCCAATGTTCACACTGAGTTCTTCTGTACTATGCCAGCTCCCTATGTAAACTCCAACAGCTAAACTGAAGAGTTAAAGTTATAGCTCTACAAAATCTTTTATTTGGAAATGTGAAAAAAAATATTTGCACTTTTCTCCCTGGTCAAGGCATCAACAACCAATCTCAGCGATTTTTGTGCCACAGAGAATGGATAGATGTGCCAATTGGCTCTAGTGGTTAGAATATGGCTCTCATTAAGTCAAGATCATGGGTGTGATCCCTGTAGGGCCAGTTAGCTCAGAACAAAGAAAATCTCTTTCCCACGGTCAGAGACTGCATGAGCCAAAGTACGCAAGGGGAGACAGGGTGAAAGAGTGTGAGTGACTCAATGAAATACACCACCACTATTGAAAAAAAAATCTAAAAGTCAAAATCTCTGATTGGTTGATAGTATACATGTATGCATGAATATTGTATATATGCAGATATATTCAAATATGTATAATAGATAGAAGATAGTGAGACAGACAGACAGATAGATAGATGTTGGCCAGAATGCATGTGTCTGTATGTGTGTGTTTAACTTGCTCTTTAAAATAGTTCTAATATTTTGCATGGTTATGCTTTTTTTTTTACTGTTCATCAGCATAACATGTGTAGATAAAGAGTTATTAATTCAAAACTTTCCTTAGTCAAAAATATCTGAACAATCCACAAATATTTTTGACTAAGTGAAAGTTTGGGATTAGTAGCCCCATTACTTGCAATTGTTATGTAGATAATAAAGACTTACTATTTCTATATTGCTTTGAGGCTTGCAAATTACTTTACAAATATGTATGTATACACATATGCATGTGCATGTATATACATATGTGTGTACATATATACAATATTTAATAGTACAAAATGTTGGAACTGAAAGTAATCTTAAATATCAATGAGTCCAATGTTTTCATTGGGATCATCTTCCATCCAGAGAACTGAGGTCCAGAGCAGTATCAAAGATATTGCCAATACTTTGATAGTTATTTTTGATATTTTCTTTTTTTTCCTTTTTTTGATTCACTTTCACACTTTTGATGACTCACCCTCCACCTATCCAATAGAATCCTCTCTTGTAACCTATAAGTGTCATGAAGTAAAACAGATCAACACATCAGCCATGTCTGAAAATGCATATCTCATTATGTATTGTAGATGATGAGAGGCAAGCATCATCATTGGGCTTCAGAAGGCACATTAGGGCCTCGCATTGATTAGAGTTCTGAAATCTTTTGGTGTTATTTTCCTTTATATTGTTGTGGTCATCGTGTAAATGGTTCCCCCAGTCCTGCTTACTTCACTTTACATCACTTCATACTAGTCTTTATATGTTCCTTTGAATTTGCCATATTCATCTTTTCTTGCGATGCAATAGTATTCCATTACATCCACATACCATAGTTTGTTTAACCATTCCCTAATTGCTTCCATTTATTTTCTATTTAGTGATTCTTTCCAAAAGCACAGATCTAGGGAATGGCAGAGCCAAGATAAGATGACTTCAAGCCCAAGGTACCATTGCCATACTGATGTCCTACTTAGACATTTCACACATAATAGTTGGCGTGTCAGTTGTTATGTTGAAGAATAAATAAGGCTAGTACTAAAACGATGAGTAATTCTGGATTGGCTACTAGCAATAAATAACACAAGCATGAACAGTAAATTGGATCCCTATTTGTGGCAGCTCAATGTTTTCAAAAGCAATGTCAAATAATTGAATTTAACCAAAACTTCTACTCCAGAGAATTCTTTGGATGTAGATAATATATACTGATGGTTAACTCCTTTATCCAACCCACTCCCAGGTCAGTAAATCTGACTGCAAACTTCAGTTTATAGAGTATTATTTACTTTACCTCCTACCTAATATATGGTGAGGCAATAAATCTACCATAAATAAATCCTGGATTTCAGTCTTGCATTCAGCATTTAATAGCTAACTGTAGTTCAAA
Source organism: Phalanger gymnotis (assembly GCA_028646595.1). Lineage (NCBI taxonomy): Eukaryota > Metazoa > Chordata > Mammalia > Diprotodontia > Phalangeridae > Phalanger > Phalanger gymnotis. Next base: position 482,084,233 of record CM053622.1, on the reverse strand, counting down.
CAGAATGGTACTTGTATTAGAAATGAAGTATCCATTACATGATCCTTGCACTTTTATTAACAGACGAAAGAAAAGTATGTTGTTTAAACATGTTATTTTTCCCAAAAATTATTCTCCTTAATTGATTATGTAACTCAAGGTAATGATAAAACTAGACCAATATATCACACTCTGGAGAACTTTTCCATTAGCATACTTAGAATCTGTCTTTTAAAAAAATTCTTAATATGAGAATAAGGGTTAAGGAGCATTAAATTATGCCCTGAGTTTAATGGTAAGGATAAAAAGGTTCATAGTATCCTTGACCTCCTAGAAACATTTATTTAATTAAGCACTTAATACTAATTATAGTCATTCCCTCAATAAGCATTTATTTAATGCTTTTATCTGCCTGGTCCTCTGCTAAGGCTGGAGATACAAAAAAAGGCAAAAAAATGTCCCTGTTCTCAAAGAGTTTCCATTATAAAGAGGCAGGCAACACACAAATAAATAGGTACACTTAAGTTGTGCCTATGATAATAGGGGTCCTCCAAAGCAAAGTACTACATACCTTGTTGGAGCTAAAGATCACTATTAAAATATTTGATACACATATGCATTTACAGACCTCTTGAATTTGCTTGATTCGCATCATTTCATATAAATGTTCTGTGTTCTGTGTTCAGCATTCCTTATGTCTCAGTAATATTCCATTATATTCCTATACCATAACTTGTTAAGCATTTCCCTAAACTGTGGGCATATATTTTGTTTCCAACTTTTTGTTGTCATATGTAATACTACTATGAACATTTGCCCAGGTAGCTCTTTTCTTGCTTTCAATAACCTATTTGAGATACAGTCCTAAGAGCTGAAGAATCTCTGGGCCAAGATGTTTGAACAATTTAGTAACCGTTCTCATATAATTGAAAGTTGCTATCCATAATGATTGGACCAATATATAGCTCTGCTAGTAGTGAATTAGAATATCTGTCTTCCTGCAATTCTAGTAATGAGTTATCCCATCTTTTACTATCTTTGCTATCTTCATGGGGATACCTTAGGGTGTTTTTAATTTTTTATTTCTCTAATTGTTAATGATTCTGAGCATTTTCTCAAGTGGTAAGTGGAGTTTGTATTTTTGCTTCTGGAAAATGTTTCTGTAAGTCTTTTTGTCCATATCTATTAGGAATGGCTCTTAATGCTATATATTTGTATCGATTCCTTATAAATTTTATATGCCAAATTTTATCAATTTTTACAATCAATCTTGATCTTTTTGTAGAATTTTAGCTGCATTACTTTTATTTGTTAAAAAAACTAACTTTACAAAAGTGATATTTTTCATTATTTTGTCCACTTCTGCAAAGTATCTTTTTGATAATTAGACCTAGCACTAAGTCTGTAGAGTAATTTGGGGAATATTGTAATGCTTATTATAAGTATTTGTGAAAAGATAACTATAAAAAGTTGTACCAAGATCAATTATAGAGCATGGAGAACTAAAGAAATTGTACATGCAAAAAACTTGATAAGATCCTCCAAAGTAATCAACATGAACCTTGTTTTTAAATTTTTTATCTTTTCAATTAACAAAAATCTATTTATTCTCTCTCCCATATACCCCACCACAACCACCACCGAAAAAAAGAAAAAGAAACCTTTGTAACAGTTATGCACAGTCAAACAAAATAAATTCCTGTGTTGACCATGTCCAAAAATATGCCTCAATCTGTATACTAAGTACGTTCTCTGTTGGGAGGAGGGTGGCACAACATATACTTTTGTAATTGCTGTTCAGTTCAAATATGGGAGTAAGGGAGGATGGCGAAAAAATATGTTGGAAAACATGGTTCAAGCACAGAGAATGAGAGAAGCCAGAGATTTGCAGATTACACAAAAGTCTTATAGCTATAGGTCGTGAATACTTTCTTTGAGAAAACAGCTAGGAGCTACTAGACATAACAAGCAAAAATCGTATTTTGAAAATGAAATTGACTATGTTTCAACAGACAGGAAATAACTTATTACTGATATGGGAGTCATTCCTGAATCAGCAGTCTATATATAGTCAGACCACTAGGTATTTAAAAAAAGATAAAAAATAACACAAAATTAGAAGAAAGATATAATGTGCAGTTGAAACAATTCAACTCTAACCTACTAAAACAAATTTTTGATGTAAAAAAATGGGAAATCGATGAGAATCAACATTATAATGATTTCATGAAGTTTAACCAATGTAAACCAGCTGCCACATTGAGATCGAACAACCCTAGAAACCACTTCAGCCAGAAATACTTGATGTCTTTGCCAAATGGGGAGGCATGGCAGCCAAGGGTAGCTCTGGTTTAGGATCTAAGATCATATATGGATGTTTTGCATATATATACATATGTATGTATACACATATGTACACATATATTTACACATACATACGTGTGTGTATATAATTTTTTAAAAATAAACCCCTATCTTGCCCAGGCTGAAAGTATAAGGACTGCTCACAGGCTGTCCCATTACTGATCAGTATGGAGCTTAAACTTGCTAGGTTTCTCATCTAAACTGGCTTACTCCTCCTTTAGACAAATGGCACCTCTCTCTAGCTCTCTCTCTGCCCACTATACTAACGCCAAAAATACCAAATAACAATAATCAGTTTTGCTCAGTGCAGGCTTAGAACTCCCAAGCTCAAGAGATCCTCCATTTTCAGCCTCCCAGGTAGCTCCTAAAGGCATGCACCACCACTTCTGCTCATTTATAACATCTTCAAGGGGAAAATAGTGGGAGATTGTGAACTCTATCACCTTATAAAATGGTAAGAAACAGTCGAGGGAAAAAAACTTATTTAAAGGAAGCCTGGCAAGAGGCTCAACTAAGCAAAAGCCATCCAAGGACACTTAAGGATGAAACTGGAAGGACAACAATAAGGTTATAATAAATTCTTTTCACCATCAAGACAATAGTCACCACTCTTAGCATCAACATGATAGTCTCAGATGTGCTGCCCAGGGAAGTAGAAATAGCAATAAAGAAAAGAAGAATTGGGAAAGCATCTGAAGCACATGAACAGTGGTGTCATGACAAAGATGGCATAAGTTGGAGAGGGTTCTTTATATGTAGGTGTAAAAAAACCTATAAGTCTCAAAAAAAGGTGACTGAGAGAATATCAGTACTTATGAACTACATTCCTACTTTACCAGCTATACAAAACTTTTATGAAAATAAAGCACATATGGAGTCAATGATGAAGTCAATATAAAAGAACTTTCATGATTGATAGTCTATGCTAAATATCTTTTTAATGACAAAAATACAGGATCGTACTGTGCTTATTTTTACTCCTTTTTTTGGAGGGGGGAAGGCAGGGCAATTAGGGTTAAGTGACTTGCCCAAGGTCACAGGGCTAGTAAGTGTGTCAGGTATCTGAGGCCAGATTTGAACTCAGGCCCTCCTGACTCCAGGGCCATTACTCTCCTTGATGCACCACCTAGCTGCCCCTGCTTATTTTTACTCTACAGAAATATTTGATTCCATAGAGCAAAACAATAGCTTTAAGTCTCTTAACTAACAAGGTATCTCCCACAGGTTTATTGGAACATACAAGAGATAACATTAGAGATAACTTTGATGTTCAATGACCCTCTGATCCAACAGGCACACATATGTAACAGGCATATTCCTTGTAGATGCTGAGATCCTCCAAATGATCCTGTTGGTGGATAACATTGTGTTGATAGCCTCAATCCCCCAAACATTGCAGAGTCTCCTAAATGAGATCCATAGTCACTTGAAAGAATTCAGCCTAATTATACACATAGGAAAAAAACCCAAGGGAATGAAGAATGCTTATTACTGAGGCTATGATATATAATATATTGTTAGATGGACAAACCATAGAGGTTATTCATGAGTCTGTAGATCTGGGAGAGACAATTGCAAATGGGCCATAAGTTGGTCTGAGAATTGAACATATGTAGGAGAGCAGGATGTATTGCCTTTGAAATCACACAGTTCTTTTAATGACTCCAAACTTCTCTTGACACAAAGGTCCAATTTTTATACACTGGTATTCCAGTGATGTTTTATTGCTGAAAGACAAAGAAGACTACAGTCTCCGAAGAATTAGCATTGAACATTAACCAACGAGTAATGATGAAGTTTGAGGCAGGAAAGAGCAATCCGTAACACATTACAAATGATGAATAATTCAGCAGTGTAGTAAAGGATATCATCAGAGAAATGCAGAACTTGAAAAAAATGGGTTAGGTCAAATATCAAGCGCGAAGGACATGTCAAAGACAGTCTCCATGTTCCACTATTATTCACCCAATGTGAGGAGAATGCCCCTGACATGTTGTGGTGGCCCTTCTATGGTGAATTTGTGGGGAGGGGAAGGGTATAGATAAGAATCACTTAGAAAAAGCAGTCATGGATGGATTCCAATATGAATTCTTGGAGTGAATACATACATTGATGTTGTTTCAGATCCATTAATGCATTGGACTGATTTTGACTATACTGACACAGCCTACTGATGAACATTTAATAGATGTCCTACTATTTAGATCTTTTATTGCTGCAAAAATGTTTTGTACTTATATTTATATATATTTACATATGACAGATTAATTTCCCAGATATTTTATGCAATCTAGATACTTCAAATGGAATTTCTCTTTATATTCCTTCTGACTTTCGTTAGTAATATACAAAAAGGTTTATGACTTTTTGCGGATTTTTTTCTTTGTATTTTGTAGCTTGTTACTTTACTGAATATTAATTTTCTGGGTGACTTTTTTTCAGTGATGTCCCATGGCTATTTAAGTAAATCATCATATTGCCTTCAAATAGAGATAGTTTTGCTTATGTTTATTTCTTTATTTTTCCTTTCTTATTGTTATGTGTTGATGTTCAGTGGGCCTGCATGATTCTGATTAGATTTCCCTGGTGTGTGACCTGTCTTTTTCTGATGGCTGGCAGTTGCTGGCATTGGACCTTGGCTAGCTTCTTTTGAATAATTTAAACCTAGGGTTCTCTGGTAACATTCTATGGATTTACTTAAGCTGCACTTTGTCCCTCAGTTCTAATACAACTGGCCAATTTCTTGAGGTATTATATTAAGGCTTTTGTTTCATGATGTTTTCTGGGAAGCCAATGATTCTTAGATTCATTTTTCAAGCAATATTTTGGTGTCCTCTTCCAATTTGCTATGCGTTTATTTTTATCTAATAATTATTACATCATTCAAATTTTCAATTCTATGTACTCTATTTTTTCTAATGGACTTCCACTGCTTTGCTAAGATTTTCCAGCTTTTGTTCTAAGCTATTTATTATCCTTTTTGTATTTTTCATTAAGAGCTCTGGTTTTATTTCTTATTTCTTCCTTCAATTCTTTTATTAGACTTTGCACCATTATAAGGGTTTGGAGCATCCCACTCCCTTTTCTGGATATCTTTTGGTAGCTCTATTTGCAGAATTAATCTCCTCCTCTGGAGATTTTTGTATGTCATCCCATGATATTAAGTCATTGTATCAGAAGCTGTTCATTTCTTCAGTCTCTCTGTTGATTTTTCCATGGAGATTTCTCTTTTTCCCCCTGCACTTAGTTATTGTTGTTCTTTTAGCTTATATGGTGCATTTCAAAGTGTCCTGTGTAGACGTGGGTGAGCTAGGCTTCTGAATAAACTTTCAGTTAGCTATCTTGATAGCAGTCCCATTTCATAATTCTTTTGTGACTCCCCTGTGTTTACTAAACCTGGACTTGATTTCCTGACAAATGATTCATTGACTAATACTTTTGACAACTTCATGTTGTCTCTCATTCTGTTCCTAGATCAAGCTCCTTTGGCAATAACCTTGGCTCTGAAATCTCTGAAATAGACCACACCCCTGTTGTTGCTCTAGAGGATCATACCTAAATCCAGATCCAGCATTAAGGCTGTTTTTTAAATTATTACAGCTATATCAAAAATAGTATTAGTATTGCAGATTGGGGTCATGCCTTTTAAAAATAAAAATATAAAAACATTTAAAAATATATAAAATAAAGTTTTTTTTTAAAAAATTTGCTTTAATCCAAAATTAAATAAAGCCAAAATAAAATAATTTCTGATAGTGCAAATATACTAGAAGCCTATGCCCCTTTCAAAATCTCTGTTTTACAAAGACGTAGACTAGTCTTCTGAAGTATTTAACTTGAATGAAATTAGTCAACATCAGGAAAAAGGTCACTGGGGTTAGGACTAACAATTAAACAGAAACTCTATCTAAAATATTTATAAATCCATGCAAAATAAAAAATGCCTTATTTTTTGAAAAGTTCAAGTTCTTAATTGAGAAAAATTGCATAGCAAGGGGAAATGGGGAAAAAGAGTAATGAAAACATGGGATAATAAATATAATAAGTGGCTATAGTTGGGACCTTTTCTTTGTAAAGGGTAAAGAGCCAGTTTTTCTCCATTGAGAGCTCTGTGGAAATAAGGCTTGGAATGAAATGGGCAGGTTTAGGCATCTCATTAGGAAGAAAAGAGAAAAAAAAATTTTAATGCTCCCAAATTGGCAAGAGTTCAGAGAGTTCATAAAATAGTAACCAGAATGATTAAAAGGTAGATAGAATAAATTGTAGAAACAAAAAAGACTATTGGAAATTAAAAATAAATGAAGACTGAGGAAGACAAAAAACACAGAAAGAGTCTTTGAACCATATGAAGAATGCAAATACCTAGAAAATGGGAAAACAAACTTCTCTAACTTTAAGGGGATTTGAATACATGGATTAAAATGAAGCTAGGGATATGGATATCTACATCAAATCTTCTTGACAATATAATGAGTATATGAACTTGGCGACCCATCATTCTCTAAATCATCCCTTAAAAGTAACCCTTAAACCTTCACAGAAAACAATACAGAAATGTAAGGGAAGCTATTTAAAATGAGATGGATTTAATGTCTTACCTTAGTACCTGGACTGATTGAATACCATACCTTTAGACCTTCTACCTGTAAAGCACGCTGAAGTTCCCATTCTGTTTCTCATCTATTAAATTTAACATATTTGAGCCTCATAACAACTCTAAACAGTATGGCAAAGCAGATATTATCATTCTCATTTTGCTATGAGAGAACTGAGGTGACATAAGTGATATGCCCAAAGTCACAGGGTTCCACTGTGACAGAAGTGAGACAAGAACCCACTGTTTCTGAATTCTTAGACTTTCCCCTATAGATACTGTTTTGTCAGTGCCCAAGAAGTTGGAGAAATTCAGGTAAGAAAGGAGAACACGGCTTTTCTGCATTTCAGTTGTTTCACAGATAACACATAGGAGGCACCAGAGTTTTCAGACTCCAGCCTCTAAAGAGTTCACTCTTGATCTGGTCAAACAGGAAGAAAGCGCCAAAGAGGTTAATACTCTTACTTTATTCTAGTCTAGTCTTCTCACAAGGATTGCTGATAATGGGAGTATTAACTCCTACAGCATTCCCTAATCTTCTTTCTAGCAGAGGCCGGCAAGAAGGGGGGACAATTACCCTTATGTCTTGATGGGGTCAATCAAGACAGGCACAGCTTGTGTACACCCCTAAATCCCCTCAAGCCTTGATGGGGGCCGGTCAAGGCACACACAGATTCCCCTATGGGTTCCCCATGGTTTCCCCACTCACTGACCACTGCCCGCTTGCTTTATAGGGCAACAGACAAAAAAGACATTTTGCCAACATTAAACTCACAGGTTAACTAGAAATATTGTTATTCTGCACAAGCATAGTAAATATCAATTGTCACCCCCATATCTCACAGCACAGCCTCAGTAGGACTGTATGTCACTATGATTCTAGGAATTACTATCTAGGATCCTTGAGGCTATTCTGGGAGTTATTATCTAACACCTGGAAACTAGACATTGCCATGGCCATGGAGCCTGAGAAATGGAACTCTAAAAAGGATAACAAAAGCCTCCTTACTTACATCAATAAATACATTTCCCATTCATTTTAAACCCTATCTTTGAACTAAAGTAAAGGATAGTCAAATCAAATCGAGCATTTTAATGATGATGGGGGGGAGGGGGTATGGAGAACCAATGTGCTTTGATTGCTCTGTCCTGCTGCTAATGCCATCATCAGACAATGCAATCTCTTGTTCCTTTGTATTTCTGGAGAACAGTTTTACAGTTTGGTTTGAGTAGCATCTTCTGTGTTTGAGGACAAAAAACAGGAAACAGATGTAAAAGTTTCAGAATAGACAGTAAAGCTTGAAATGGGACTCAAGGAATAGATTTTTTTTGACCAAATTATTTGTCAGTCACCTAAAAACCCACTTTATGTAGACTTCACACCTTAGGTGTGCTTTGAGCATGGTTGCACACATCATGTACACTCTGGGAGAGCATTTCCATTGGCTCTTACCCTTTGTATCCTTCTTAGGGGATGGGAATGCTTTCTCAGGGGACCTGGCAGCTGCTGCATGCCTATGCTCCACAGCGAATGCCTCTATAGCTCCACGTAACAGGGAGAACAAAAATCAAGCTGTGTCTCTTCTTTCTAATTTTGTGCTTAAATCCTAATTTCCCAAGTTAAATCTGGTCAAAATTTGTAGTTTAACACCCACCACCCTTTCATGATGCTTTATTGCATGCATGATTTAACATTTTATCTCATTAGAAATTAGAAAATCTCTTTTGAAAACTGGTCTCTTGACCATTTCCCATTATCAAAGGTATTCATGCACACACTAAGTCTTGCATGTTTAGAGGTTGTTTGTTAATGATTTCTATTTGCTTGTCAAACAGCATTTACATCTGCACAGTAAAACTATAACATTAATGTGATTTATCTCTCTTTGCCTGGGTTTCTAATTTCATTCAACAGTGCCGAGAAGATGCTTGGTCTATGTGCTTAAAATACAAAATCTATCACAGGTGTTTAATACATTTGGTCTCCTCTGGACGTATAGCTTCCAAATATGACACAAAGAAAAAAAAGTTTTAAATTATATTAAGCAAGTTATTCCTTGAATCTTTTCTCTCTGAGTTTTCCTGAAGCTGGAATAACTAGTGATTACCAGTTGAGTTAAAATAAACAGACTCTTTCAGCGTTAAATTAAATTAGGGACATAAATGAGATTGCAAATTCCTCCACAGAAAACTTCACAGAAATTTTGGTACAAGACTGCTTAAGAGAGGAATATTGTCTTTTAAAGTTGAAAGAGCTACAAAGAGAGATTTTATTCCCCTTTAATCTCCAACGTTTTCATTTTCTTTTCATGATAATTAGAGAAATAATGCAACTATGTGTAAAACCCTCTGCTTTCTTCCCTAATTCTTTCTTCCCTATCTATTCTCCCACTAGAAGCTGGGGAAAAAAAGGTACTAGGGAGATGTTTCTACTTGCAGCTAAGGATTGTTATGATGGGTAGCTGAAAAGAAAATCATTCTTTTTTGGATAACCCCAGCTTCCAATTTAGGAGTCTATGACTTAGTACATTATATCTTGAGTTATATTTTCACCTAATTCCCTGATTTTTTTTCCTGGTAATTAGCTCACAAGCAGTGCATTCCCTAGCAATAAACTCAGCTGTCCCAAGGGCCTGGTAATCAGGATGCATGGCTCAGCATTTGTTACTAGGTTTCCTAATTAAACTCCCGCCATGATGAATGTAGCAAAGCACCAAATCTTTTGTGTTTTTGCATATTTGAAAAGGCAGAAAGAAAATTTTTAGCTAAGTTTTATACAGAAGTTTTTTTTCTTTCTTTCGTTTGAAATTCCAAAAAGATATGGTCATTTTGGCAGTCAGAATTTCAGTATATACTCAACATGGAAGATGCAAAGGCCCAGTTTGCCAGGGTTCATCATGGTATGAGCAACAGATAAATATGACAGGGGTTTACAAGGAAACTTCCTGGGAGCCCAGCCAAGAGGGTGGCTGGGAAGCAGGGACTTGTGTGAGCTTCCTCCTGCCAAGTCCCTCCAAAAACCTATTAAAAATGACTCTGAACAAATTCTAGAACTGCAGAACCCACAAAATAGCAGAGGGAAGCAGGGCTCCAACCCAGGACAGCCTGGATGGTCTCTGGGTGAGGTCTATTGTACTTGGAGCTGGGAGTGGAAGGGAGCAGAGGGGAGCAGAGCCCAGCGTGGGCTGCAGCAGGACCAACCAGACCAGGAGCCAGGAGGAATGGGCCCTAGGACCCTGAATCAGTGAGTGGGGCAGTTACCAGACTTCTCAACCCATAAACACCAAAGACAATAGAGAAGGTTAGTGGGAAAAGCTGCAGGGACAGAGTGAAGGAGTTCGCAGTTTGGCCACCACCCTGGAGACAGTAGAGGTGGTGCAGCTACAGAATTACAGCTGCAGTTGCTTCCAGCCACAGGCCCAGGTGGGAGGAACTAAGTGGCAGATCAGAGCAGGAGGGCAGAGCCTGCTTAAGATCTGAGTTTAGTCCTGGTAGGAGGTTCTTGGGGAAGGAGGAGTGCTACTGTGGCAGAGCTGGCAGTATAGAAATAGCTCTGAAAACAGCAGCATATTCCCTCAAGCTTGGAACAAAGTACTTTTACTCTACAATCAGTCATACCCTGCTGAAAAACTCAAGGGTCAAGTAGCTTGGCTGGGAACATGGCCAGGCAGCAAAAACGAACTCAGATTCAGTCTCAGACTTTGGAATCTTTCTTTGGTGGCAAAGAAGACCAAAACATACAGCCAGAAGAAGGCAATAAAGTCAAAAAGCCTACATCAAAAGCCTCCAAGAAAAACATGAACTGGTCTCAGGCCATGGAAGAACTCAAAAAGGATTTGGAAAAGAAAGTTAGACAAATAAAGGAAAAATTGGGAAGAGAAATGAGAAGGATGTGAGAAAACCATGAAAAACAAGTCAATGACTTGCTAAAGGAGACCCCACAAAATACAGGAAAAAATACTGAAGAAAACAACACCTTAAAAAGAGACTAACTCAAATGGCAAAAGAGCTCCAAAAAGCCAATGCGGAAAAGAATGCCTTGAAAGGCAGAATTAGCCAAATGGAAAAGGAGGTCCAAAAGACCACTGAAGAAAATACTACCTTAAAAATTAGATTGGAGCAAGTGGAAGCTAGTGACCTGATGAGAAATCAAGATATTATCAAACAAAGCCAAAGGAATGAAAAAAATGGAAGACAATGTGAAATAACTTATTGGAAAAACCACTGACCTGGAAAATAGATCCAGGAGAGAGAATTTAAAAATTAT
>CM053622.1:482055795-482072529 GCA_028646595.1 Phalanger gymnotis | reverse complement strand
AAGGGAAGAGGAGGCTGGTGAGGGGGAATGAGTGAATCTTGCTCTCATTGGATTTGACATGTGAAGGGAATACTATACATACTCAATTGGGTATCTTACCCCACAGGAAAGAAGGAAGAAGATAAAAAGTTGGGGGGGGATGATAAAAGGGAGGGCAGATGGGGGAGGAGGTAATCAAAAACAAACACTTCCTAAAAGGGGCAGGGTCAAAGGAGAAAATTCAATAAAGGGGGATAGGTTAGGAAGGAGCAAAATATAGTTAGTCTTTCACAACATGAGTATTGTGGAAGGGTTTTACATAATGATATGCATGTGGCCTATGTTGAATTGCTTGCCTTCTTAGGGAGGCTGGGTGGAAAGAGAAGAGGGAAGAGAATTTGGAACTCAAAGTTTTAAAAACAGTTGTTCAAAAACCAAAAAATAAGTTTTTGCATGCAACTAGAAAATAAGATATACAGGCAATGGGGCATAGAAATGTATCTTGCCCTACAAGAAAAGAAGGGAAAAGGGGGTGGGAGGGGAGCAGGATGATAGAAGGAAGGGGTGACTGGGGAATGGGGCAACCAGAATATACGCCATCCTGGAGTAGAGGCTGAGGGTAGAAATGGGGAGAAAATTCATAATTCAAACTCTTGTGAAAATCAATGCTGAAAACTAAATATATTAAATAAATTTAAAAAAATAAAATAAAATAACAAGGAAACTTCCTCCTCCCGGGTTTTGGTCCATCATTTTTATTTTTATTTCTAGGCTTTGAAAATTTTTCAACCTTCTACTTTTTATTTTAGGAAATTTAGTTTATTAATTTTTAAATTAGTATTTGTCTCCATTAAAGTTTAACTCCTCTACTTAATTAGGGCATTACGATGACCTTGGGTTGTCTAAGGCTATGCCAGCTGAGTGCAAATTTTAGAAGGATCTTATCAAGATAAAGACCTCAAGCACAGACCCACAAATGACTTTGTATCCATAATACCAAGTACCAGCTTAGCTAAATTCACAGAGGCTCATCGCCAGAAATTATAACACAAAATGAATTATTTTGGCCACAGTAACTTGCAAAAGAATAGTATCTTCTAAAGTATAGTGAATTCAGAGCCATAACTAGGGTAGAACAAACAGAGCTTTGCCTACAGCACTGAAATTTACAGTCATGACTCTAGTCTTGTACTCCCCCTCCCTCCCCCACCTCCCCAAGACAGCTGTAATCTGACATAGGCTCTATATATACATTAATATTAAGCATATTTTCACATTAGTTATGTTGTAAAGAAGAATTAGAACCAATGGGAGAAACCATGAGAAAGAAGAAACAAACCAAAAAAAGAGAGCAAATAGTATATTTCACTCTGCATTCAGACTCCATGGTTCTTTCTCTGGATGTAAATGACATTTTCCATCATGAGTCTTTTGGAGTTATCTTAGACCCTTGCATTGCTGAGAAGAGCTAAGTCTATCAAAGTTAGTCATCACATAGTGCTGTATACAATGTTTTCCTGGTTCTGCTCACTTCACTTAGCATCAATTCATATAAGTCATTTTTTATTTTTCATTTATTTTTAGTTTTCAACATTCATTTCTACAAGATTTTGAGTTACAAATTTTCTCTCCATCTCTACCCCCCCACCCAAAGATGGCATGTATTCTCATTGTCCCTTTCCCCAGTCTGCCTTCCCTTCTATTACCCCCCTTCCCCCCATTTCCTTTCCCCTTACTTTCTTGTAGGGGAAGATAGATTTCTATACCCCATTGACTGTACATCTTATTTCCCAGTTGCACATAAAACACAATTTTCTTTTAACGTGTGAGTTCCAAATTATTTCCCTTCTTCCTTCCCCACCTATCCTCCTTGAGAAGGTAAGCAATTCAGCATAGGCCACATGAGCGTCATTATGTAAAACCCTTCCACAATACTCATGTTGTGAAAGACTAACTATATTTCCCTCCATCCTATCCTGTCCCCCTTTGTTCAGTTTTCTCCTTTGACCCTGTCCCTTTTCAGAAGTGTTTGCTTTTGACTACCTCCTCCCCCAACTGCCATCCCTTCTATCACTCCCCCCTTATCCCTTTGCTTTTGATTACTTCTTCCACCTATCTGCTCTCCCTTCTATTGTGCCCCTTTTCTTATCCCCTTTCCGTTACTTTCCTGTAGGGTAAGATACCCAAATGAGTATGTATGTTATTCCCTCCTTAAGCCAAATCTGATGAGAGCAAGGTTCACTCATTCTCTTTCACCTACCCACTCTTCCCTTCCATTACAATAGCTTTCTCTTGTCACTTTTACATAAGATAATTTACCCCATTCTATCTCTCCCTTTCTCCTTCTCCCAATATATTCCTCTCTCACCCTTTGATTTTATTTTTTTTTTAGATATCATCCCTTCATATTCAACTCGCCCTGTGCCCTCTGTCTATATATTCCCTTCAACTACTCTAATACTGAGAAGGGAGGTCTCATGAGTTACAAATATCATCTTTCTATGTAGGAGTGTAAACAAAACAGTTCATCTTTAGTAAGTCCCTTATGATTTCTCTTTCCATTTTGCCTTTTCATGCTTCTCTTGATTCTTGTGTTTGAAAGTCAAATTTTCTATTCAGCTCTGGTCTTTTCACTGAGAAAGCTTGAAAGTCCTCTATTTTATTGAAAATCCATATTTTGCCTTGGAGCATGATACTCAGTTTTTCTGGGTAGGTGATTCTTGGTTTTAATCCTAGCTCCTTTGACCTCCAGAATATTATATTCCAAGCCCTTCAATCCTTTAATGTGGAAGCTGCTATATCTTATGTTATCCCGATTGTGTTTCCACAATACTCAAATTGTTTCTTTCTGGCTGCTTGCAATATTTTCTCCTGGAAACTCTGGAATTTGGCTACACTATTCCTAGGAGTTTTCTTTTTGAGATCTATTTGAGGAGGCGATCTGTGGATACTTTCAATTTCTATTTTGCTCTGTGGCTCTAGAATATCAGGGCAGTTCTCCTTGATAATTTCTTGAAAGATGATATCTAGGCTCTTTCTTTGATCATGGCTTTCAGATAGTCCAATAATTTTTAAATTATCTCTCCTGGATCTATTTTCCAGGTCAGTGGTTTTTCCAATGAGATATTTCACATTGTCTTCTATTTTTTGATTCTTTTGGTTCTGTTTTATAATTTCTTGATTTCTCATCAAGTCACTACCTTCCACTTGCACCATTCTAATTTTTAAAGCATTATTTTCTTCAGTGATTTTTTAGACCTCCTTTTCCATTTGGCTAATTCTGCCTTTTATGGCATTCGTCTCCTCATTGGCTTTTTGGAGCTTTTTTGCCATTTGGGTTAGTCTATTTTTTAAGGTGTTATTTTCTTCAGTATTTTTGGGGTCTCCTTTAGCAATCTGTTGACTCATTTTTCATGATTTTCTTGCATCACTCTCATTTCTCTTCCAATTTTTCCTCTACTTCTCTTATTTTATTTTCCAAATCCTTTTTGAGCTCTTTGAGATGAATTCATGTTTTTCTTGGAGGCTTTTGATGTAGGATCTTTGATTTTGCTGACTTGTTCTGGCTGTATGTTTTGATCTTCTTTGTCATCAAAGTAAGATTCTGTAGTCTGAGTCCCTTTATGCTGCCTGCTCATTTTCCCAGCCAATTACTTGACTTTTGAGCCCTTTGTCAGGGTATGACTACTTCTGGAGTGGTGTGTGCTCTAACCTGAGCTTCAGGGGTTTTGTGCTACAGTTTTCAGAGCTACTTCTATTCTGAGGTGATATGGTACTCCTCTCCTGGCCTGTGCTCTGTTTTGTGAGTGCAAGCACTCCTTTCTGCAGTGTAACTACCAGGAGGACTTCTTCTCCACAGCCACCACAAGCTCTGCCACACCAGTGCTCCTTCTCTCCCAAGGACCACCAACCAGGACTGCGACCCAGATCCAAGCAGGGCAAGGAAAGAGAATCCTGCTTCAGCACCAGCAAAGAGATCCCTGCACTTTTGCTCTGATCAGCTGCTTGATTCCCCCTACCCTCTGTGGGCCTGGAGCTCTGGAAGCAGCTACCGCTGCTGCTGCTGCTGCTGCTGCCTCTGCAACCACCTCTGCCACCACCATGACTGCAGCTTCCTTTGTCATCCCAAGGCTGGGGCCGGACCACACCCTTCTTTCACCTGGGTCCAACAGTTTTCCTACTGACCTGCTCCACTGTCTTTGGAGTTTGTGGGCTGAGAAATCTGGAAACTGCCACAACTCAGTGATTCAGGGCCCGGAGGCCTGCTCTGCCCACTCTGCTTGGGCCTGGTCCATCCTGGTGCAGTGCTCTACTCCCAGCATGGTGCAATAGACCCTTCCCAGCAACCATCTAGACCATCTTGGGCTGTAGACTTGTTTCACTTTGTCATTTTGTGCATTCTGTAGCTCTAGAATTTGTTTAAAATCATTTTTTACAGGTGTTTGGAGGGATTTGGGAGAGAGCTCAAGCAAGTCCCTGTTTTCACACTGCCATCTTGACTCTACCCTCCCCCCCCCCATTCATGTAAGTCTTTCCAGGTTTTTCTGAAATCTTCCTGCTCATCATTTATTATGGAACAATAGTATCCCATTACATTCATATACCACAACTTGTTCAGCCATTTCCTAATTGATGTGCATCCCCTCAATTTCCAATTCTTGGCCACCACAAAAAGAGCTACTATAAATATTTTGAAACATGTAGGTCTTTCTCTCATTTTTTTGATCTCTTTTGTATACAGACCCTAGCAGTGGTATTGCTGGGTTATAGGGCATGCACAGTTTTATAGTCCTTTGGGCCTAATAATATAACCTTTCTTACCCATAGGTCTGAGAACATCACTCCTCTACTCAAATTTTTCAGTGGCCCTCCTGAATAAAGTTCCAACTCCTTTTTCTGATGTTCAAGCCTCTCCACAATCTGTGCCACTTAATCTATCCAATATTGTCTCATATTTTTTGTCTTCTATATAGTCTAGGCTCCGGGTGAAATAATCTTCTTTTTGCCTCTTTTAGCACCTGAGGTGTCACAGCACACATGTAGCCTGCAATAGTCTTAAGTAAGGCTCAAACCAGATTAAAATGTAATTGGGAAATATCTAACAAAATAAATAAAAATACAATAGAACAGAAACAATGTGAATATGTGGTTTTTCTAAGTAAATATGTAGGCCAGAGGGATTCTTATGTATGGCTTAACAGCCTCCATTTGTGTTTGAGTTTGACACTTGTGTTGGTAAGCAAAATGGGCTCTTAGCACTCAGTTGGCTTTTGTTTCCTTTGAGTAATCCAGTGTATTTCATTGAGCCTTACCAGGTGCTAAGCCCCAAGCCCAAACCCCTATTAGGGGTTAGCTCTACAAGGTGGGGCTAACTCAGGGAAGGGCCTAGTTTACACGTGAGTTTGAGTGATAGGTTTGGGAAATCAGAGGCTCTTAGACCACATGGGTTTAAGTCGCCTCTTTGTGACAATTCTAGGTCACGTGAGTGAGTCGCATGTGTGGCTCACCCTTGACTCTGAAAAAGATATAAAACTAGGGATTGGCTTTCTCTTCTTTGGAGCTCTTACCCACAGCAGTGGTGGCACGAGTGACTCTGGGCCAGCCCTTGTTCTGAGCTCCCAGGCTGAACCTAGATGTTGGTAACTATGAATTGTATTGGATCTGTCTATTTGTAATTTGTTTAGGGGCTCTCACTCTTGGTGGCATTTGGAGACTCCCAGGCAGCTGTAGCTAAGAAGCCCTCCAGCTCGTAAACCCAGATGTTGGGAGTTTGTTAAACTCTGGTAACTATGTATTGGGATTTGAATCAGACAAGGTCTGTCTGTTGATGTTTATAATTTGTTTGTATTTTGCTCTGAAGTTCAGGGTGCTGGCTTTTTCCCCTGAACTAAGTCAATGATATTTGTATGCTGAATTAAAGTAAGCTTGTCAACCCCTTAACCTTGCTCTCCTTAGTTAAACAGATCAAAAGAACCTGTGCTTTTGCAGCGTGCTGGTGGCGTTCTTGCTGTTGGGCTTATGTTGATCTTTCACCCCCACAACAGCTGCTAGCCAGATTGTTGAAACAGCACTAAAGCCCTATACTCTCACACCTCTGTGCTCGCCTCACAGGTGCTTTCTATGATTGTGAAGTCTTCACTTCCCTGTCCTCAATTGCTGAATTTTCATTTATCCTTTAAAGACCAATTCTGAAGTTAACTCTTCGGTGAAGTTTTCCTGGTCCACCTTGTTAGTGATGATTTCCCCCCTAGGTCTTCACATAGCACTTTGTATTATACTCACACAGCAGTGTTGTGAAGCTCATGTGAAATAATAGATGTAAGGCACTTTACAAACTTTAAAGTGCCATATAAATGATACTTGTTATTATGGTTGTTATCATTATTACCATTATTAGTTATCAAGCTCCCAGTCTGATGATGATGACTTTGTTACCTGAGCCTTCTACTACACTTTAAATAAGCTCAGATAATGTTTATAGTGCAATATAAGGGTGTGTTAGTAAATGTTTAACAACCAGATTCTCAGGGGTGGTGGGAGAGAGGGGGCACTGTATGCATACATACTTTTAAATTTAATCTGCAATATTAACATTTTCTTTAGTATAGCTTGTCAGCAAAACAATAAATCAACTATTGATTTACACTAATTGTCAATTTCTGAGTCATGATGCTCTTAATGAATATTTAAATAGATTTTTAAAAAATTCCTCCTAGTTTCTTTTTTCTTTTCTTTTTTAAGTGAGAATTTTTATACTTTACTTTTTCCAAACACATGTAATAACAATTTTAACATTGTTTTGAGTTCCAAACTCTCCCTCCCTCCCTTCTCCTTTCCCTGAGAGTCTATAGCTTTGCACACAATAGGTACTTAATAAATGTTTGAAAAATGGAACACAGGGACAGAGATGGGAAAAGGATAGGAGTAGTAGTATTACTTATTTTATTGTTAGGATTATTCTTATAGTTCATTAATATATTCACTTGACAAACATTTACGAAGCACCTTGACTCTTGGGGAACTACAATGCTTAGATGATCCATGGTCTCTGTTCTTAGAATACTTATAGTCTAAATGCAGTATAACACAAAACACAAATAACTGTAATATATAACATTACATAATGTTATACAATTGTGCAATCTATCTATGATTCAGACAAACTGAACCATGTCTTCTTCACACACAACAATCCATCTTCCATCTTTGTCCAAGCTGCTCCCATGCCTGGAATGCACTCCCTCCCCATCTTTGCCTCTTAGCAACCCTTGTTTCCTTTGTTCCATTTTTCATGCTTTAGGTGAATTCCCTGAAATGTGTGTGACTTGTTCACACACTCCCTCTCTTGCCTCCTTTCCCTTCAAACAGATACTGTCTCTGAGAAAATCTGCCACTGTTGCTGCTGCCTTCTGCAAGCTGCTTGGTAGCACTTTGGATAGAGCACTAGACCTTGAGTCAGGAAGACCTGAGTTCAAATGTGACCCCAGATACTTCCTAACTGTGTAACTCTGGGCAAGTCTGTCTGCCTCAGTTTACTCATCTGCAAAATGAGGATGATAATAATGGCACCTACCTCTTGGTGTCATGAAGATCAAATGGGCTAATATTTTGTAAAGCACTTTGCAAATCATAAAGAGCTATATAACTCTATCTAGTTAGTTGTAGTAGCTGTAGAAGCAGCAGCAGTAGTAACAGTACTAGTGAAACTTAGCTTTCCTGTGGAGAACAGAGAACCCTAAGATTTATGTCTTACAGTCTTACTCAATGTAGCAACAGAATACATACAAGCGGATTCAATTGTACCTTCTCATCCTCTTCAAAAGTCACTCCAATACCCCAAAAGCAAGTTTTCCTTAACAAGGAAAGAAGATTATGACCCTCTGGTGCTAGATCTTGATAATAATACACAACTGAAATAGAGTGCAGATGATATTACAGACCTCTAAAGGAGGTCTCTAGACCTCTGGAGCAAGGCTGAGTCAACTGGGTAAATATTTATCAAGCACCTACTATGTCTTGGGTACTGTGCTGGGTATTAGAGGAGATGCCACATGTAGAGAAGACTCAGTTCTGGTAATAATTAGTGTTGGCAGAAAGATTGTATATTTTTTCAACCTCCATTCATACAATCCAACTAAGAATAGTTGACATTTATATAGCATTTTATGATTACAAAGCACTTTCTTATATATGATCTCATTTGGCTATTTCCTCTCTCCTTACTGCCTTTCCCCTTTTTATACCCCCCACCCACAACAGGGCATAAAACATTAGAAAAAAATGTTTGCAATTTCAACTAAATTATTTTCTCACATGGTGCAGCTAAAAGAAAGGAAATAAACAAGGCACAAGTACAGAGCCTGGTTTTTCAAAGACTTTTACTTAAAACGTGATGTGACTTCATTAAGAGGTGAAGTACAAGGATGGCTTGGTTAATACCCATCATTGCATTTGAACTGCCTTCCATCTTTAATTGCTGGGAGAGTGTTAGGATTTATTAGGACCTAGGTTGAGGAATAAGTCCCAGGTTTTATGAAACCGGAATGCCTGTCATTTCTGCTATTGTATCATCAAAGTAGAGACAGCAAGGTGGCTCAGTGGATAGAGCATGGGGCCTGAAGCCAAGAAGACTCATCTGCCTGTGTTTGAATTTGGCCTCAGACACTTAATAGCTATGTGACCCTGGGCAATTCACTTCACCCTGTTTGCCTTAGTTCCTCATCTATAAAATGAGCTAGAGAAGGAAATGGCAAACCGCTCCAGTATTTTTGTCAAGAAAACCTCAAATGGGGTCATGAAGAGTCAAACACAACTGAAATGACCCAATGCCAATCATCAAAATAACACCTTGGTACTGTGGAGGAGATAATATATTTCAAGTATTTAGCATAGCTAGCTATTATTATTATCTTTACCTTCTGAGCTCAACGCTGTCACCATCAAGTTGCAGAAGAAATGTGGGTCTTTCTGTTTTAGAGCTGAATGGGTGCTTTGGGAGATCATTTACATTCCCTTTATTTTACGGATAAGAAAACAGAAGCCCAGACAGTTGAAGTGACTTGCCTGGCAAGTAATTGGCTCATTAAAGAACACTGTTATGTAACGAAATTTTTAGGTAGTCAGGCTATAGAATCAAAAGCAGGATTTCAAGATTTAACAAAAAAGAGTAATGAGGATTAGGGTTCAAGGGAATGGTCTTGTGACAATTTGGGGTTCTGAATTTAAAAAAGCAGAATTTGGAAGATGAACTAATAACATATGAAATTAAATAATAAATATCAAAATTAATAACTATCAAACTAATGCCCAGTTCAAATGTATTTCTATGAAAACTTCCCTCCCCCACCTGCCAATTAGTTCTGTCTCCCACTCCATACTATTTCGTATTTACTTATCTGTACAAATCCCCTAGTAGAATGTAATTTCCTCCTAACCCCACTTTTTAGTTAGTTTTTTTAAATTAGTATTATATATAAGGATGAAAGGCGCAAGTAGAGGGGCCAATCTCGGCAAAAAAAGAGCCATCTCTTCAGCAGAGACTGGAATAGAGGAGAAGAGAATGGGGGATAATATAATGGAGATATTTACAACAAGGAGTAGAAGAAGCTCATGGCAGATGCTTTCTGTTTTCTTGGAAAATTAGGTGAGGTCTTCTACTGAAGAAGGTTGGCTCATGGAATGAAGATACGGCTTGGAGCATCCACTTGAGTAGTTAGTGCAATGGAAAATTTCTTTGGGAACAGTAAAAGGATTGCCACGAAGCATAAAGGAATAAGTTGAGATTAGATAACATATAAGTAATGGATCCAGTTGGCTCAGTTGTATAACTTCATCCAGTGTATCCAATACCCTGCAAGATCATAGAGGCCAGACAGTCAGGAAAACTTGGGGTTCAGGTTTTACAAGTCATTAGTGGTGATAAGGTGATAAGAGCAAAGGATTCAAAAGTCAAGGATAGTCTTCAGTTGAATTGGATAATTATTGAATCAAATTTGGGAAGGGAGGAAAGTGAGACCAGAGCTGGGGTGATGGACTGGGAGAAATTTGATGTTGAAGAGGATTTTGACACAAAAATTAAGTCCCCCAAGTAAGAAAGAAGGGTTAGATCAGAAAAGAAAGCTGAGTCAAATGCAGATGTCATTAAGAAATGTGGGAAAATGAGCTGGGAGCCAGTTTCTCACTTCAACCAGGATCTGAATAGGGTAAACTAGACAGATAGAGTTGACCCCAAAGGTTAAGAACAGCCAATATATATATAAAAGAAGGATATAGAAGTGGCAAAAGGAGCAAGGTGTATGCCTACTCCTCTTTCTGGCCCATTGTGTATATTGGGAGGAGGGCCCTTATGGCATTAAGGAGGTGGGGATGAGAGAAAATACATCTTAGTACTGGAAACAATGGACAGAGAGAGAGGAAAGGTGAAGTTCTTCTTTTTTTTTTTTAACATTCACTTAGTCAGCAGTTTTTCCTGTTCAGTGGACAATAATCATCTCAAAGTGTCAAGCCCTTGTAGTGTTGAGCCACACAAGTTCTAGAAGTTGTCTCCAGATCCCTGAAAAGCCCAACCCCAAGCATATGTTACAAATGAATAGTGAACCAAATGAAAAGAGAAGATGTTACCTAGTAGATATTTGATCTTACCAATTCTTATATCAGCTTTTAGTCTTCCTTTGGAGAAAGAAGTTGGTAGAGCGGGTGGAGAAAAAAACAGTACTGAAGAAAACAGTTGGATGAATATGTTGACTGTGGCCCCAATTTGCCACCTAAATAAATGAAAATCCATAGGAAAGCTAGCTATCTACTAAATGAGCATAAGTAGAAGCAATGTGGTGAAAGAGAAAGAGGACCAGATCTAGATTCAGAGGACCTGGGAGCAAATCCTGTCTCTGACACTTAACTCTCTCTCTCTCTCTCTCTCTCTCTCTCTCTCTCTCTCTCTCAATCTCTCTCTCTCTTTCTCTCTCTCCCCCCTCCCATCCCTCTCATTATATACCCCTCTCTGTCTTGATCTCTATTTCTCTGTCTCTCCCTCCTCTTCTCTCTCTCCTTCCCATTTCTACTCCTTGATCTATTCAACCACATTCCATTTTCCTGAGCCAGGTCTCCTTGCCCTACAAATATACACCTCTAAAGTGTCCAAATTTGCTATATTACTATAACATGGTCCTAAATATCACCTCCACCCCATCTTGACATCCTGACAATCTTGCCTAGAAATCTTAAACCTAAGTTTCAATGGATGTCTTGCTCAATCTACACGAAACCAAATCTCCCATTGTTAGAAGGGACCTTGAATGGAGGGAAGTGGGGTAATAATTACCCCTTCATATTTGCACAGCTCTATAGTATTTACATATAACTTTCAAAGACATGCTCTCATTTGAGCTTCACCCCAGTAGGGTATATATCATTAATCTTATATCACAGATTGGAAAGTAAGGCTCTGTTCATTCAATTTACCCAGGGACAGGGAAGTCACAATGGAAGAGGATGTGGAACTCGTATTTCTATAGATGTTTGAGAAGAGCTTAGAGACATGCTTGACTTGGATGGTTAAAGCATTCACTACCTTGCATGATG
The DNA here is from genome assembly GCA_028646595.1 of Phalanger gymnotis. Lineage (NCBI taxonomy): Eukaryota > Metazoa > Chordata > Mammalia > Diprotodontia > Phalangeridae > Phalanger > Phalanger gymnotis. Next base: position 482,060,970 of record CM053622.1, on the reverse strand, counting down.
CACATGAGACCAGATACTACTTAACTCTGTGGAAGTCTGACTTTGATTGACAGCAATTTTGTTGTTGTTGTTTTGAATCATCTTTAAGCTGTGTCCAACTCTTCATGACACCATTTGTGGTTTTCTTGGCCAAGATACTAGAGTGATTTGCCTTTTCCTTCTCTAGGTCATTTTACGGATGAAGAAACTGAGGCAAACAGGATTAAGTGACTTGCCTGGAGTCACACAGCTCTGAGGCAGATTTGAACTTTAGCAAAGAGACTTCCTGATTCTAGGCCCTGTACTCTATCCACTCAGCCACCTAATGGCCCTGTGACAAAATAATAGGCTTCTGATATTGAGATAGATTAGAAGATTTCAAGAAAGTTCTAAGCACCATTGACCAAAACAATATCACTCATCAGCTGATCCCCTTTTTTAATTGCTCTCCCCTGCTTCCCACTGTTCCTTTTGAATTCCTTTTCACCTTTAAAATGCCCAACTCAAAAGGTACCTTCCATAGGGAACCTTCAATGATCTCTTCAGTTAGTAGTCAACTCTCACACTTTGAATCTCACATAAAACTTTTTTATACCTCCCTTTCCATGTGCTCTTGGATATTATATTTATTTATGTATGAGGCATATCATACCACTAAACTGTTCCATAAAGGTAAGGACATTTGGTCTGGAAGAGTGCTCTGCATACAATAAATGTCTAATAATTATTTGTTGGATTGAATTTATTTGAGCCAAAACCCAGATAGGCCACTAGGCCAGAACTGCCTCATTTCTATCTTAGATTCATTGAAAATAAACTTTTTTTAAAAAAAGTAGAAATGAATAACCAGAATCATGTATAACCTCTACCTGTTGTAGACAGAATTATGTTTTGTTCTATGCTAACATCTTACTAAAAATATTTTATCGACTTTAAAGGATTCACATTATATATTTACTCTGTATATACTGGAGACATACACTCTAAAATTTTGGAGGAAGAAATTAAATGCTAAATTACAAGGATCAGCAATATTAATGAGAATTTTTAAAGACGTCAGCATCATGGGGGGAAAGTCTTGCTTATTTTTAAATGTCTAACTTCTTTTTATTCAAATAAATGAAAGACTAACCTCTTGCAGAAGCAGAATCCATATGGAAAAGATAAAGGCTTTTCATTGTTTGTTGAAATACATTATATACATATTTAAAATAATCATGAGATGATATAAAATATGTCTTAACTAAACCAGCCTTTGCAAAGTTTCTATTTCTAATAGATAGGTTTAATTATACAGGAACTGTATGAGTTTTTGAATGATAGTTTTCACCATGATTTCATTGGTTTCTAGAATTATTTAACAAAATTCTTTACCTGTTCCCCTCCACAGTGAGAGTGAGTAGCCATCCTTGTCATTTCAGGTGCCAGAATGAAATAATGAGACCCTGGAAGCTTCCATTTTCAATTTCAAAGACTTCCAGTTGGTTATTAACCCAGACTGGGTCATTTGGATGAGCCAAGTCTGGAATGATTCCTTTCTTTCCCTGATTAGCATGAATCTTTGAAATGGAAAACGTAGACAAACTTTGGGGCTGGGAGTCAGGAGACCTATGTTCTAGTCCCAGAAGTATCACTGATTCAATGATTCACCTTATGCTCATCCTTACCTCTGAACCTCATTTCCCTCATCCTTAAAATGGAGAAGTTGGATATCTTCAAGAAGGGTCAGAATGACCACTCTGGAATGATTCTGAACATGAAGATTAATAATTTGAGTAGGGGGTGGGTTAGATAAATGATTTCCAAGATCAGGTCAAGTCAACAAGTGATTATTAAGTGCCCACTATGTGTCAGGTACTACTAAGGGATACAAAGAAAGGTAAAATTAACCTCTATACTCAAGGAGTTCATTTTCAATGGAGGAGACAATGCAGAGGTTGATATAAACTACATATACATATATATAATATATATATATACATATACATTATATGTGTGTGTGTATGTATATGTACATATATATGTGATAAATATATAAAACAATATATAATGTGATAAATTGAAGGCAATCTCAGAAGGAAGGCACTAGGATGGATGGGGACTGGGAAAGTCTTCTCAAAAGTGAGATTTCGGCTGAAACTTGAAGAAAGCCCATGAAACCAGGAGGCAGGAGTAAAGGTCCCTTCTCATCTTACCTCTGGGATCCTAGGTTGGTCATATAGTATGCCCAGTGTTTGGAATGTTGTAAATACTTAATAACTGTTTTTCTTTCCTACATTCATTAAATACCTAAGTCTCATGTTTTCTTTAATGAGTTCATCAGCAAGTATTCACGATGAAGCCTACTATGTACCTAGCACTTCTATGGAAAGCCTATGGAAAGACTTAAAGAAGCAGGCAAAAGCTGTGCTTTGTAGCAAAAATCTGTAATCCCTACTAACAAGAAGGCTGCAATTGGTGGATCACGAGCTTGGGACCTCTGAGCTCCAATAGGCAGTCGGATGTCTTCTCTTAATCCATCATCAATATTGTGAGTCCCCAGGAGTGGGGGCTGAGCATCAGACTGACTAAAGAGGAGCAAATTGGGCTGGGTTAGAAATGTTGCAGATCAAAACTGTAGTACCTACAGGTGTAGGATCAGGCCCACAAGTGTCTGCTGTACTTCTAGACTGGTAAGATGGAGAGATGAATGGACTGAACGGAGGGAGAGAAGGAAGAAGGAAGGAAGGAAGGTAGGTAGGGAAAGAGGGAGGGAAGGAAGGAAGGAAGGAAGGAAGGAAGGAAGGAAGGAAGGAAGGAAGGAAGGAAGGAGAGAAAGAAAGAAAGAAAGAAAGAAAGAAAGAAAGAAAGAAAGAAAGAAAGAAAGAAAGAAAAAGAAAGAAAGAAAGAAGAAAGAAAGAAAGAAGGAAAGAAAGAAAAAAGGAAGAAAGAAAAAAGGATGGAGAGAAGGAAGGGAAAGAGAGAGTGAAATCTGGAAGGAAGGACAGAAGGAAGGGATTAAGGTAAAAAGGAAGAGAGTGGGTGAGAAAGAAAGAATGGCAAGGAAGGAGGGAGGGAGGAAGGAAGGAAGAAGGGAAGAAAGGAAAGAAGTAAGGAGAGAGGGAGACAAGGATGGAAAGAAAGAGGAAGGGAAAGAAGGAAGGATGGACTCTGGAAAGATTGCTGTACAATATGAGAAAATATGAACAGCTAGCATCAGTTTTGTCTACAGGATGAGATCATGATGGCCCACCCCCTCTATAGGAAGCCTTTCTTCATTTCCCCTGGTGCCATTCTCTGGTTGAGGGTAACTGAAACCCGTCAATGAATCAGGAGGACATCTACCCCAAGGATAGCAAGACTTCTTCCTGGAAGAATGGGCATAATAATTTGTTCCAACAGCTATGAAGGCACCTGAGGCAGGTGCAGTGGAGCACTCAGAGTTTGGTCAGGCATTGAAGACACCAAGGTCATCTACTGAATCCCAGGCCATTGCCAGTTGTCTTGACTTTTGTCATGTCACTGGACTATAAGACTCAGGAAGAGAGAGTGAGGCTAATGACTCTGTGCAATTTCGCTTTGCTTTAATCCAACTCATAAGGAGATGTCATTGGTCTTCTTTGAAAACAAAGGACAAACAACAAAAACTGTCCTCTCCATCCTTCTCAAATAATCTTGTATGTATTTATCTCTGCACATGTTATATTGCTCCTGTAGAATACAAACTCCTTGAATATGGGGGAAGTTTTTCACTTTTGTCTTTGTAATCCTAGTATCTAACATAATGCCTTATATCTAGAAGATACTTACTCAATGTTGGATTACATTGATTTCTATGATTTTGTAGCATTCTGTTCAGACATATGATTACAAGAAAGTTTCATGAATTTTTAAGAGAACAAAAATTGTGTAAAATTAATAATTAACAACTTTATATCAGTGAAGTACAATAAAATCATTTCATTAAGAAGAAAATGGGGGGGGCAGAGACAAGATGGCAGCTGGAAAGCAGGGATTTGCATGAGCTCCCTACCACGTCCCTCCAAAAACCTATAAAAATGGCTCTGAACAAATTCTAGAACTGCAGAACCCACAAAATAGCAGAGGGAAGCAGGGCTCCAGCCCAGGACAGACTGGATGGTCACTGGGTAAGGTCTATTGTGCACAGAGCTAGGAGCGGAGGGGAGAAGAGACCAGCATGAGCCACGCCTGGACCAACCAGACCAGGAGCAGGCTGAAACAGGCCCTAGTGCCCTGAATCAGTGAACTGTGGCAGTTACCAGACTTCTCAACCCACAAACACCAAAGACAACAGAGAAGAACTGCAGAACCCACAAAACAGCAGAGGGAAGCAGGGCTCCAGCCCAGGACAGCTTAGATGGTCACTGGGTAAGGTCTATTTCATGGAGCTGAGAGCTGAGCAGAGCAGAGACCAGTGTGGGCGGCGGCAGGATCAACCATACCAGGAGCCAGGCAGAACAAGCCCTAGTGCCCTGAATCAGTGAGCTGTGGCAGTTACCAGAATTCTCAACCCACAAACACCAAAGACAACAGAGAAAGTCAGTGGGAAAAGCTGCAGGGGATAGAGTAAAAGGAGTTCACTGTTTGGCCACTGCCCCAGGGACAGCAGAGGAGGTGCAGCTACAGAACTACAGCTGCAGTTACTTCCAACCCCAGGCCCACCTGGTGGGAGGAATTAAGTGGCAGATCAGAGGAGGAGTGAAGAGTCTGTTTAAGATCTGAGTCAGGTCCAGGTTGGTGGTTCTTCGGGGAGGAGGAATGCTGGTGTGGCAGAGCTGGCTGTATAGAAATAACTCTGAAAACAACAGTGCATCCCCTCAAGCTTGGAACAAAGTACTCTTTACTCTACAAGCAGTCATACCCTGCTGAAAAACTCAGGAGTCAAGTAAGTTGGCTGGGAACATGGCCAGGCAGCGAAAACGCACCCAGATTCAGTCTCAGACTCTGGAATCTTTCTTTGGTGACAAAGAAAGACCAAAACATACAGCCAGAAGAAGACAACAAAGTCAAACAGCCTACATCAAAAGCCTCCAAGAAAAACATGAACTGGTCTCAGGCCATGGAAGAACTCAAAAAGAATTTGGAAAAGCAAGTTAGAGAAGTAGAGGAAAAATTGGGAACAGAAATGAGAGTGATGCAAGAAAACCATGAAAAACAATTCAATGACTTGCTAAAGGAGACCCAAAAAAATGCTGA
>CM053622.1:482036950-482055295 GCA_028646595.1 Phalanger gymnotis | reverse complement strand
GAATCTTGCCCTCATCAGATTTGACCTGAAGAGGGAATACCATACATACTCAGTTGTGTATCTTACCCCACAGGAAAGAAGGAGGAAGAAGATAAAAAAAGGGGGGGACGATGGAAGGGAGGGCAGATGGGGATGAAGATAATCAAAAACAAACACTTTTGACAGGGTCAAGGGAGAAAATTCAATAAAGGGCGATAGCTTGGGAAGGAGCAAAATATAGTTAATCTTTCACAACATGAGTATTGTGGAAGGGTTTTACAATAATGATGCGCACGTGGCCTATGTTGAATTGCTTGCCTTCTTAGGGAGTGTGGATGGGGAGGAAAGAGGGGAGAGAATTTGGAACTCAAAGTTTTAAAAACAGATGTTCAAAAACAAAAAAAAACATTTTTTGCATACAACTAGGAAATAAGATACACTGGCAATGGGGCATAGAAGTTTATCTTACCCTACAAGAAAGGAAGGGAAAAGGGGATGGGAGGGAAGTGGGGTGACAGAAGGGAGGGCTTACTGGGGAATGGAGCAACCAGAATATATGCCATCTTGGAGTGAGCGGGAGGGTAGAAATGGGGATAAAATTCATAATTCAAACTCTTGTGAAAATCAATGTTGGAAACTAAATATATTAAATAAATAAAATTAATAAATTGAAAAGAAGAAGAAGAAAATGGAGTTAATTTAGTAGTGGAGCATCAATTAAGGCTATGGACCCCTAAGTACAGTACTGCCTGTTTTATACATGCATATGGATACACACACATTGAAGTATTTTTAACCTTGAAATCCTAATTTTGAAAGGAAAGAAAAAATGCCATTGGGCACAAAGAGTCTGTCTTGTGAAACCTGAATAGAAGGCTTGTTTTGAAATGTGTCTCTGTCCCTCAGTTCCAAAACCTTCTACAAGGAAAATAATTCCTGGAGCAAAAGCTCTATTTCTTTAATTTTCCTAGGACATCATAAAACAGATCAAATTAAATGGACAGAAATTGAAATGATGTTAACCTGGCCTGAAAGAAAATGTTTGCCTTTTCTAATTAAAATTTCCAAAGGTTAAGCCTGTACTTTGTGTAACCTTTAACCACACTATTCTTACTATTGTAACTTGGGTATAGTCCAGCGTTTGCTAAAGGAGTTTATTGTTCTTAAATGAAAAAAAAAAAACTAAGCCAAAAAATATTCTTTAAGACATAGGTTTAAGATGAAAGGTCTTCAGATGGCATTTTTCCCCTTTCATTAGAGTGTGATGATCTTTGCAAGAAATCAACAAAACATCTAATTAAGAATACCAACTACCAACAGTAATCTGAAGGAAAAAATACCTCTTTCCACTCTAATTTAGAGGAAAGTTAAATTAACCTCATCTGACTAAAAGTATGCACAGATCTCCATCATCATCACCTCTCTCAGCCCCCTTCTAAGGCCTGTGCCAATTCCCTTTCACTCTTTTGCTCATCCATGTCTCATTTATCTTTATAAAATCCCTTTGAAGATGCTAAGTTATAAATGAGATGCTGAACAGTGGAAGGAGTTTCCCCACCAGGAATGAAACCAATGAAATCACAGGTATGGATCCCCCCTTGATTTATTGTTTTGTTGATTGTTTAGACTTAAGATACCAATAGAGAAAATATTAGTAATGTAGATTAAACTTTAAAATGTGATGATATATACATATACGTGTGTGTAAATGTTCAGTTGTTTCAGTCTTGTCCACTCTTTGTGACCCCAATTGAGATTTTCTTGGCAAAGATACTGGAAAGGTTTGCCACTTCCTTCTCCAGCTCATTTGATAGATGAGAAACTGAGGCAAACAAGGTTATGTGACTTGCCCAGGGACACATAGCTATTAAATGTCTGAGGCCAAATTCGAACTCAGAATAATCTTCTTAACTCCAGGCTCAGCATTCTATCCACTGCATCACCTAGCTGCCACACACACAGACACAGACACAGACACACACACACACACACACACACACACACGAAAAAAATCTTTTCACATAGAGCAAGTACTGAGTGATAATCACTAATGGAAGAAAAACTGAGTCACATGTGTGACTTACTCATGCTAACAATTAGTATAGATAGAAAACAAAACCTGATTTTCATTCTATCATTCTAGTGTTCTCTCCACATTTTTTGCACTATAAATTTGACAATTTCAGCCTTTGTCCCACTATAAAGCAATTACTTTCAGTTATATTCATTCTTTTCCCCCATGTCATGCTACTTAGGGACCTATGAAAATTCTCAGCAACCTGAACTCTTCTTCAGAAAAGTCTTCAGGCACGTCTTTTGGGAAAGAAGGATGATTTTATTCTCTCTATACTGTTGATAACTGTCACATGAAAGATTACCTGGAAACATGCCAACTAAGCAAAGTTATGTCGAGGTCCAGCTATCATATAAAAACCCAACAGAGTGAAGTTTAAGACATGATTGTACAATGTTGTGTTTTCTGTATCACTGGTGAAAATATGATCCCAAACTGAGCAAAGATACCATTTATAATGTTGTCAGATAGTTGTTGCTGACTGAACTTAAAATTATTTTAACTATGCTAAAAATCCTTCCTAGATTCACCGTTTAATAAAATAAAATAAGGTAAAATAAAATAAATTTAATAAAAAGGAAACATTTTTATATCTTTTGGAGACAACTAGAATGTCACTAGTCAATGTAAGCCAAGTGACTGGATATCAAGGGACAGTGCAGTTACAGAGGGTCAGTGTCCTCTGGCCTAGAAATAAAGCAAAACAAAGCCACGACATAGCAATGCTGAGAATTTTTCAGGAAGACGATGGTCATTCCTGTGGAGACCCAGTGTCAGTTATTGGGTCTACAAGTTGTCCAAAGGACCAGTCAACTCAATCAAAATAATTAGTCCATTGAAAGGGACGAAAGAGAGGAAGACAGACTATTTTTATCACATGGAAACAAAGTGAGCCAGTGGATTAGTGTTGGTTACTTTTTTTAAAATTAATTCTTTTGCTGTTTCCTGAGAGATGACATTGCATAGCAAATAGAATGCCATAGTGGAATTTGCATGAGGAAGACCTTGGTTCAAACCCTGACTATGAATGACCCATCCTAACTATGTGACTGTGGAAAAGTCACTTCAAATCCTATACCCTAAGCAATTTCCTAATTCTTATCTACTAAATTATACACGGGTTAGGATCTCCTTTACCATAGAAGGGAGATCCTACAATGAAGAAATCAGATTATTAATGAAATATTTTCATGGTTATTTCATCCAAAAATTACCAAGAATTTTTAAGCCCTTACTACGTCACATGCTAGACACTATATTAGGTAGCTGAGATACAAAGACCAAAAAGAAATACTTCTTGACCTCATTCTACTGGGTGAGACAACACATACATGTATAAGTATATACCAAACAGGTCATGAGGAGGAAGGCAGGATAGAGTTAGGGTAGGGAGAAGCACTAGCACCGGGGAGAATCAGGAAAAGCCTCATGTAGGAGATGATTGACTTTAAACAAAACTAGGGCTTCTAATACTTGACTCGGGCTTACTCACTGTGTGTGGTCTTTGTGCAACTAGCATTTGTTGAGAAAGGAGTCGAGCCTTGGTTACAAAGCTTGGGGAATTTATAATCAGCCTCGCAGCTTGAACCTAAAAATTATTTCTACTAAACTAACAACATTTAGGGCGCAGATAGATATACTTCTAGGTCAGCAACACCTCTTTGAGGAAAGCAAGAGCAGCCCACCTTTTGGTCCCAATATTCTGCGTTGTTTTTGGTAGTAATCAAAGTGTCCCTTGGAAAAGGGTAGGTAGAGGAGATTCTAGAGAAATTTAGTCATGCTACATCTAGACAGACACATGTAATGTACCTAGGCAACATACTCACCCCTATATGTATGTACATGCATGCACACACCCTCTATATAAGGAATAACAAGAGGGTCAGTTTGGCAGAAGGACAGAGTGAATGAAGGAGAATAATGAAACATAAAGCTAGAAAGGCCTGTTAGAGCTAGGCAGTGAATGGCATTAAATGCCAAATAATAAAAAAAGAAAATATAGAGGTCTATTGACAGGGCTTAAATCTTGTATTTGAAAAACTGAGTCTCTTCTGCACGTATTTCAAACAAACATTTGGCCTACCTCATTCTACTGTGACAAGTCACTGTGTCATAGAATCAGACTAAGGAGAGAAGCCTCAAGTTTCCTCTGTGGCCTCCTAAAAAGGACAGTGAAATCAAGCCAATACATGTGCATGTATACATACAAGAAACGCGGATGAGTAATGAGTCACAACGTCCATTCATTTCCCAAGCTACAGGACCTGGAGCTTCTCGGAGGAGGGGGATGTTCAGGATATCCTTATTCTATCACATGTGTAGCATCGACTGACACCAAGAATGTGCTCTGTTGCAAGTGGACTTTGTTGGTAACTGCTTTAAAGTGTTGACATCTGAGATGTAATGTAGTAAACAGAGCCCCAGAGCTGGGTTTCAAGTCACAGGTCTACTGGCACTTTGGACTACACACTTTGTCTCTAGGTCACAGTTTCCTGGCTTGTAAAATGAAAGGCTTGGACTAAATAATGTCTAAGCACCAGATGTCGGTTCTGTTACTTACTACCTGCGTGGACCTAGACAAATCACTTCATTTCTCTGGGCCTCAGTTGCCTTATATGTAAAACTGTGATGGCTGGAGGGGATGACCTCCAATATCCCTTCCAGATCTAAATCCATGATCCTGTAATCAAGCTCTAAATCCTAGGAACTCTTTCTTGGGTTACTACTAAAGAGACAAGGAATAGAACCAGAGACACGGATAATTCTGTTTGGTTGGAGGGTAGAGGACATGGATAGGAACGCAGTGAGATCAGGCTAGAAAGGTAGATGGGAGACAGATTGGCAGGGCCTCTTCTCATTAGGCAAAGGGAAACCACCAAAGGTTTTTGATTAGGATGATAGAATCTTTGAATAACAAATTGAGAAGTAAAAGGGACCTCGGAGGCCAGCCCGTTAAAATCCCTTGTGTTACAGTGGAACAAATGGTAGCCCAGGGAGGTTTAGAGTTATGGGATCAGAACTGCTATACAACAGGAACATTAATCTGGCAAGTTTTATGTAGCATGGATTGGATAAAAGAGAGAATGGAGTCAGGGAAAGCAGTTAGAGATTGAGCTACTGAAGCAGCTAGGCAGCCCAGGAGATAAAGTGCTGGGCCTAGAGTAAGGAAGACCTGTTCTAATCCAGCCTTAGATTGTGCGACCCTAGACAAGTCACTTAAACCTCTTTTTGCCTCAGTTTCCTCAACTGCAAAGTCAGGGTAATAACAGTGCCTACCTCTCAAGGTTGTTGCTAGGATACAGTGAAATAATATTTATGAAGTGCTTAGTGTAGCATAAATAGTAGGTATTATATAAGTGCTTGTTTTCTCCCCCAAGTCTCACCATTGTAACAGTATAGGAAAGATGTGATGAGGACCTAGACTAGGGTAGTTATGATGGGAAATGAAAGGTTGAAACAAACATAAGAAATATTTCAAAGCTAGAGTCATCATAACTTCAGTGAATCAATCAACAAGCATTTATTAAGTGCCCACTATGTACCAGGCACTATGCGAGGTGTTGGATATATAGGGACAAAAGTGAATTAAACTCCCTAGAAGGAGCTTATAGAAGGAGTTCTAATGTTGGTGACAACATGCACATGTATAGGTTTATATAAGATGTATACAAATCAAATATAAGGCAACATTATGTAATGGTAATCAGACCAGGACTTGTTGCTGTTTTTCTCTTTTTAGATGCTAAGACTGTCAAGTACCTTTGACGAGTCTGGCCTTTGTTTGAATGGGGCAGGTAAAGTGGGATCTTTTTTGTCTTGGAGTCTTTCTCAGCACTAAGACAATTGAGAGTCATTGAATTGTATGCGATGTGGTGCTGGTGATTGGAGAGCTTTCCCATACCCTGGTTTCCCACACCCTAAATGCTAAGTTGGTCTCAGCCCTCGGGGTCATGAACTGGGTATGTGTGTTGGAAGGTTAGCATTTCACGGGGCACACTCATTGAAAGAGTGTGGGTGATGAGACTGTGGGCAAGCCATTGAAACAGCCCCGTAGCTTTGATAACATGGATGTTGGTATTTCTCTGGTAACCATGTATTGCTATGGACAGACTGGTTTGTATTGTTTGATCTGTTTATATAATGTATGTGTTTTGTAATTTCTGTTTGCATTTGCCCTGAAGTTCAGAGGGCTGATCTTTCCCCTCTGAACTAAATGAATGATATATGTATGTTTAATTAAACTGAGATTGTTAACTGTGTGAGGTAAATAAAATAAATAAAATGTGAAGACTTCACAGGGAAGATACGTATAAATATATATATATATATATGTATGTATGTATATGTATATAAAGAAATGTTTAAAAATCAAGAAATAGGCAAGTGAAAAAAAAAATTCTGAGGCAGTGAGAGTCTGATGGCTCAGCCTCTGGGAAAGTTTACCCTGAAACTTTTTGTTCTTTCTTCTGGTTCTGGTTTAAAGATTTGCTCAGTAAGAACAGGGTCATAGTGACCTGTTTTTCTCTACTGTAAAGAATGGAAAGGGTCTCCCTCTCCCCTTATCCTATTCTTCTTTAGGTTTATAGATGTCATCTCAGTTGTAATCATTAACTAAGGGAATGGGAATTGGAGTTTCTGTGCCTCAATTTCCTGGTTCTTTGTCTAGCTTTCATGCTCAGATTGTAAGCCCACCTCCCAGCCAATGGTGAGAAGAGTCAGAGGTGGGCAGGAATTCTCTTGTGTTAGGTATAATTATGGGTGCCTAACCCCTTGTAAAGTGCCTCCCTTGCTGGATTTGTTCTAACGGGGGATACCCAATTCTCGAGAATTGAATAAAATTTATTTCTGTTCCCATCCTGAGATGGCTCCTTATTAACTTTTAATTGGTGAGGGTCTTTCATCGCACACATTAACCCCTTAAAGTTGCTTTCCTTAGAAAAGCAGATCAAAGAACCTATGCCAGCAGCTTTCTGTGTGCCCTTGTTGTTGGTCTTCCACCCTCAAAACAGCTGCTAGCAACATTGTTGTTACAAGCCCTGATTACCATCACACCTTGGAGAAGCTGGGCAGGGAACAGAAAGAACCTCCCATTAGTAGGTAGTACTTGAGCTGAAGTAAGGATGGAAACTGGGGATTCCAGGAAGCAAATGTCAGAAGGGAAAGAATTCCCAGACACGAGGGAAGAGGGCAATCACAGAGATGAGAGATGATGTGCAATGTGCCAGGAACAACAAATAGGCCTGTATGTCTGGACTATAGAAATTGTGGAGAAGAATAACTTATAGTAGACTGGAAAAGGTAAGAAGGGGCCAGGAGGTGAAGAGTTTTTGATTAATTTATTCAATTTTAGTTTTCAACATTCACTTCCACAAACTTTTGAGTTTTAAATTTTTTCCTCCTCCTTCTTCTCCCCCTTCCCCAAGATGGCATGCAATCTGATAAAGGCTCAACATAATATTCTTATTAAACATATTTTAACATTAGTCATGTTGTAAAGAAGAATTAGAATGAATGGGAGAAACCACAAGAAAGAAAAAAACAAAACAAAAAGAGAGAGCAAATAATATGCTTTAATCTGCATTCAGACTCCATAGTTCTTTCTCTGAATATGGATAGTGTTTTCCATCATGAGCTTTTTGGAGTTGTCTTAGGTTCTTGCATTGCTGAGAAGAGCTAAGTCTATCAAAGTTAGCCATTGCACAATGTGGCTCTTACTGTGTTCAATGTTCTCTTGTTTCTGCTCATTTCACTCAGCATCAGTTCATATAAGTCTTTCCAGGTTTTTCTAAAGTCTGCCTGCTCATTGTTTCTTATAGGACAATAGTATTCCATTACATTCATATACCATAACTTGTTCAGCCATCACCTAATTGATGGGCATCCCCTCAATTTCCATTTCTTTGCCACCACAAAAAGAGCTGCTATAAATATTTTTGCACATGTGGGTCCTTTTCTCTTTTTTATGATCTCTTTAGGATACAGAGCTAGTAGTAGTATTGCTATATCAAAGGGTATGCACAGGTTTTATAGCCCTTTGGGCATAATTCCAAATTGCTCTCCAGAATGGTTGGGTCAGTTCACAACTCAAGGTGAAGAGTTTTAAATGTCAAACAAAGGACTTCATATTTGGTTCTAACGGTAATAGACAGCCATGGGAGTTTGTTGAGTGAGTGTGTGGTAGGGTAAGGTGGGAGTTCCATGATCAGAACCTCTCTATAGGTAAATCACTTTGGCAGTTGTGTGGAGAATGGATTAGAGTGGAGGAGAGGCTTGAAGCAGGGAGTCCAAAGAGGATGCTACTTCAATAGTCCAGGCAAGAGGTAATGGGGGTTTGAACTAAGGTGGTAGCTATGTGAATGAAGGGAAGCAAATGTATTTGAGAGAAGTTCTAGAGACAGGAACGAGATTTGGCAACTGATTTTGTGGGGTGAGAGTAAGGAATCAAGGATGGTAACAAAGTAGATGATTGAATTTGGTTGGTAAGGAAGGAGTCTGGGACTGAGCTTTTATCCTGCATGACTAGAGAATTATAGCATCATTAACAGAAGTAAGAAAGTTAGGAAATGTCAAAGACATCAAGGGAGAAGAGAATATTTAGAAAAAGTGGAATGGTCAATGGTATCACACATGACAGACTGGAGAATAAGGTCGAAAGTATCCAAAGGTCCACTGGATTTAGCAATTATGAGGCCATTACAATTTAGTCCCACAAAATATATTGGCTTGTCTGTGGCATTTGGTGAGTCCGTGATGTTTTAGGCCTGCTCTTCTATTATCACATGTCCATTTAAAAAAAAATCTGCTTTCATCTTGATCCCCTTGTGAACATTGAAAAAGAAATTGCTTAACTCTTCCTCTTTTTTAAATGGATAGGTATTTTACTCTTAAGAAAAAAATAGCCAAGAGATTATTTACATAATAGAAGTATTTACCTTTCTTGTTTTCAGTTGTTTGAAGTATTTGTGAGTCAAACAATCTCTTTAAGTCTTTTTTTTTTCAGAAATGCTTCAGATGCCTCTCTTTTATTAAAAATCCATACTTTTTTCATTGATGATTAAGTTTGTATTATCAGGGTATATGATTTTGGTTTGCATCTTGACATCTTTTTTCTATTTTTTTTTTGCAGGGGAGAAGGCATGGCAGTTGGGGTAAAGTGACTTGCCTAAGGCCACACAGCTAATAAGTGTGTCAAGTGTCTGAGACCGGATTTGAACTCAGGTCCTCCTGACTCCAGGGCGAGTGATCTACTCACTGTGCCACCTAGATGCTCCCACATCTTTTGTTTTTTGTAAAGCACTTAGCACAGTGCCTGGCACATAATACCTGCTATGTAAATGTTATCATTGATAATATAATTGTATTCTTCACTCCCTTCTGCTGTTTATAATGGATGTAGAATTATCTCATGTTATTTGAATTTTTTCCTTCACATTTTTACATTTTATTGATATGTTTTGTTTTTATATTACAAATATTTACAGATTACTCTCACTTCATGAGAGGCCACTTATAATGAAGTAAAACAGTTAAGTAAAATGAAATAATATAGTGACCTTGTCTGAAAGTGTATACAACATTTCTCACTGTAGCATCTCTCCCATCTCTCTACTTTTAAAAAAATTAACAGAAATCTATATTTTATCTCCCTCTAGCCCCTCCCATTAAAAAAAAGAAAAGAAATTTTCTTGCAACAAATATGCACAGTCAAGCAAAATAAATTCCCTCATTAGCTGTATACAGTACCATTTGCAGGATGTCCCAAAATTCCCAATGTAGTTTCAAGGTTTAATAGCTTAAAACTGAGCTAAGACGTTTGGAGTTCCCTATATGTCATTCTACACTCTAAATCCATCACAATCCTGTCATGGATAGCACGTTTCCTCATGGTCCCCTGAAATCATAAATTGTCAATGTGCTGTTCATTGTTCTTACAGCTTTCAAATTTGTTTTTACAATTTTCTATAGTATAGTGTGTTCTCCTGGATCTTCTTATCATCAATTTATAAAAGTCTTCAAAACTGATCATTTTTAGAATATTAATACCGTAGTATCTATTGTTCTTCTGGTTCTACTTCATTCTGTATCTGTTCATATGCTTTCTATTTAAAAAAATCATCTAGTTTCTCATTTATTATAGCACAATAGTGTTCTTTCACATTCATCTACCACAACTTATTCAGCCACTCATCAAAATTGTTAATTTCTAGTTTTCTGAAACCATAACAAGAACTGCTGTAAATATTTTTATACAGAAAGGACCTTTTCCTCTTTTAGGTATAGGTCTACTACTGGTATAACTGGCTCAGTAATTTTTTGCGTGTAATTCCAAATTGCTTCCTAGAATGGTTATATCTATTCACAGTGCATTTGAAGGTCTTTTTCCTCGCAGTTTGCCAGATTCTTTTGTCATTTGACATTAAATTTAACCACTATGTGACTTAGAACTTGAAACATTGAATTTTTTTCTTTTTGCTTTCTAGAGGTGATTCCCTTTGTTTTCTGTATTCAAAAGTTTGAGAAAGATTCCTCATATCATTTATTTATTTATGATCTTCATGTATTTAATTTATTATGCTCTTCTGAGAGACTATGAGTCTTTGAGATCAGTGGATTTTGCTTTTATTTGCTTTGTTCTTCTAACATGATTTCCTTTTGATTCTCTTCTTCCAGATTATCTTTTACTTCCTCAAATGGCTATTCCTTTCTTACAGAAGGACAGTGGGGAAAAGGAAGAGTATGCTGGCAGAGTATCTGTAGCACAAAGCAATCCCTGAGTGGGGTTACCCATGGGTAGGTCTCTGTGCTCTGCCAGAGCAAGGAGAGATGTCGAAGGAGCTTGTTAAAGACTGATGTTCATCCTTATTAACTCACAGGGCTGTTACCTTGCTAGACTTTTTGTTTTCTTATCCCAAGGATTCAATTGTAATATCTCTACTGTCATATGATACGTGTTCTATTTTTGGAGAGAAAATATCTAATCTCCATCTTATTATCTCATCACCTATGAAAGAATATTTTCAGTAGAACAAAGAGATCAGAAGTTAATCTTCGGGAGGTACAATTGTGAATAAGGTAGTCAGGAAGGGCAGACCGTAAGTGTAGACTATTTTTTTTCCTAGAACTTTGGCAGGAAGAAGAATGAGATGAAACAATCACTTACACCAATAGCAAGGTCAATTTCATTTATTCTAAGAGAGACCTGAAGCATGTATGTAGACTGAGGGAAAGGAGCTTTCAGAGAGAAAAATGCTAGAGATACAAGAGAGAGAAAGAGGGAGGATTTGGGCTATAGCAAAATTGAGGAAAAAGACAGGAGGGAAAGACATGAAGAATATTTGAAATTAGCCTTGAAAAGGAAGATGGACTTTTCTCAGAGGATATGGCTTCAAAGTTTATGTTTCTATATCAGAATTCTGATTTTCTCACACAATTTTATAGCAAATGTTATAATAAGTTTCCATTCTGGAGAAAAATCTGGAACTATGCTCAAAGGGCTTTTAAAACTATGTATACACATTGATGCAGCATCTGTATCTGATGAGATCTGTATCTCAAAGAGATAAGAAAAAGAAAAAAAGAAAAGGACCTATATGTGCAAAAATATTTACAGTAGCTTTGTGGTGGCAAAGGATTGGAAATTGAAGGGATGCCCATCAATCGGACAATGGCTGAACAAGTTGTCACATATGATTGTCATGGAATACTGCTGTACTATAAAAAATGAAAAGGGGGATGGTTTCAGAAAAATCTTGGAAGACTTGTATGAACTGATGCAAAGAAAAATGAACAGAACTAGGAAGTCATTGTACACACTAACAGCAATATTATAATGATGATCAACTGTGAAAGACAGCTACTCTGATCAAGACAATGATCTAGGATAATTCCAAAGAGATGCAAGATAAAAAATGCTATCTACTGATGTATCTGGAGTATAGACTGAAGCATAATTTATTTTTTACTTTCTTTGTTTCTGGCTTTTTATTTTTATTTTTTGGGGGGGCAACATAGCTAATACAGAAATTATTTTGCATGACTGCATATACGATTGATATCTTATTGCTTGTCTTCTTAATGGGTGGGGTGGAGTTAAAGGGAAGAAAAAAATTTGGAACTCAAATTTTTTTTTAAATATTAGAAATAAATTAAAAATAAAAACACAACATAAGTTTCAACTCCCTCTGAAATATCTATTTCTTGAATGCATGACTGTGTGAATCAATGAATGAATGATTTATTAAATTGTTAAAATGTGCAAAGTAATGTACCAAGTACTGTATACATAAATATAAAAAGGAGAGGGTACTGGTGTCAAGGAACTCACATTCTAATAGTGGGAGAAAACATAGGATCATTGTACTGTATAGGGCTGTCAATAGCACGTAGTTTGGCCACTGGAACTGTTGTTACCTCCTCCTACAACGTCTAGGAGCCACCTCTGCTACTGCACCCACCCCTGAGAGCCACCACTCACAATACCAAGTCACCCATCACTGCACCATAATCTCCCCCCTCCTCTGCAACAACAAAAGATCAGCAGTCAGATGGCATTCCACTTTGGAAAGGCTGTCAACTGCCCTTCTATACATTAGCAACTATATTAAATTCTCATGGTAATTAACTGACATCTGAGTCTAGGGAATATCATCAACTTAATGAAACCATTTAAGGTACAAGGTACAAAAAGAAGCTTAAACTCAAGTCCATTTAATCTCAGTTATTTCCTAATATAAGGGATTCTGCCTTTTCACATTCTTTAAAAGGATTAATGAAAGCAAACAAGAATAACACATTGCAATTTCTGGAGGTTCAGAGCAGCCAAAAGAAATACTAAGGAAAGAGAACAGATCAAATTTCTGAATGGAATTATTTTTCTAAACCAGTTTAGAAGTTCACATGAAAAACAAATGTTAAAAGAAAAGCATCATTATTGACCTTTACCTGGAAGCATGTTGGACCAGACACTGACAGTGACAATGTAAATGAGCACATCAAAAATTTTTGGCACAGAAATTGTCATTTTATTACATTATGTTACAATTAAAACAAAATTTGTTTCATTTATTTTGTTTTTTAAAAATTGAGTCACCATTCCAGAAGATATCACTAATATTTCAATGAATTAAATATTTGCTGACATAAAGATATAAAACCAGTATACTGGAGAGAGATATGGTATCTGGCCCCTAATTTTCTTATCCCAATCCATATGCCATGCAACAAAATGAATATATATATATGTATATATTCATGGATGGTTTTGTCTTGTTGGTCAAATGATGCATGGCTATTACAGTCCTCTCATCTTAGAAAACAGTGATTTTAACTTATCTGTTTGAAGAAATCACAAGTGAAAGCCAGTTTCTCTGTACCTTGCCCAAAAGTTCAGGTCTTATTCAAAACCTTGCCTTGGTCGAGAGACTGAGACTGGAGACTTATCCTATCTAGCACCAACCTCCCTGTCTTATCTAGCAACATCTGCTCCCCAAGGAATAGGCTAGAACTGAGGTGAAAACATCAATGAATCTGTCATGAATAGGGACTCATCAAGCAACATCATCAAAATCCATCTTTTTAAAAAGCTCTTTAATAGATGTTTCAATAAAAAAAAAGGATTTTTAAAATTTACTCACCCATTTCCTTGATTCCTTGATCTGCCCACATGTATAGGCACTGAGGTTTATTTTCACTACTAAGAAGACAGAACCTACATATTTACAATTAAAACATAATCCTGAAATGATACTGAAACATGATTCTGAAAGAATCATTGGAAAATTTCCAAGCCACAATTCCCTTGATCCTTATATCTACCTCCTGTCCAAGAGGTTAAAGGATGGGACAGAAAAAAAAAATAATAATGCTTCAGATCTTCATTCAACTCCCCTCAGGGACATCTTCCATTCCTCAGATCTTCCAATAGAACTATTAAATGTCATTCTTCCTCTGTCTGTTTTTCATTTCAGAACTAGGATTTCATTTGCATATTTCAGCCAGGACCACAGACTGGATGATTTCTGTTCTCCCTTCCAGTGCTAAATCTTGTAACTCTAGTCAAAATTCCTGGAAAATGAACTAGTATCAGATTTAAGAGAACTGAGTTCTGAGTTCTGCTGTTAACTAGCTATGTGACCTTGGACAAGTCTCTTCATCTCTCTGGGCCTTGGTTTTATCTTTAAAATTACAAGAAGTGGACTAAATAGTTTCTTATCTCAGAGTTGAAAGAGACCTCAAGAAGTCTGATCCAACCTCTATTTGAGGAGGCATCCTCTTCACAACACCCAAGCCACATTACCACATAGCCTCTGCTTGAAGACATTTAATAGAGTAATACCTACCACCTCCTGAGGCAGGCCACACCACTTTTGGGCAGCTATAATTATGATTATTAACTATTATAATTATCAGCTAATATTGAGCTGAAATCTACCTATCTGAAAATTCCAAACATTACTTTTAGTTTTGTCCTTTGGGGCAAAGCACAGATCTAATTCCTTTTCCAAATGACAGCCCTTCGAATACTTAATGACAGTTATGATGCCTATCCCAAGTCTTTCCTTCTTTGGGCTAACTATTTCCAGTTCCTTCAATGAATCCTGATATGGCATATTCTCATCTCCTCCCCATCCTGGTCATCCTCCTCTGGGCATGCTCCAGTTTCTGAGTTTTCCTTAAAATACGGGTTCCAGAACTGAATACAATACTACAGATGAGGTCTGACCAGGAAACCACAGGGGAACTATCATTTCTCTCATTCTGGGCACTTTGCTTTTGTAATTCATTTCAAAATCATGTTAGTTTTTTGACTGCCATGTGAAATTATTGACTCATTGAGCTTACTGTCCAGCAAAATCCCCAGATCTTTCTCATGTAAACCACTGCCTAGGCGTGCCTTTCTCGGCAATGGAATTCTATCAACAAAAATCGCTGACATTTAAATAGTGCTTAATAGTTTATAGTGTTTCTCCTATTCATTACCTGCTAAACAAAGCTGGAAGAAGAATTATAACTATGCTGATTGGCACATTATAAATTCATGTTATCCTATCTCAACTCAACCTTTTTATTACTCCCTAATTGATTCTCTATCTCATAACTCACAGAAGCTACAAACCTTCACTTCCCTTTGCAGGCCTCCCATATCTATCTGTCCCAATTCTCGCCAAAGAACCTTGACTCTTACTTTCCTAAGGACACTAGTGATATTCAATATGAATTCCTTCTCCTCCCATTTGCTTCACCTCAAAACACCTTGATATCACCTCCTCTTCTCTGCTCCTTTACCCCAGGCTCTGACAAAGTGGTGGCTTTTCTCTTTGCCAAGGTCAACTCCCTCTAGATGCACACTTGATCCCCTCGCTGCCTGTCTTCTCTAGTAGATTGCCATCTCAATCATCCCTTCTCTTTCTTGAAGCTTTAATCTTTTTTACATGTTGGTTCCTTCCCTTTTGCCTTCAAACATTCCCAAGCCTCACTCATCCTTTAAGAACCTTCACCAGACCTTATCATCTCCTTGATAAAAATAATAGCTAGAATTTGTATAGCACTTAAAGGATTATAAATTATAAATTATCATCTTATTTGTCTTCACAATGATCCTGGGAAGAAGGTGCTATTACTACCTCCATTTTGCAGTTAAGGAAACTGAGGCAAATAGAAGTTAAGTGGCTTGTGCAGTCATACAGCTAGTAAAGTCCAAGGCCAGATTTGAACTCAAGTCGTCCTGACTCCAGGTCCAGTACTATATCTATTGTGGCACTTAGCCATCTCAAGCTATCTTCATGTAGGTCTTCCTTTCTTAGTCAAGATCCTTGAAAAATCTGCCTACAATCATTGCTTTTACTTCCTCTCATCTCACTCATTCAACCTTTTTCCGCAATGGCTTTGGATCTCACCATTTCCTTGAAATGTTCTCTCCCAAAATGCCGATGATGTCTTAATTATTCAGTCTTATGGTCTTTTCTCAGTTGTCCTCCTTGATCTAGCTGACGCATTTGACACTTTTGACCACCTTCTCCTCCTGGACACTCTCTTCTCTGACATTTCATGACAACACTCTCTCCTCATTCTCTCCCACCTATCGGACCACTCCTTTTCAGTCTCCTTGGCTGGCTCCTCATCCTCATCCTTCCCCTAACCATGGGTTTTGACTAGTGTTCTCTTCTCAACCCTCTCGCCTTCTTCCTCTACATTCTCTTGGTAACCTCAACAACCCTTGTGAGTTTAACTATCATCTCTACTTAGATGATGCTCTCACCTATATATACATCCTCTGTCTCACCCTGAGATTCAATCCTGCACCATTAATGGCTTATTAGATATTTAAAACTGGATGTCCTGGAAGAATCTCAAACCCAACCAGTTCAAAGTTGAACTCCTTATTATTTCTCCCCCGAGCCCTCTCCTCTTTCAAATGTTCCCATTTCTGTAAAAGGCACCACCATCCTTCCCATCAACCAGGTTTGTAAACTTGACATTTTCCTCAACCTCTCAGCATTCCTCACTCCACATATCTAATCAAATGATTCACACAAATTGTCTCATTCTCATCATAAGATCATAGATTCAGGGTTGGAAAAGACGTTCAAGTTTATATAGTCCAACCCCGCCCCCCCCCACCAGCCAATAATAGAGATTAGGGGCCCCTAGGTGACACAGTGGATAGAGCAATGGGCATGGGGTCAGAAAGACCTGCATTCAAATCCTGCTTCAGACATTTACGAGCTGTGTGGTCCCAGATGAGTCACTTAACCCCTGTCTATCTGTTTCCTTATCGGTAAAATGGAGATAATCATAGTCACCTCTCGAGGCTTCGGTGAGGATCAGATGAGATAATATTTATAGCACTTTGCAAACCTTAAGTGTTATACAAATGCCAACTTATGATGCAGATGAAGAAACTAAGGCCCAGAGAAGTTAATTGACTTTCCCAAGGTCACACTGTAAGTGGCAGAGATAAGACGGGCAGTCAGGTCCTCCAGCTTCAGATCCAGAGTTTTTTCTGATGCCCTACAAATCGTCACAGAGACTCAGTGAATTACGTAGGGCAAACATTCTTATTCCCTTTTTACATGGGAGGAGACTGAGGCTCAGAGAGGCCATCATCATCATTATCATCATCATCGCTAACACTTACATAGTACTTACTATGTGCCAGGCACTATGCTAAGAGCTTTCCAAATATTGATCCTTGCAACAACTCTAGGAGGTAAGTGCTATTTTATCCACACTTTACAAGTGAAATTGAGACAAACAGAGGTTAAGTCACTTGCCCAGGGTTACACAGTTAATAAATGTCTGAAACCGGATTTGAATTCAAGTCTTCCCAATTCCAGGGTTGGCATACTACCCACTGTGCCACCCAGCTGCCCTAAGCCAAGATTAAAACCCAGATCTTTCGATTTCATCTCCAAAGTTCCTTTCTTCCCACCTATTCCTGAATGACTCTACTGAGATGGTGAAGGAAGGAAGCTGGGTAGACTACCAGGGACATCTCATTCTTATATGAGAAGTGTCAAAGGACTGGGCCAATTTTTGTAGTTACACTATATAAAACATTTTCATAGACTAAGCTTTTGACTGAGTTTCTTCTCATCTAGGTTGGACAAAAAAAGAAAAGAAAAAGAAGCTTCTAGTTACTGGATGATCTTTTAGGCAAGAGACACATTCAAAGGAAACAGCACTCTGTTTTTACACAAAGGAAAAATCAGTAGCGGTTTCACATTCATGAACTCAGTCACAGAGACAAGAACATAGTTTAAAAGACCTCTGTGACCTAGTGAGTGTTACTCTGGACAGGAAGTCTACCAAACTCAAAACTCACTCTTCTTCCAACCTTAGATCTTCAGTGGTAATATCTGACCTTAAAGCTACCTCACAAAAATCTGATCCATATGAAAGGCGTATTACAAAGCAACATAAAAACCAACATCATTTCTTAAGAAGCAAGAAAGGAAGAAGTAATAGCTAACTTACATTCTTTACAATTTTACAAAGCTCCTTACATCTATTATCTCATTCATCCTTCAGACAACCCTATGAAGTAGTTGCCAAAATTATTCCCATTTTACAGAAGAGGAAACTGAGTCTTCTAATATCAGAACCTAGGGTTTCAAGGAGCCTAGTTCTATTCATGGCTAAAATTCTACTAGATGAATTTTTAAGACTTCTTATTCACTTCATTTCCTTTTGCAAAGCCTGAATACTTTATTGTTCAAACCCAACCCTCTTCATAGAGCAAATACAAGATGGTGAGAATAGCCAAAGAAGCTTTGTGTTCTTTCTTTTTTTTT
>CM053622.1:482025593-482036450 GCA_028646595.1 Phalanger gymnotis | reverse complement strand
AACTCTGCTTTGGAGAGCAAAATTCTGATGGGCTGGCCATGTTGTTTAAATGTCAAACTCACGTTTGCCTAAAAGACATGAGGCAAGTGCTCACACAGAGGTCAGAAGAAGTGATGCAAGGATACTCTAAAGGTCTCTCTGGAGAACTTTGGCACCAATTGTGAGACATGGAAGACACTGGCACAAGACCAGCATGGGGTACCTGTATCAAAGACAACGCTGTGCTCTATGAACAAAGCAGGATTGCAATAGCCCAAAAGAAAGGAGAGATGCACAAATTTAGAGAGGTCTCCGTCCCAAATGTTCATACAGACTATCTGTACCGAATCTGGTCTGATTAGCCATAGTCAGACACACTGTAAACTCCAGCATAGTGATATCATTTTGGTCCTCTTCAAATATGAAGGACAACGACTAACCAACTGTATGGCTACAATATTCTGATTCCACAACACAAACCAACCTACGACATGTTCTAGCTGGAAAATGAAACTTCAAATCCTTGAGTCCTTTAGAGTGAACCAGAAAATGTTATGTCCTAGGAATGATTCATGCATTTTATTAGGAGCTAATTTTTAATTTCCTTTTCTATAAATGAAGACTAGATGAGCCCCCGAGGTCTCTTCCAGCTCTAAATCTGTAATCCTGTGATGAGGCTACTAGCCACGATGACTATGATAATAACAATAGCTAATATTTAAATAGTGTTTACTAAATGCTTTACAATCATTTGATCTTCACATTAACCCTACAAGGTAGGTGTTATTATTATCTTCATTTTACAGATGAGAAAACTGAGGCAAACAGAGTTTAAGTGGATTGCCCAGGGTCACAATAGGTAGTCGGTGTCTGAGGCTGGATTTGAACTCAGGTCTTCCTGACTCCTGGTCCAGAGCTCTAACCACTGCGCAACCTAGCTGCCCATCATGATAGTAAACCCATGGACAAGGTACTGTGCCAGGTGCTAGGATACAAAGACAGAACCAAATGGTCCCTTGCCTTGGGTACCTTACATTACATTACAAGGGAGAAGGATGGGGCAAGGGGGACAACATTTTCACAGATAAGTAAGTTCATGATCATTTGAGGGAGAGAACTCTAATGACTAGGGAGTTCAGGCAAGGCTTCCCATAGGCAGTAGCACCTGAGTTGAGCCTTGAAGGAAGCTAAGCATGCTAAGAAGTAGGGAGGTGAGGAGGCAGTGCATGGCCACTTGTGAAACAAAGGTCATAGATGGTACAGCTAGAAGGGATCTTAGAATCTATCCAGTCCAACTTCTTCATGTTACAGATAAGATTGTTATCATTCATTTGTCATGTCCCACTCTTCATGACTCCATTTGGAGTTTTCTCGGCAAAGATGCTGGAGTGATTTGCCATTTCCTTCTCCGGTTCATTTTTATAGATGAGGAAACTGAAGCAAACAATGTCCTGCCCAGGGTCACACAGGTAGTAAAGTGACTGAGGCCAGATTTGAACTAAAGTCTTCCTAACTCCAGGCTCAGCAATCTATCCATTAAGTCACTCAGCTGCCCCTACAGATAAGGTAGCTTTATCAAATTGGAAAAATTATGTCTAAAGGAAAATCTTTAGCAAAACAGTGATGCTCTGATGCTGGCCGCACTTTGTCTCATGTACCCCAAAAATCAGCCTTTACCTATTCATTCATTTATTCATTCATTCATTCATTCAACAAGTATTTTTAGGTGCCTACTATGTGCCAGGCACTTATATGTGTCTCTCCAACTGACTGTAATGACATAAAAATCAAACTATAAAATAAAGAATTGGATATGGTGGGAAGGGAGAAGTTGTGAATTTTTGTAAATACATTATATAACTCAGCAACTCCCTCATCTGCAACACTGACTTTATTGAGGGTAAATCAGTGTTTCCTGCAAATAGAATTATCATACTGCAAAATTTATCATTCTTTATTCTTTTGGGAGAGGGTAGCTTTGACTAACCAGATTGAAACATGATAAGTAGCTTGGGACAGTGGAGAGAGTACCGGATTTGAAGTCAAAGGACCTGTCTCTGCTCAAATTACATTAAGAGCTCTTCAAGATCAGGGACTGTCTTTTGCCTTTCTTTGCTTCCTCAGTACTTATCACAGTGAGCCTTTCTGATATCATTGGTCTTCTTCTAGAACAAATGACAAACAGCAAGTTGTGAGGCGGAATAGCTGACCCCCTGGGGACCCAAATGGCCACTTCCATTTGGACAATGCTGTACCTTCCTTCCTTCCTTCCTTCCTTCCTTCCTTCCTTCCTTCCTTCCTTCCTTCCTTCCTTCCTTCCTTCCTTCCTTCCTTCCTCTCCCTCCCTACTTCTGTCCACATAAGGAAGCATGTCCTTACCTGTGAATGCTCTGCCCAAAGGAATATAAGTTTTGATCACTGAAATCTTTCAAGATATCTTGGGGTTTACCAGGCTAAATTTCTTTTTTTTCTCTTCTTTATTTATTTATTCTACCATTAAAAAAACTGGGATAATTTTTTTTTTGCCCCAGGTAGTTTCATTTATGATTTCTTGAAATACAGCATTCTAAAACCAGATTTTAATTAAAAACTCATTGGAATTCAAATCCAGCCACCTGACCAGCCTTAAACCCAAATCACTCTGGCTCTCACTGACTGGCCAACAATAAGTCCCAGCCCCAGCATCACTTGGTCATTGTTTGGGCTTTGATGGCTCAGAGTGAGTGTAAATAGAATTGTTTCTGTTTTGGCCAGAAACCCTGAAAGAGACCATTTTTGCCTCATTTCTTACCCAGCCTTAATCACTGAATAGGCATTGCCTCAGACAAACAGACCTGGTAAGGACCTTAACTTAAAAAGGCCAAGGTCTCCCATTGCATCCCGGGCCGTCTGGAGCTGTCCTGATTTATATCCTACCACTGGACCCAGATGATTGGAGGAAAGAGTGAGGCTGGTGACTTCGCACAGCTCTGCCTCACTTAAATTTAATTTACTTGCAAGTCAACATATCACTTTTCTAATGCCATTGGCCCTCTTTGAGAATGAAGGATAAACAATAACATAGTGGTACATAGCAGGTGCATAATAATTGTTTGCTGACTGCCTGTGTGACCTTGAGCAAGCCTTTGAATTTCATTTCCCCCCCTTTTTTGGATATGTTTTCATAGATTTACAACTACAAGGGACTCCAGAGGCAATTTAGTTCAATTTTATTTTGCAGATGAAGAAACTGAGACCCTGGGAGATGAAGGTCCTTATTTGTAAAAACGAAAGGGTTGTACTGGTTGACCCTTCTAGCTCTAAATTTACTCGTTTTTTGGTCATTTCAGTTATGTCCAACTTTTCATGATTCCATTTTGGGTTTTCTTGGCAAAGATTCAGGAGTGGTCTTTCAGTGTATATAATTTGAAGAAGAAAATATAAATTTGAGCAAATTGATTATTGTAAAACCTAGTGGTTGCTAATTGATAATTGATAATTTGTCAAAATTCAGTGGATCTTTTTTCCAAATAATTGGTGGGCTAAATGAATTTAGTCAGTTCTGCCGTGTCCCTTATGACAGCTTTTGTGTAAGAGCATGGAAAGTGAAATAGCTTTGCTGATGTTGTCTGAAGACTATCTATATTTAACTACTTATCCCATTGGACTTCTTTGCTCTCCAAAATACCATCATCTTAATCAGTGAAATGTAATATTAAAGAAAAATAGAGCCCCTGATAATGACCAAGTGTGGAGTCAGACCCAAAAACCATATGACCCATAATGCTCAATCCCCAGGATTTCCGGATTCAAAACCACAGCCGTTTCGGCTTTCAAATCATAATATTGTTTCATTATGTTATAATACATAAAGACGGATCCACTTCACTATAGCAGACTTACAGCAGAAAAAGAAGAGACCGTAAGCTGATGAGCAGACAACAGCAGAGTACTTGAGAAAAAACAGTGACATCTCCTTTAAACAAAAAGTTGTTTGAATTTAAAGATGGCTCTTTTTTCATCTTTGAATTTTTTTTAAACTGTCCTCTGTGAATATTTCAGCAGGGATATACAGATTTCCTTACCCTTCATTTGAGACACTTTTGATAAACACAAGTTAAATGTGTTTCCATCTTCATTATATTCTTTTCAACCCAAGAAATATTTCCTTGGTTTCTATAGTCCAAACTCACAATGTAATGAGATATGCTTTTTTGCCCTACCATCAGATCATAGGATCTTAAATTTAGAGTTGAGAGGGAACTTAGGGGTGATCTATTCTAACGCTCTTATTTTACAGATGAGAAAACCAAATCCAGAGTGGATAACTTTCCCAGTGTAACATAGTAAGTGGCAGAGATGAAATGCAAACCTAGTTCCCTAATTCCAATGTTAGCACTCTTCCTATTACATGCTGTGAATATGGCTAAGATCACACACTTCTGAATCATGGGAGAGAATTAGACAACTCTTTTAGTAGAGTCAAATGAGGAAATTTGTGTGTTATTGGTATGGTCCCTATGAAAACAGTAACATTTTCTTTATCTTTCATGTTCTAGTAACTTGCATCATGTATCTTTCCATTTGGACTTCTTAGGACAGTCCTCATGATCCTTAGCATTTCAATTTGATTAGAAATAGTTGTGACTTATAAATAGCACTAGACTAGATGAATTCAAAGGTCCCTTCATCTTACGAATCAGGAGACAGGCTAGAGTACTTTGATTTCTTATAAAGTTCTTCACTTCTTATCTCAGGAATGCCAAGATTCTTATCCAATTCTGTGACCGTTTTATGATATGTAAAGAGGATTACAGTAGTTCATGAGAGTTCCTCATGTTTACAGTAGATTTTGATAAAAGTGCTATTTTTATATATCACTACATCTCATGTAGACTTAATGGCCAATTCTGTTTTCCCATGAACTGAAACCACTGGCTGCCAGGAAGGAAGGAAACAAGCCTTTATTAAGTGCCTATTATGTGCCAGGCACTGGGCTGAGGGCTTTATAAATATTATCTCATTGGATCTTCACAACAACTCTGGGAAGTAGGGGCTATTATGTTCCTTATTTTATAGTTGAAGAAACTGAGACAAAAAAAAAAAAGATAAAGTGATTTGCCCAGGGCAATGCAACTAGTAGGTATCTGAGGCTGGATTTGCATTCATATCTTCCTAATTCCAGGCTCCGTTCTCTATCCACTGTGCAACCTAGCTACCTAGTACAGGATTTCTTAACCTGGAGCAATGGGTGTATTTAAAAATACAAATATTGAGAATTATATTTCAATATAATCGATTGCTTTGTAATCATCTATATTTTATTTTATGCATTTAAAATATTATTTTGAGGAGTCCATAGACTACACTAGACTGCCAAAGAGTTCCATGACACAAAAAGATTGAGATCTCCTGCACTGGGATGGAATTTATTATAACATCGGTGCCTTAGATGGAAGACTAAGGCCCTTCTGGACTAAATGCTTGCTCTTCTCAAATACCTATCTGTCTATTTCACAAAGTTGTTATGACGACCAAATGAGATTATTAATGTGATGAGCTTTGTAAACTGCAAAGTCTTCTACAAGTGGTTCACAGAGCCATAGACCTTAGCACTAGAAGAGGCCTTTGTGATCATGCTGAAGTTTAGGGAACTTAGGTGAGTTAGGATCATTCCTAAGTCCCAGGTCAAAGGGAATTTAGGGATCATCTAGGCAAATCATTTCATCTTATAGATGAAGAAACTGATGTCCAAAGAGTGTGGTATAGAGAAGAAAGAAAAAAAAATACAGAATCTAGAGTAAAAGACCTAGGCTCAAATATTCCAAATCTGATCCTTGCTACCCAGGTAACCTTAGGCAAGTTATTTAACCCTTCTGGTCTTTAGTTTCATCATCTGTAAAATGAAAGTTGAAGACTGTATGGTACCTGAGATCCCTTCTAGCAGTGACAGAGAGAGCATTTGAACACAAGTCTCTCAAATCATATTATTATTATCTTATATCTGGAAAGATGTTTGCACCCTAGGAAAATTAAACTAGAAATAGAACTAGAGATACAGATGCAAGAAAAGTATGATCTTCATTAAAATTGCTACAGAATAATTTGATATGATTAAATGATAGAAAGAGGAACTCAGACACAGGAAACCATTTCAACATATTTATTATTAAGATATGGGAAAAGTAGGGAAAAAGTTTGCATATTCATCCAAGGTCTTGAAAGATGATTTCAAAATAATTCATACTTGGAGAGCTTAATTAGCTTTCTAAGTGTAATGGCGTTTTCTTTTTCTCTGTGTTAATGTAATACAAAACATATGTAAAAGACAACAGTACTTGTCAATTCATTGACTGGATGTGACAATAGAATTATTCTATGAGATAACATGTACTTGATGTTCTTCAGCCATTTGTTGGAAGACACTGGGGTGAACAATGGTTCCAATGAGTTGCATCATCTGGTCAGTCCGCAGTATACTCACAACTATGGTGTCTCCAACAACATATAGGAGGCCGATCATCAGTAAGACCTGGATTTTGACTTCTCCTGTTCCTTAACACCTCCTCTCAGACCAGACATTTCCCCAGGGTAAAGCTGAGAGGCCTGTGTGGAATACACGGAATGATAGAATTCCTCAGTTGGAGGGGACCTCAGAGATCACATGATCCAATCTACAATGGAACAAGAATGCTGACTCTATCTTACCTGACAAAGTATTTTCTAGCCTTTTCTTGAAGCCCACGAGTGGGGATGTAGAAGGAGAGTCCACTGCCTCCCAAGGCAACCCGAGGAAGCTTTTCCTCTACAGCAGAGGTTCCCAAACTTATTTGGCCTACTCCCTCTTTTCAAAAAATATTTTACTCAGTCCCCTCTCAATCTACTGTCTTTAACCCTTTAATGGTTTTTATTAAACATTTGTGTCATTTCAAAAAGAATAATTTTTTAAAAAATGACACATCTTAAATTTAATAATTTATTGTAAATTTGCGAGTTTTCCCCTTGCATTGAAATTTTGATGGTACAATATTGCGTCACGTAACCGAATAGTATAGCACAATAAACAAGTCATTCCATGCACATATTCCTGCCCATGCATGCTGGACTTCCTGACAATGCACGACATACTTGCCTGACAACACTTGCTTGTTAAGACCTGTTAACTTGACCACTGATCCATTATACCTTGCATTTTGTGTGTTTATTTGGAAAGTAATGTAATCACTACAACTTTAACTGTGTCACACAACAGGTGAAACACGTATGAACAGTTTTTCAAAATGTTCTTCTGTTCTTTCCTTATGCCTCTACCACCCCTTCATTTTTATTCAATACCTCTCAATTGCACCCCAGGCTACTACTGTGCCTCCCATCATTCCAGTGCCCCCCAGGGGTGTTACTGCCTACTTTTACATAAAGGTCCAAGGTATTCTCTCAAACACACTGAAAGAAGATTTTTGTAGTTTGGCCAATACTTCTGTGAAGCGTAATTGTGACTTGCCTCAGTTGAAAATGCTCTGGACTTGGAGTAAGAACTTGCTGTAGGCACAGCTCTAATGCCAGCAGCCTCATAGTTTAGGTTTAACGTTGGGACAAAATAAGAGACTCACAAGTCACTGAACATTTAGCAGAGTAAATTAACTTTGCCTTAACACAACAAGAAAGAGGGCCAAGATACAGGGGCATTGAGGTCGGCTAGACTTAGCCCCCATCATCTCCATCCGGAAATGCATCTGATCAGTAAATAATCAGAGAATGGTAATTGGAGTAATCTCAGGCACCCACCAAGTGTGAGGCTTGGATTAAACCTGATTGGGACCTTTTATGCCTCCAGGCCAGGAAGCTATATCAGAGAAGCTGGGGCAAATCAGGATGTATGGGCAGGGTAGAAGATGCAACAGGGAAGGTGGGGCAGTCATAAAAGTCACACCAGGAAAATGCTGGTCCTAGCACAGAAGTCATTTGTTCATATTCTGGCTTTGCCATCTACTACCTGTGTGATCTTGGGTGAATTACTTTTTCCACCTCAGTTTCTCAAATGGTAAAATGAGGAGGTTGGACTAGATGACCTCTGAGATCCCTTCCAGATCTAAATCTCTGAACCTAAATAGCAAGATCCATTCACTGGATCTCACTAAATTCTATGTTTTAATGGAGCAATAATACCTTACTTTTATATAGCAATTTATAGTTACAAAGTACTTAAATACACATAATCTCA
The DNA here is from genome assembly GCA_028646595.1 of Phalanger gymnotis. Classification (NCBI taxonomy): domain Eukaryota; kingdom Metazoa; phylum Chordata; class Mammalia; order Diprotodontia; family Phalangeridae; genus Phalanger; species Phalanger gymnotis. The sequence goes on along the minus strand of CM053622.1, from coordinate 482,028,271 downwards.
TTTGATCCTGATGATAACCCCAATGAGGTAGGCAAGGAAGATATTTTTATTTCCATTTTATAGATAAGAAACATGAGATTCAGAGCCAAAAAAAAAAGAACTCAAGTTTTCTGACTCTCATTCAAGTACCGAGCTACCTTCCTCTCTTCCCCAAAGCTGCCTCCCAAACTTAATAACTGGTCAAAATGTTAACTAAGAAAAGAAGAGACAGAAGGAGAAAAAGGTGGGAAGTGCAGGGATGGGGGAGAGAGGAAAAAAGATGGGAAAGGGGAAAGAAAGAGGTAAATAAAGAGGGAGGAAAGGGAGGAAGAAAGGAAGGATGGAAGGGAAAGAAAGGGAAAAGAAGGGAAGTGAAAGGAAGGAAGAAGAAAAAAGAAAGAGGGAAAGATAAAGGAACAGAGAGAGAAAGAGAAGGAAAGAAAGGAAGAGAGAAAGGAAGGAAGAAAGGAAAGAAGGAAGGTAGGAAGAAAGGAAGGAAGAGAGGAAGGAAGGAAAAGATGGAGGGAGGGAGGGAGGGAGGGAGGGAAGGAGGATGAGTAAGAGTATGGCTTTTATTCCTGGATTCAGGGGTGAATTATGTTCAAGTCAGCTACAAAAAAAAAAAAACAAAAAACAGTGAAGCCAATAGAAAGAAATAGAATTACACTTCTCGAACTGCACCTTTTCCTCTAAAGGCCACAGACCAATTTAGAGTAGTCATTACATGCCTCTTTCACCTGAACCATAGCCACTGTCATGATTAGTCCTTGCTTGAGGTATAGCATAGGAGAAGGGTAAGCCCTGAAAGATGGAACTAGGAGCATTTCCCAGGCAATCTTTACTAAACTAAGATACTGAATTATACAAGGAATAAACTAGCAGAGGTTTACAAGTATACAGCTTGTTCCACATTCCCTTTTCTTGGCTTCAGGAGATCAAGATAAGATGGTACATTTTGAAAAGCACATGTACGAAGCAGGAGTTGGGGGTGGGGGCAGGAAATAGTATAAGTACAAGTGTAATCATATGAAAAATTGGCAGGGATGAATGTGCATAGGCAGTAGGAGCTGGGGAGAGGATTTAGGGCAAAAGGGAAATGAATAGAGCAGAGAGTAAAAATGAAAGACTAGTTAGAAAAAGGAAATGAGATGTAAGCAGGGCTAGACATTCACAGCAAAATCAAAAGGAGAGCCCTCATGAGAGGGATAATGGGCCGAGACATAAGTTATAACCAGGAAGCATCTGACGTACAACGAATTTAATGTAAGAACAGCATATTTTCCTCTAAGATCAGCAAATTAAGGTCTGGAATACATCTTCCTTACTGTGTGAGGTTCTCTACCCAGCAACTGTTGAAAGGCAGCAAAATCAAATGATAAAGACAGTTGTAACACAATAGCTGTCAAAGGTCAGTATAACACCACTGTTTTCCAGACTCAGGGACGATATGGAAAGGATCCAAAAAGACCAACAGGAAACACTGGCTGTCCTTGCTTAAGGAGAGAAACTATAAGAATTCAAATTCCCTTCAATTTATCCTCCCTGATGACAAGATCCTGGAGCTGAGTCATCAGTCTCTCACAATCTTTAAAAGGGGCCTAAAATAGACTTTTGGGTGTTATCTACACAGCTTTCCTGAGAACAAGATCAAAAGGAAGTTAGCTGTAGTGAAATCTCAATATTCAAAGGTGTCTAGATAATACAACAAAGCTGAAGATATAAAAATATACAATTTCCATAAGAGTGTGAAGCCTCTTTATCTTTACTCATAGTAACACACACGTACTCATGTGTACCCTAACATGCTTCACTCTCAGATAGTTAACCCTGCATAAAAATTGCCGAGCTTTACATTAATTCTCATTTGGAAGATGTAATCATAGATAATGCTTCATTACTATGCCTACCAGTTAGAGTTATAGTCAGAAATTTAGGCCCCTGCTTAGGAAAAGGTCAGTTATTCCCCCTACTTCTGGCTGCACACCCCAAAGTTCAGTCAGTCAACAAGTATTTATTAAGAACCTACTATGTGCCAGGCATTATGCTAAGTGCACAAAAGGCAAAAGACGTTCTCTGCCCTCAAGGAGGTCACAGTCCAAGGGGAGAGACAACATGAAAACAACTATGAACAAACAAGCTATACATAGGATAAATTAGAGATAATCAACAGAGGGAAGGCATCAGCTTCAAAGAGAATAATGGAAAGTAAAGGCTTAATGGTAAGAGTTAGCACTTACATAGTGCTTTAAGGTTTATGAAGAGCTTTATGTATTTGGTCTTCACAGCAACCCTATCAGGTAGGCACTATTATTATCCCTATTTTAGAGAGGAAGAAACTGAGACACAAAGAGGTCAAGTAACTTGCCCAGAGCCACAAGGCTAGTGTTTGAGTCAAGATTGAAATTCAGGTCTTCTCTATATACTGCACCACCTATCTTCCTGTTCTTTGTAGAAGGCAGGATTTTATCTGAGAAGGATATTCAGGGTGGCCAGAAGATAAAGAGGAGAAGGGAGAACTATCTAGTTACAAAGGAGAGCCAGTGAAAATGCCTATGAGCAATGAGATAGTAGACAAGGAAGGAGAGAAATGGATTAACCAAGATAAAAAGTGGCCAAGGGTATCCTGGGAACTGAGACAGGAGAGAGAGAGAGAGAGAGAGAGAGAGAGAGAGAGAGAGAGAGAGAGAGAGAGAGAGAGA
>CM053622.1:482001392-482016430 GCA_028646595.1 Phalanger gymnotis | reverse complement strand
CTCCAATCTAATTTTTAAGGTAGTATTTTCTTCAGGGGTCTTTTGGATCTCCTTTTCCATTTAGCTAATTCTGCCTTTCAAGGCATTCTTCTCCTCATTGACTTTTTGGAGCTCTTTTGCCATTTGAGTTAGTCTATTTTTTAAGGTGTTGTTTTCTTCAGTATTTTTTTCACTATTTTCTGGGGTCTTCTTTAGCAAGTCATTGACTTGTTTTTCATGGTTTTCTTGCATCATTCTCATTTCTCTTCCCAGTTTTTCCTCTACTTCTCTACCTTGCTTTTCAAAATCTTTTTTGAGCTCTTCCTTGGCCTGAGAACAGTTCATGTTTTTCTTGGAGGATTTTGATGTAGGCTCTTTGACTTTGTTGACTTCTTCTGGCTGTATGTTTTGGTCTTCTTTGTCACCAAAGAAAGATTCCAAAGTCTAAGACTGAATCTGAGTCCATTTTCGCTGCCTGGCCATGTTCCCAGCCAACTTACTTGACCCTTGAGTTTTTTGTCAGGGTATGACTGCTTGTAGAGTAAAGAGTACTTTGTTCCAAACTTGAGGGGATGTGCTGTTGTTTTCACAGCTGTTTCTATACTTCCAGCTCTGCCACACCAGCACCTTTCCTTCCCCAAGAACCACCAACTTGGTCCTGACTCAGATCTTAAGCAGGCTCTTCACTCCTGCTCTGATCTGCCACTTAATTCCTCTAACCAGGTGGGCCTGGGGCTGGAAATAACTGCAGCCGTAGTTCTGTGGTTGCACCACCTGCACTGTCCCTGGGGCGGTGGCTGAACCAGGAACTCCTTTCACTCCCTGCAGCTTTTCCCACTCACCTTCTCTGTTGTTTTTGGTGTTTGTGGGTTGAGAAGTCTGGTAACTGCCATAGCTTGCTGATTCAGGGTGCTAGGGCTGTTCCACCCAGCTCCCGGTTTGGTTGGTCCTGCTGCCGCCCACGCTGGGCTCTGCTCCCCTCTGTTCCCAGCTCCATGCAAGATAGACCTCACCCAGCCGCCATCCAGGCTGTCCTGAGCTGGACCCCTGCTTCCTTCCGCTACTTTGTGGGTTCTGCAGTTCTTCTCTGTTGTCTTTGGTATTTGTGGGTTGAAAAGTCTGGTAACTGCCAAGAACTTTTACTTATTAACAGAAAGATATGTAAATAAACAATTTTGAAGACACAAAAATGAAATGTTGACTACCTAAAAACATTCAACTACAAGGGGATTATGGTACCTCAGTTCATTTGCATATAACTGTTTTGTAGCTAAAGAGGGGAAAGTTAAAAAAAAGAGAGAAAAATTATATAAATATTTTGAGATTGAAATATTGATTTCATAAGGGAAATTTGGAGATTGTTACTTTTTAATTGAAAGATGAGTCACTATAGTCTAACCATTCTGGAGAACAATTTGGAGATATGCCCAAAGGGCTATCAAACTGTACATACCCTTTGACCCAACAATACCACTATTAGATCTATATCCCAAAGAGATCAAAGGAAAAGGGAAAGGACCTATGCATACAAAAACACGTATAGCCACTCTTTTTGTGGTCATAAAGAATTGGAATTGAAGGGATGATCATTAATTGGAGAATGGCTGAACAAATTGTGGTATACGATTGTGATGGAATACTATTGTGCTATAAGAATGACGAGCAGAATGGTTTCAGAAAAACCTGGCAAGACTTGCACAAAAAATGAAGAGCAAAATAGAACCAGGACAGCATTGTACACAGTAACAGCAATATTGTAATGATGATCAGCTGAAAGACTTAGCTACTCTAAGCAATACAATGATCCAAGACAATTCCAAAGGACTCATGATGAAAAATGTTATCTACCTCCAGAGAGAGAGCTGATTAAGTCTGAGTCCAGATGGAAGCACAATTTTTTTCACTTTCTTTTATTTTTCCTGCTTTTCTTTTTGCAATATGGCTAATATGGCAATATGTTTTGCATGATTTCACATGTATAATTGATATATTGCTTTCCCTCTCATTGGGTGAGAGGGAGGGAGAGAATTCTGAACTCAAAAAATTTTTTTTATAAATTTATGTTCTTATTTTTAGTTTACAACATTCTGTTCCATAGGTTTTTGGGTTCCAAATTTTCTCTCCCTCCCTCTTTTCCCCCTTACCCACCAAGACAGCATGTAATCCAGTGTAGGTTCTATATTTACATTCACATTGAATTTATTTATGTAGTAGTACAGTTGTAAAGAAGAATTATAACCAATGGAATGAATCATGAGAAAGGAGAAACAAAACCAAAAAGAAGGAAAAAAAAAAGAAAGCAAACAGTTTGCCTCAATCTGTATTCAGACTCCATAATTCTTTCTCTAGATGTGCATAGTGTTCTCCATTATGAGTCTTTTGGAGCTGTTTTTGAACCTTGCATTGATGAGAGGAGTCAAGTCCATCAAAGTCCTTACAGATATCATGTGTCTGTAATAGCATATATCGATCTCCTGGTTCTGCTCCCCTCACTCAGCATCAGTTCATATGTGTCATTCTAGGTTATAACAAAGTCCGTCTGCTCCTCTTTTCTAATAGCACAACAGTATTCCATTACATTCATATACCACAATTTGTTTAGCCATTCCCCAATTGATGGGCATCCTCTTGATTTCCAATTCTTTGCCACCACAAAAAGAGCTGCTATAAATATTTTTGTACATACGGGTCCCTTTCCCACTTATCTGATATATTTGGGATATAGCCCTAGAAGTGGTATTGCTGGGTCAAAGAGTATGCACATTTTTATAGCCCTTTGAGCATATGAACTCAAAAATTTAAAAAAATGTTAAAAATAAGTAAATAACAAATTTATCTTTAAAAATTAAAAAGAAAGGAAAATGAGTCACTGAGAGTCAGGAAGCTGGCATGCTATTGAAACAAAAAGAACCTCAGAGAGGAATCTGCCCAAGGAATAACTCTGGAAGCTAAAAGTAGTCAGGTAACCGAAGGCTTCTGCTAAGTGATTTCTGATTGTTGGAAAAAGTGATTCCATTGGCCGAGAGCTCGTTTACAGGTGTTACCCCTCAGTGCCACCTAGAGTTGGATAAAGGGGAAGCTGCCTCTTGCTCTCTGCTGCCTCCTCTGGTCTGAGAAAGAAAAGCAAGCAGGGGGCTCTGGGAAAGCCTTTGCAAGATACTTTGTATCATAATGAACTAGGTTTGTCTGCCTTGCTTAGAGTCATCCTGGGCTGTTCTAATTGGGTAACACAACATCTCAGTGAGTCAATTGCTCTGGTCTGTGTAAGATTGCTCTGGTCTGTATAGACCAAATATAGCCAGTTGGATAAGGACAGTAGCAATTCTCTGGCTTAAAGAAAACTACTATCCAGTTTAAATAATAACACTTTCTAAATACCCTTTCATAGGTGACTATAAGTTAAAAGAACTTGTAAATGATTACATTCGAGTAGAGAATTTGCCCAGTTGTGGTGCATGTGCTATAAATGGACCAATGACATTAAAGCCTGAAGTCCAGAGTTGTAAGTTACACCCAAAACATTGGTTTTCCTACTTGTGTGCTCCATGGTCTTTATAAGTGCGTGCTCATTCTCCCAAGTGGTTAGATCATGAGCAATTAGTGAAAGAGCATTACGTAGGAGGTTTGTGTATGGATTATGAGATATGTTATTATTTTTGCATCCATTCAAATATTTGCATATGTGTTGTCATAATGATTTATTTTGTTTCATTGCTAAGTAAATGGTTATGCTCAAGATTTTGAAGTGTCAATATTATAAGTGGCTAGTTGTGTTAGAAGAAATGCATTGGCAAGGGATCAAGATCTAGAGTGGTGAAAAGAGAGAGTGTATTTTTCGCTCTAGGACCTTGATATAGTTTGAGTATAACTGCATGGTGGTGGTGAAGGATCCCACACAGAGAATATGTAAACACATTTAGGTGAAAAGTGTGAAGCTCCTACAAAGAATGGATAGTTATCACCACATGTCTACAATCTACCTTGTCAAAGGAATTGTATTATATGGTCTCTAAGATTCTCTTTGGGGCAGCTAAGTGGTGCAGTGGATAGAGCACTAGACCTAGAGTGAGGAAGACTCATCTTCGTGAGTTCAAATTTGGCTTCATACACTTACAAACTGTATAACTCTGGGCAAGTCACTTAACCTGTTTGCCTCAGTTTCCTCATCTGTCAAAAGAGCTGGAAAAGGAAATGGCAAACCATTCCGGTATCTTTGCCAACAAAACCCCAACTGGGGTCTCAAAGAATCAGAAATGCCTGACAATAACAACAACAACGTTCTTTCTGGTGGTAAATCTCTGATCTTGTGATCCTAAGTCACAGTGACTATTCATAAATTCCAGTGGACAATAACCCCATATGTTGTATGATTTTCAAGTCTTGGGGACCTGGTGTTCAAACTTTGCCCAGGCCACACAAATGTCTGGTCTAGCTCCATATTTCATCTTATGCTGGATAAATAATGTCTTATAAGCCATACCATTGTAATACTCTGGGAGAGCATGATGCTTAAGGGGATTTGTAAAGTGAAAAACTGCTTTGTAAATGCAATAACTACCCTGTAATTTATCAGCTTTGTAAATTCAGATTTCAAAGCAGCAGGGTCATTTTTACTTTGTTTAAAAGGGCTGGACTAGCCCTATATCTTAAGTATAGCAGCTGGGGTAACCCATCAAAGAGACTGCAGACATGCAGTGCATGTGACAACAGCATTATCACCAGACCTAAAGAATCCAACACAAATCTAAATGAAAGATTTAAAGAACTCTCCAAGCCATAAATAACTTCCTTTAAAGGCTGTCAGTTGTCTTCCAGGCTGAGACTTAAGCTTGTATATTCTCACACTACAAATCAGCAAGCTGTTTGGATACTGACAAAACTAGTGTTTTAGAATCCAGTTTCCCGTGGATTTGGTTCCCATTAAAGATCCCATCAAGCACTTTCACATAATCATCTGCTTTATTCAATTATTAACATCAGGAATGACTGATGGGAAATGGATGAGGATCACAACTTATTTTGACATTCTCTTCATATTTTAGGATCCTTCATGCTGTTCACTTCTGGGCTTGTTTTTGCCTTTTTCAATTTCTCTTTATCCTGAAAATCTGTGAACCTCGGCAATTTGGCACAGCCTATTAAAAGCCATTTTGGCTAATGATTAGAAGAGAAGCAAGCATCATCTCAGGACCAAATAGATAGTTGTGGAGGGGTAAGACTGGAGAATGGGAGATGTTAGAGCCAGATATACATGGAGGTCAGCACCTGTAGATCAAGCATGGTGTCAAACATTCTACTTTCTCTTTAAGAAGGCCGAGGGAGATTTCAGGATTTGTTACAAAATGATTAATTTTTTTCTCAATATTAAATACCTGTCAACAATTTTTCTTTAACTAAATCTGGTTCATCTTATGAATCTATTCAATGATATGTTTGCATGAGTACATTGGTACTATACCTGAATAAAATAACGAATGAGGAACTTAGCCTTAAATGTGAAAAGTCTGGACCAAATTATTTCAAAGGTCCTGTCACCTATATCATTTAGTGACTCTATAATTATTCTCAAATTTATATTTATATTTAATTTATATGTATTTAATTCAAATGATCTCAGCTTTTTCATTTGTAAAACAAGAAAATTGGACTAGATGGTCCTTCAGCTGTGAGTTTATGATATAGAATTATGTAACAATTTCTTCTATAGAAGGAATGAATGAATGAATTGATGAATGAAAAACATTTTTAAGTGCTTAGTACATAGCACCATAATAAGTTTTGGGTCGATAAATGTAAAAGTAAAACAGTCACTGCCTTCAATGGGCTTACGTTCTAATAGAAGACAACACTATAAGGAAGTGGTTTGAGATTAGGCAATCACCATTAAAACCACTTCCTCCCCACTTGCAAACTGGACTACATCTCTGGGCCTTTAGCAGCTCTCATAAGTTAGCTTCTGCATGTTTTTGATGGGGCACATGCCTTCATGCTACTTTTGTCCTCCCTATCCCAAGCCTCCGTGCTCAGGACCTTGTCCCCCTTTTCGTATTCATTTATATATTGTCTTTCTCCATTAGGATATAAACTAACTTATATTTGTATCCTTAATACAGACTTGACATACAGTAAGCACTTAATAAGTACTCTATATATGCTTCATCTTCTGGGATTAAGAGGACTTAGTTTCTCAGTCATAATACCATCAAGTTATTTAGGACAGGAAGTCAAAGTAATTAACCACTACCGATGACAGTTTATTACATCCTTTCCCTGATATATGTCACATTTTTGGAAGCTGCCATCAGGTCCCAGCTTTTAAGAACATATTTTCCTATGTCATTTATGTCCAGATGCCTCGTTTTCTCACCCATATTCATGTGCTGTCATTTATGTAGGAAACTGGCCCTGGGCATACATGTGTACTTTTAAACTGTGCTCCCTTTGCCAGGTGGTTTCTCCCACCTCTGCTAATTAGTCCCATTCCTTCTTTGAGGCATGCATGAACTATGGGTTAAGCCAAATGAAAACAATGGGCTAAGTGATGTCAGTCTGTGAAACTGTTTATTACTTTCCATATTATATCATGTGGTGGTAAGGATTACCCTGCACTTAGGGGTAATCCGCTCAGATACTCATTAAACTCAGTCAAGACACATCAAGGCTTGTACTTGTGTAATTAACCTTCTGAGCTCCAGTGTGCAGGAAGAGCTTTCTTTTCTTGAAGTGGTGCCCTGGGAATGCCAAACTAACACCTTAATTTAGTGATTTCTTTCAGGGTAGGGGGTGGCTTGAAAGGGATGGTTACTAGCATTTCTATGACTCTAAAACGAAGAATACATTAAAATGTAATAAATAATCATTCTATCACAAGTATCGTTATCTAAGGCATATGCTAAGCTTCAGCATCAGAAAAGTAAATATTTTACATAAATTAATTTTCCATTATTTTAAAGCACCCTAACAAAGAGCTGGGGAGAAGGTCAAGAGAGGGCCCCTTCTTATATTTTCTGGTAGTTCCAAGGCTTTCAATATGACAAGTTTACACATTAGTGGTTACTGAAGAACAAGAAACAGTGGCGCCAGATGTTGGCATGGACTAATGTAATCAGTTACTGTATGCCAGCTTACAGATGATTTTGCCTTTTCTCCATCAGGAGTCCATAAGGAGAGATCAGAAGGGTCCCTTGCTGCCAATCATGAGACAGAAGAGAGATGTTAAAGCTGACGAGGAACTGACTACCATACAACTTTGGTTGAGAGTTTGTAGTTCATCCTTCTGCCAGAAACATCCAAAAAAGCACAAGAAGTATTAGTTCATTGTTACTTCTGTATGTATTGGGGAAGGAGGGGGAACAGGAGAGGGCAGACCCCAAACATAAAAATCATCCATTTCCCTGTGAATTCCCCAAAGGTTAAAAGCTCCAATCTTTACCATATGCAAAGTATAATGTTCTTAAAGATTAAGTACTGCCCTTGGGATAAGAAAGGGGGGAAAGGCCAAGCCTTGAAAATAAAATCTTCTTTTCTCCTTTCTGGGAAGGAAGAAATAGAACACTCTCTAGGTCACTCCATATTCTATGACTTTTTTTGCTCCCTCAGAGTAAGAAAAGTTTTCATCAGAATGATAAAAGTGAATCAGAACATCTTTTTATTACTCCTCTCTCCCAGGGCAGGCACCACAACTTTAGCTAAGAAATTACACACACACACACACACACACACACACACACACACACACACACACACACCCTCCCCCCAACACACACACACAGCCCTAAAACAGAACCACAAAAGTTCTCCCCTCATAAAAAAAAATAGAGGAGAGGGTGTCAAAGAGCATATGCCTTAAAAAGCCCAAGCCTGGGGTCGAGTTGCACATTCTTCACATTTGTAGCATTCCAGACACAGTCAGGAGGAGCCCAATAATGACAGAGAAAAGAAAACTGACCGTAGGCAATATAAACAGCAATTATCAAAACCACTGCCAAGTTTATATCCCATGAAGACACATTTCCTTACTGTCATTAAGTGGCAGTAATGATAAGGGAGTACATGCCAATTCAGAAAGGAACATGAGTAACTTCATTCCCAAAGCTGTTATCACTGGTAGAATGGACGGTGAGGCTAGAGATTCTAAGGGCTTGAGGTCATAGGCCAGTTGAGAGAAACCAGGTTCACCAGCTTCTAATTGCAGTTGCTTATTTAAACTTTCTCAGACACATTAGGGTCCATTTTTAAAAAATCAAAATAATTCAGCATAGTATGGGAAAATGGAAGGCAGCATGGTGTAGGGCATGAGGAATTTAGAAGGAGTTTCTACAAAAATTGGGATTGAAGTGCACATTTTTCCCTCTTGACTTACAATTTCTGTGATGATGAAGGTGGGTCATAGAATCAGAAGGCCTGGATTTGAATTCTGCCTCTGTCACATAGTAGGTCTATGAATAGATAAGTCACTTAAACCTCTCAGTGCCTTTAGGTAACTTTCGAGTCAGTTAGTCAATGAGAATTTTTAAAGCACTTACTGTATACCCAGTTTCTAGCAATCCCTCTTAAGGGTCTTGCCTCTCTTGATTACCACCATTTATCCTTGCTTGAACAGACTTGTTTGCATATTGTCTCCCCCATTAGATTTTGAGCTCCTCAAGGGCAGGGATTATCTTTTTTCATTTCTTCATATCTCCTGTGCTTAGTACAGTGCCTGGCACACAGTAGGCTCTTAATAAATGTTTATTGACTGATTGCTGGGGAGATAAAGAAAGGCGAAAACATGGTGCTGCCCTTAATGGGCTTATATTCTAAGGGTGAAAATACTAAAACTTAATGGAGTTTTTAAGATTACAAGTGTATTGGCAATCAAAGTGGGCTCTTAGCACTTAATTCAACCAAATGCCCTTGAAGAGTTTGGCCTTTATTTCCTTGATTAAATTAGGAGTCCTTGATGACCTCCTTGCCTCAAGGGAAAGCCTAGTTTACATGGGTTTGAGTGACATGTTTGTGACATCAGAGACTTTTAGACCACATGGGTTTAAGTCGCATTTTTATGATGATTTTAGGTCACGTGGGTGAGTCACATGACTTGACCCTGAAAAAAGACATAAAACCAGAGGTTGGCTCTCTCTTTTTTTGGAGCTCTGACCCACCGCAGGAGTGCCACATGACTCTAGGCCAGCCATTGTTATGAGCTCCCTGGCTGAACTCAAATGTTGGTAACTATGAATTGTATCTGGTCTGTCTATTGATGTTTGTAATTTGTTTGTATTTGCTCTTAAGTTCAGGGTGCAGGCTTTTCCCCCTGAACTAAGTGAATGGTGTTTGTATGCTGGATTAAAGTAAACTTGTTAACCCCTTAATGTTGCTTTCCTTAGTAAAGCAGATCAAAAGGACTTGGGCTTGCAGAGTTCTGTGAGCTGGTTGTTGTTGGTTTTACACCCCCACAGCAGCTGCTAGCTGGATTGTTGAAACAACAAGTTACAAACAAGTTGCTGATTTATATCAGTGGAGTTGAAAGAACTCCCGGAATTCCCTACAAATTTCATACCCACTCCTATCCTCAAAAACAGGAAGGAAAGAAGGAAGGAAGGAAGAAAAAAAGAAAGGAAGGAAAGAAGAAACAAAAAGAAATCATATGACCAAGTATGGATGTGTAATTTAGACAATGGTATCTCTTATTCATTAACATTGACTTTGGTCAAATCATTAAATTCCTCAATACCTCAGTGATTTCCTTTAGTTAAATAATAACATTGACTTGCTGTTTATTATAATGTTTTTGAGATGAGTGAATGAAATGAACTGAGCAGCCAAATATTGGTCATAATCAACTAATAAATTATTCCGTGCTTATTTTGTTCTTTTTATCCAAAGAAACCTGGAACAGTTTAGAAACATTCTATCTTCCAAGCCCTTTTACCTCGATCCATCATGAGTTTCTATGGTAAGTCTTACATATTGGCAAGGAATATGTTGATGTGAGACTCACCACTCAAGCACTTCTAAACAATAATACTACTTTAGCTGTGTTTGTGTGTGCGATTGTACAGGAGGAAAAAGAAGAAAAAAGGCAAGCCATGTGGCTAAACTGAGAAGTGTGAAAAGAGGATGAGGATAAGAGGGAGACCATATAAGGACGTGGCGCTGAAGGCTCTTCTCTGAGTAAATGTTAGTCAAAATCCCTGGTCCCAAAGAAAGAGAAAGAAGTTTCAGGGATGGTGATGCTATATGCAATGTCCTATCCCTCGGGCTATTGCATGCTATTCCCTGTTGTATCTCCCACATGCCCTTTATCAGGAGACATCCTCCCCTACACAGCACCTGTCATGCAGGCTTAGGCAGGTGGGTCTTATGTCACCCCATAAAAACAAGCCAATTGGAACTCTGTTAGCTCATGACAAGGAGTAAGCTCTAAGATGCTGGGCGATCTACCAAGAATGCAGCACACTCACTCTCCCACTTGAAGCCCAGGGATGGTTTTTTTTTAGCAAAGTAAGCTTAGCTAATCATAACTACTGGGAGGATAAAGTCAATCTCAGCGAGGTCACTAGGAACTAAAATGGGATTTTACAGATCAAAGGGCAATATTTTAAAAAGGATCTGAAAACATGGTATCAAATGACTCATTTGACATCTTTCTGCTATTTCTCATTCTCAGGGAGAATATTCTGGGGATGGGGTTTATCTGTCTGGTTGTCATGAGACCTTATTTGGATCCAATTGCTATCTTCATATTACAAAAGAATGTTAGGAGCAGTGAACAACAAGCATGGATCTAAATAAATAACTTACAAGTCACTGTGGTGACAGACTTGTAAAAAGCAGTGCAGGAAATTGTACTGAGTGATCAGGATAAAGATGGCTAGACTGAATTGCTCTGTACTACGACTACCATCTTTGATGCTAAAACTTCCTTTTAAAGTGGGCTTTCCCTCCCCTCTCTCACTCTTGCCAGATAAATACACTTCCAGCTGTACTTGGGAGAAGCAATGGTGTCAAACAATGACTAGTTAGGAAATGTGCACCTGTCATAAACTCAGGCCTCACTCAGGGGATGTATTGTATTCCATTCCTGGCTTTCCAAGAAAAGGTGTAATGAAAAAAGTGAATTAAGTATCAACTACCAGATGTTTTCCAGCATCGCTATTAGATTTTTAAAAAATGAAACAATTGCTACATTGTACAGATGTGCAATTCACATAAAAATAAGTATTCACTTTGTGGGGGAAGGCTCATTTAGAAGTGTCTTGAGAACCATTGATCTTGTGTTGGCTGTACTTCCTGCGAGCAAAGAGAAATCTCTTAGATTTGCAATGAAGCCTGCATTTATAAAAACACCAAGAAGAGATATACGTGTTTCCCAAAGATCCACTCTTTTGGGTATGCAATTTTAGTCTCACTATGCCTTGTTACTTCAATTATAATTATATTTAATTTCCCGATGCTGAACACACATGCATGCTTCCTGCCTCTGAAAGCTTCCTGGTGACAGGGAAAAAAACACTCCCCATGATTCATATGCTGTATGTGAGAAAAATGTGTTCCAGTGAGATTTACAGGGGAGGCAGAAGAGACCACATCTTCCCACCATTCAGTCTGGGGGAAATCACAGCTCCATCTGCTCATTTAACAACACATTAATGGAGGCTATGTTCGAAATGTTTATGTTGCTATTTGAACTCAAGGTTAGGCCAGAGCACTGGGCATTCAGCCCAATGCCCGACTGTCCTAACTCATCAGCTGTGTGGGTGGCCCAAAAGCTAGGATGTGGGTTGGGGAGGGAGAGAAAATGACATCCAGTCCCTGAGCTCTGACTCTGACTACACTGATAACTCCACCAAATGGAGGTGGTATTGGCTTCAACTTCTGTTCTTAGTGTCTGAATGGATGAAATGGGTACCCCAAAAAACAACACCAAATGAGGTTGAGCTGCCAAGCCTTTTAGATATAAAGGGAAGGAAGGGAGGTGGCAAAGAACAACAGGTACAACCAGTCAAACAGTAAGTCACTGGAAACTTCCATAGCAGCTTGTAGCCTGCATTAAAATGAGCCACCTGAGATCTCTGTGTAGTCCCTAAGCCCTGATTGGGAAACTAGAAATAGATAAACTTTTCCTGTGCCAGGCCATGAGATCTTGATGAGGGGAATCATGATATGGGTAGGGTTAGTAATGTGAGTGAGCAACTCGGATCTTGGAGGGTGACAGTAAGAGTGCTCCCCTCACAGAATATAAACATCCTGAGGGTAGGAACTGTCTCATTATTGTCTGTTTCCCCTTTGCCTAGCACAGTGCCTGGCATATAGAAAGTACTTAACAAATACTTCTTGTTTGAATCATGGCATGCTGTATATGACCTACAGTCAGAAAGACGGGGTTTCTATTCTGTCTCTGGCACTTACTTGCTGTGTTACAATGGTTAAACCACTTGACTTCCTGAGCCTTGGTGACCTCATATGTAAAACAGCTATAATAATATCTGTGGTATTTACCCAGGTCTGTTGTAAAACAAATTAAGTCATGTTTTTAAAACACTTTGAAAACTTTAAAGTGCTTTATAAATGTTAGTTATCGTTATTTCTGTTGCTATTAGAATAGTCACGTGTGACATAACTTATCTCCAGATGCCGGATCCTCTGGTTTCTTTGGGAGCTGCTTTTCTCTTCACCCTCTGCTCATGATTCAGACTATGCCAGCTAAGATGCCAATATAGATTTAGAGATAGAAGGAATTAGCAAGAAGAGACTACTGAGGCCAACTCCCTCATCTTTCAGATGAGAAATCTATGCCTCAGAAATGTTAAGTGACTTCTCTGCAGCCTCTGACATTGTTAATCATCCTCTCTCGCCCTGATTCTCCCTTGTCTCTAGGTTTCTGACATACTACTTTATTCTGCTTCTCTTGCCTTTCTGACTGCTCCTTCGTTGGCTCTTCATCGACATCATGACCCTTTTACATGAGTATCTCACAGATTTCTGTCTAGGGCTCTCATCTCTTCTTCCTCCATGTTATTTTGCTTGGTGATCTAATCAGCTCCCATAGATTCAATTATCCTCTCTATGCTGCTGATTCTTTTTTATATTTATTTATTTATTTTTAGTTTTCAATATTCACTTCCATTATTTTTAAATTTTGTCTCCCTCCCTCCCCAAGGGGGCATGCAATCTGATATGGGCTCTACACATTCCTATTAAACACATTTTCACATTAGTCATATTGCACAGAAGAATTATAACAAATGAGAGAAACCATGAGAAAGAAAAACAAAACAAAACAAAAAAGAAAATAGTCTGCTTCACTCTGTGTTCCAATTCCATAGTTCTTTCTCTGGATGCATGAGTCCTTTGGAATTGTTTCATGTTCTTGCATTGCTGAGAAGGGCTATCAAAAAAGTCTATTGAGGAGGGGGGAGGAGAGGGAGGGAGAGAAAATTTGGAACCCATAAACTTGTTATAAACTAAAAATAAAAAATAAATTTATTTTTTAAAAAGTCTATCAAAATCAGTCATTGCACATTATGACTGCTACTGTGTACAATGTTCTCCTGGATCTCTTCACTTCACTCTGTGCTAATGATTCTTAAATCTGCTTATCCAACCCCAGCCTTTCTGCTGATCTCCAGTCTCACCTCTCCAAATGTCTGTCAGATGTCTTGAATTGGATGTCCCATAGAAATTTTTTTTTAATTTTTTGGAGGGGGAAAAGTCAAGGCAATTGGGGTTAAGTGACTTGCCTAAGGTCACGCAGCTAGTAAGTGTTAAGTGTCTGAGGTCGGATTTGAACTCAGGTCCTCCTGACTCCAGGGCTGGTGCTCTATTCACTGTGCCACATAGCTGCCCCTCCCATAGAAATCGTAAACTAGACATGACCAAAACGTAATTCATTCTCTTCCCCCAATATCCTATTCTCTTCCAAACTCCTCTATTTGTCGAAAGCACCATTTTCTTTCCAGGAACCCAGTCTCACAACCTAGGCATCATCCTTGACTCCTCACTATATCTAGTATGTTGCCAAGGCCAAATCTCTCACACCTACCCCCTTCTCCTCTCTAATGCTGCCAGAATTCTGGTGCAGGCCCTCATTTGCTAACTCCTAGAATATTACAATAGCCTGTTAATGAGTCTGCCTGCCCCAAGTCTTTCTCCATTCCAGTCCATCCTCCATTCAGCTGCCAAAGTGATTTTCCTGAAGCACTGGTCTAACTCCTACACACACACACACACACACACACACACACACACACACACACACACAATTCCAGTGACTTCCCATCACCCCAAAATCAAATATAACATTATCTGTTTGGTGCTTAAAGCTCTTCTTAACCTAGCTCTCCCCGACTCCCTCACTTTTCAAGTCTTCTTACATCTTACTCACTACCAAGTACTCTGATCCAATGACGTTAGCCTCCTGGCTCTTCCTCAAACAAGATACTCCAACTATCTGCTTCAGGCATTTTCTCCGGCTGTCTCCCATGCCTGGAATGCTCTCCTTTCACATCTCTGACTGCTGGCTTCCTTCAAATCTCGGCTAAAATCCTACCTACCACAGAAAGCCTTTTCCAATGCCTCTTAATTCTTGTGCCTTCTCTCGGTTGATTTCTCTCTATTTATCTTGTAGTTGGCTTGTTTATTCATACTTTTTAGATTGTGAGCCTCCCAAGGGCAGAGAGTTTCTTTTGCTTTTCTTCGTAATCCCAGTACTTGGCACAGTACCTGGTGTATAGTAGATACTTGATAAATGCTTACTGACTGACTTGAATGAATGAATGAAAAAATATTAAATACTATATGCAAAGCATTGTGATAAGTTTGGGGATTACACATTAAAAGTAAGAGAATGCCCATTCTCAAAGAATTCACATTCTAATGAGGAAACAACACATAGAGGAGATCTCAGAGTAGTCATATGGAAAGGTTCCACGGTCTTCAGGGCAAAGTGGCAAAGCAGATGGTAAAGCATTTTCTTTAATGTCATTTTCTCTGACAAAATTCATGATGTTGAGCTATTTGATCGTGAAAAAAGCCTGAGGGGCAAGAACTTTCTTCTCTTCCTTCCTTCCTTCCTT
>CM053622.1:481974112-482000892 GCA_028646595.1 Phalanger gymnotis | reverse complement strand
GGAACAGAGTAGCTCCTGAATGCACCTTTGGTAAATCTTAGCCCTAGGGTCCAAATTATCCCAGGGATTTGGCAACAAGTCCCATACGATCATAGTATGTCACAGCAGGAAGGGACTACAAACTGCCCCTTCCCCCCCTTTCTGGAATACACTTCTTTCTTACCTCTACCTCTTGGACTGCCTTCATTCAGTCATGTCTGACTCTTCATGACCCCATAATGGATTTATTGCCATTTTCTTCTCCAGTTCATTTTACATTAATATTTTCTACTTACATTTACAACTGAGGCAAACAGGGTTAAGTGACTTGTCCAGGGTCACATAGCTAGTAAGTGTCTGAGGCCAGATTTGAACTCAAGAAGATGAGTCTTCCTGACTCCAGCCCCAGCATTCTATAGACTGTGTCACCTTGCTGCCTCTTGCTTCTTTTTCGGGGCAAGGGGGCAATTGGGGTTAAGTGACTTGCCCAGGGTCACATTTGAACTCAGGTCCTTCTGATGCTCTATCCCCTGCACCATGTAGCTGCCTCTATCTCTTGCTTCTTTCAGAGCCCAGTTCAAGTGCCACCTCCTACTCGAGGCTCTTTTCTGAGATCCCCAGCTACTACAAATTCCCTTCTTGTCATTGTGGTCATTCAATCATTCAGCCCTGTCCAACTCTTCATGATCCCATGGACTACAGCATGCCAGGCCCTTCTGTCTTCTATTCTCTCTCAGAGTCTGTTCAAGCTCATGTTTGTTGCTTCCATGACACTATTTATCCATCTCATCCTCTGCTGTCCACTTTTCCTTTTGCATTTAATCTTTCCCAACATCAAGATCTTTTCCAATGAGTCCCATCTTCTCATTATGTGGCCAAAGTATTTAAGTTTCAGCTTCAGTATTTGACCTTCCAGCGAATAGCCTGAATTAATTTCTTCAAGTTTCCCTTTCTCCCCTAAATTATACTGCATTTACTTTGAATATATTTGCCTATATTCATACATGTTTCTTCTGATAGAGTATAAACTCTTTCAGGGCTGTTGCCATTCTGTTTTTGTATCACCAAAATACAAAATATGAAATCCTTCCCTGATGCTGGTTTTTATGATTGAAGTGGGCCAGGTTAAATGGAATTTATGAGTTTTAGTGAATGTGTGTAGAGCAAATAGTTCATGTTTGCTTTATAATTTTAGTCTCTTGTATTTTAGCTTCATATCCCCAGTAATAAGCACAGTGCCTATCACCCAGGAAGCCCTTAATAAATGCTTGTTAAATGATTGATTGATCAGTCTAAGTTCTTCTTTATACTAATCAAGAAATAGAGGTCCAGAAAAAGCTAAATGACAAACAATTTAGTGGCATTAATTGGTCTAAACTCAGGACTTCTTACCCTTAGCTCACTTCTTTTTTTTTTTTGCCCTTGCTAGTGCTCCCCTCCCTTCCCTTCTTCACTGCCTCTACATTCCAGCTTTGTTGACTAAGAATATCTCAATTCAATCTTTTCCATACTCTACTTTCCCACACTTTTTTCTTTTCAGGTTATCAAAAAAAAGTGTTCCTTCTAAAAAGTTGTGAGATGTTCAACTTAAAAACAAAGATGAAAAAAAGATGTGAAGAAGCAAAGGTCAAGAAGTTGAAGGGTGAAAGAATGTGACATGGAAGAAAGGAAGGTGAAGATCCATTGAACATTTAGTATTTAACCTTCCAGTGAATAGCCTGAATTAATTTTTTCAAGTTTCCTTTTCTGCCTCAAATTATATTGCTTTACTTTGAATATATTTGCATATATTCATATGTGTTGGTTCTTCTGATAGAGTGTAAACTCTTTCAGGGCTGTTGCCATTTTTTTTTTCTATCACCAAAATAAAAAATATGAAATCCTTCCCTGATTCTGGTTTTTATGATCGAAGTGGACCTAAGAAAGGATAGAGCTAGAAAATGATGAAGCTGCTATTTGTCCTCCAAGGAAAGAAGATGTGCTCTCTCAAATGAGAAATTACCCAAGAAGGGAGAGAAGAGCTGAATAGTGACAGTTCATCCTGTTGAGGAACACCACAGAGATCTGACGTCCTCTTGAGATGTGTATCTAAGACCTCCCAAAGACAAGACAGTAAAAGACCTCTCGAGATTTGCCAAACTTGATGACTACTACCCACTTCTTGTGATCCACATAGGTATAAATGGCACTTCCCGAGGAAACCTAGCCAAGATTGCTAACATTTATCAAGTCTTTGTGAAGAAACTGAAGACTTTAGTGGCCCAGGTAGTATTTTTAGCACTGTTCCTATTGAAGTTAAGGGCTTCAGAAGAGAAAGGTGGATTTAGAAAGTGAACAGCTAGTTAAGAAGTTGTTGTAGATTATTTTTAATAATAATATATGTAATATATTCTATTTTTATCACACATAAAATATAGAAATATTATTAAGCAATGCTTAATAAATGCTTGGTGATTGAACTCTAGAGATAATACCCATGCAGATAAAATTATAGGTCATTGAAGGAATCTTCAGGGCATCTATGGCATCAAGCAAGTGGCAGCTTGGTATGGTAGATAGAAATGTCATTAAGATGTGGGGTCAAGACCTGCCTCTGAGGCGTACTGCCTATGTGATCTTGGGCATATCATTTAATCTACCAAGGCTCCGAGTAACTCTCTAAGACATAAATTACATAGAAGGTATCAAGCTTGTATTGGTAGAAAAAATATCCTCACCCAGGAGTTCACCACACCAGTGAAATTCCAAGTACCCTTTGTATTCCTTCCTAGCACTTAACACAATGATCGACACATAGTATATGCATAATAAATGCTTGTTGACTGACTATCTCTATCCTTATGTGCCAGACAATTGAACTAGGTGATGGGGGTGCAAAAATAAAATGAAACAGTCATTACTCTCACGTAGTTAATATTCAATTGGGACAGGCAACATATTCATATGTAATTATTTTTGTAATAAATACAAAAATTCCAAGCTAGTTTGTGGAGGATGAGACCAAGCCTTTGAGGAGATCAGGAAAGGCTTCATATAGAAGTGTTGCTTGTGCTGAGTTTTAAAGGAAGTAAAGGATTCTCTAAGACATACATGAAAAGGCTTGGGGGACATCCAATGCAAATACATAGAGAGAGGGGATGGAATACATTTTAGCTAGACGATAGCGTGCAACAAGAGAAGTAATGTATAATGAGACTGGAGAAATAGGTTGGAGTCAGGAAGGCAGAGGGCTTTAAAAGTCAAACGAAGTAGTCTATATTTTATCCTAGTGACAACAAGGAATCACTGAAGTTTATTAAGTAGGGGAATGACATGGTCAGGCCTGCACTTA
Source organism: Phalanger gymnotis (assembly GCA_028646595.1). Classification (NCBI taxonomy): domain Eukaryota; kingdom Metazoa; phylum Chordata; class Mammalia; order Diprotodontia; family Phalangeridae; genus Phalanger; species Phalanger gymnotis. Next base: position 481,997,582 of record CM053622.1, on the reverse strand, counting down.
GGGGAAATCCCTTTAGCAGCTGTGTGGATGATGGATTTGATTGGGGAAAGCGAGACCATGTCAATAGTCTAGGTGAGAGGAGATATCCATTGTGCAAATAAAGCACTATATAAAAGTCTGCTATTATTATTAATTTTCTTTATGTACTTTTAAGTGCAGAACTCAGAACCAATACTACAATGTTATCTGAGCAATGCTTGAGTTTCCACATATTATATTCCTGTCTTTCTGAATATCCTGCTTTGTATCCATCTTCTCCTTTGCTTATTATTGTCGTGTTCATGGTTTTCATGCTTTCTTTCAATCAGCAGTTTTACAAAAGAGCTTTTTGAATACCAGCAATGTGCATGGCACTGGTCAGAGCACTGTGTTTTTCGACCCATAGCTTCTTCTAATGAGGCCGTCATTCTATTCCAATTGGGCAACACAACTTCCTTCCCTCCTTTCTTCCTTCTTTCCTTCCTTCCTTCATTCCTTTCTTTTTGTCTATCTTTCTTTTCTTCCTTCCTTCTTTCTTTTCTCAATTTTTCTTTTCTTTCCTTCTTTTTTTTTAGTTTTTCCCTCCCTTCCTTCTTTCCTTCTTTCCTTCCTTCCTTCCTTCCTTCCTTCCTTCCTTCCTTCCTTCCTTCCTCCCTCCCTCCCTTTTTTCCTTCCTTCCTTCCTTCCTTCCTTCCTTCCTTCCTTCCTTCCTTCCTTCCTTTACTTTCTTCTCTCTCCACACAGGGTATCACATGCTCTGCCCAAAGGGAATGAAAATTTTAATCTCTGAAACTTTTTTGTTTTGTTTTGTTTTCTCTTAAAGACCAGCCCTAAGCCCTAATCACTCTGGTTGCAGACCAAGCCCTACTTGGTCACAACTTGGGCCTTGATTGGCTCAGAATAAATGTCAATAACAATTGTTTCTGTTTAGGCCAGAAACCCTGAGGGTCTTCCCCTCCCAAATCTATTTTTTTTAACAGGTCATTCTTTGCCTCATTTTTTTTATTAAGATTTAATCACTGAATGGGCCTGCCTCAGTCAAACTGAGCCCCGTTAAAGACCTTAGCTTCAAAAGTCCAAGGTCTCCCACTGCATCCTGGGCCATCTCCAGTTGTCCTGATCCATATCTGCTCACTGGACCCAGATAGCTCTGGAGGAGAAAGTGAGGCTGGTGACTTTGCACAGCCCTCCCTCACTTAAATCCAATTCACTTGCATGTCATGGCATCACCTCCCTGATATGATGGTCCTCTTCCAGAACGAAGGACAAACGGCAGCAAGCAATTACCTTTTCTGTCCCCAAACCTGCCTTTGTCTTTTGCTCTGTCTTCCCTTATCCATCATCCCTGAGAAATAGGCATTCATCAAATTGGCACTTTTGAAACATAAATTTATACCAGAATTCCAAATCTGTAAATCCATTTGGTTTCGGAAAGAAAGTAGGCCTTCCATTAGACTTTGAGATTGTCATATTTTTTAACTAATGATCTGGTTTAGTAGGGTAGCTAGATGGCACAGTGGATAGGGTGACAAACCTAAAGCCAACAAGACTCACCTTCCTGAGTTCAACTGGCCTCAGACACTTATTACCTGTGTGGACATGATCAAGTTACTTAATCTTGATTGCTTTAGTTGCTTCATCTGTAAAATGAGCTGAGAAGGAAAGGACAAACCACTTAGTGTATTTGCCAAGAAAATCCAAAAATGGGGTCACAAAGAGTTAGATATGACTGAAATGACTGAAGAACAACTAGATATGTAATACATATACATACGTGTATAAATATATGTGAGTATAAATATATATGCCTGGCAACTTTACAAATATTGAGCAGGTACTATGGCATAAACTCATCAATAAATGCAGAAAAGCAGAAATATTAAATGTTCTTTATTACAACACAATAAAATTATCATCAAAAAAGGAGCCTCTGAAGAAGACTGAATAATTTAATGCTACAGAATAAGATTGATCAAATAAGAAATGATAGAAATAACAGATAATTCCATCAAAGAACATTATAACAATGAGAAAACATACCAAAAGATTTGGGATATAGCCAAATAAATCTTTAAGAAAAACTTTAGGTTGTTAAATATTTTCATCAATAAAAGGGAAAGAACAGATCAGCCGATTTGGCAATCAAACAGAAAAAAATAGAAAAGCAACAAATCAAAAAGTCCTCACTAACACCAAAATAGAAATTGGGAAAAATAAAGATCAATAAAATTGAAAGAAGCAACACTAAATATAAATATTGTTGTTTAAAATGATATAAAATGTATAAATGTTTAGCTAACCTAATTTTTAAGATGAGAAAGACCAAATAACCAAGAAAAAAATTAGAAAGAGGGGCAGCAAGGTGGCACAGTGAATAGAGCACCAGCCCTGGTGTCAGGAACACCTGAGTTCAAATCCAGCCTCAAACACATGACACAAGCTGAGTGACCTTGGGCAAGTCACTTAACACCAACTGCCCTGCCTTCCTCCATCTGAAAAAAAAAAGAGGAAGGAAATACAGACTTTTAATAGTCACACAAAAAGATGCTCAAACCCCCTAACAAGAGAAATGTAAATTAAGACAATCTTAAAATAATACTATATATCCACTAAGATTATAAACACAAAAAATTAAAATCCAATATTATTTAGACCAGAGAGAAATGGACATTCAAATATATTATTGGTGTGACTATAGACTGACATAAACATTTTGTTGAGCGATATGGCAATAGGCAATGTCACAAAATTGATTATACTTTTCAATCCAGTAGTTCTATTGCTAGAGCTTTATAACAAAACATTTTTAAAAAGAATAAACTGCCCTATTCTTACAAAAATATTCATAGCTATTCTATTTGCAATAATAAAGAATGAAAAATTACCAATGTGAACAAAAAATAGAGAATAGTTGAATAAATATATAATGAGATATTACGGTACATTAAAACAATAAATATCAAAAATACAAAGAAGTATAGAAAAACCTATATTCAATTATATAGAGTGAAATCAACACAACCAGAATCAAGTCTATTTTAAAAATCAAATAAAAAAAGAAAGGAAAAAGAGGGACAGAAAAATAGGGCTAAACAAGGATAAATTTAATACGAGTCTAAACTGTGTCAAAAGTATCTTTTTCGTTTGATGATTTTTTTTCTTAATTCTGTTTTGGTTTTGCCTTTTTAAAGACTTGGGGGGGGTGGAGATGGTACAACACTTTGGCCCTTGTTTTGGGTATATGTGTGTGTATATATACAACCTACGTATATATAATAAGTGTAAATATATTATATGTTAATATGTTTACATACATATGTACACATATAAACATATGTTTATTGATAGTTATTAAGTTTATAACAATATTTAAGAGATTCCTGGAAGGTAGGTACTCTTCATTACTGGACAACTGACTGACTTGGTATTGTGTACATCTAGTCTCTTGAAGGTTTTCAAGCCTTGGATCTTCTAGTTCTCTAATCTGTAAAATTTAGTTTTGCCATGCTTCTATTGACAACTCCCCTAATTTGTCCAGACTAGTACTTGGTTTGGGCTCCCTCCTGCTTCTTTGAATTTTAATTCCTATCTCTCCTCATTCTGCTTCATTCCAAATGACTCCCAATGCTTATACTCGATTTATCATTGCTGAGAAATCAGACATTAGTCAACTCACTCAACTCTTCCTTCTTTGGGCTGTGACCACTAAGCCCTCACATATATACATACACACACACACACACACACACACACACACCTTCATCCCCCTACTCAGCAGTGGCAGTGACTAGCACAGATATCAGAAGAATTCAGGCAACCAGAAAGATAGTGTCAAAAGGAATCAAGGACAAAGATGATCCCAAATCCTAAAGACCAAGTTGTCTATGAGAGTCAAAAACATAAGGTGACAAGAAGCAGGAGAATAGAGTTGTATACTCTTATCATGGAGACCTCATACCTTAGCTTTCTGCCCCTGCTCTAGGATTTTACTTGGTTTCTGTGTAGTAGGAACCAATTCTGAGAGAGCTGTGCTCCACATGTAGGCCCAAGCAATTGGACACATATGGGGAGAGGAAGAGGTACAAAGATTAAGAAATTCTGACATCTTGACCTGGTTCTCTTTCAGTCTCTTTAATCATGTATTGATGGTCCTCCTCATCCTACCCCCAGCATCCTTGAATCTCTGCTACCTTTTAGGAGCTATACAGACAATCTAATCCAAATGTATGCATTAGGTAGGGGGAAGAAAACAACAAAATTAATCAAAATAAAGGAAATTCTGATTCAAATATGCCCCCACAGAATCTTATGTGCTCTAACATATGTTCTTAGTGATGTCGCTAAAGCTGGATTTCCTTTTAATCAATCCCACAATGTGAAAGTTTCCAAACCCTGATGTCTCTTTACAAAAAGAATATCACACTGTTATGTACTAAACAGCTAATCCATCTAGGAAACTTTTGTACAAATAGTATATGTTTTTCTGATGTGCCTAAGGAAGCATGAGGATTACAAAATATGTCTTCCCCAGTCTTAGCCGAACTTAGTGTACTTGAATTCACAGGCCTATAGTGGCATTAAACAAAAAAAAGTTTCTTTGAAATGGAGACAAGAGGGGAGGGGGTATGAACCTTAAAAGTCATTTAAAAAGAGTTTTATTTATTTTGCCAACAACAGGGCTTACACTGATGTTACTTTGCCATTATTTTGACATTGTAAATAAGGTCTCCTTAGACCTGCTGACAGCTTCATGAGCTGATTGTGACAACACCCTATGTCCAATGAAAGGGAATAGGCAAGTGGGGAGCAACTATTTTTTACAAGAGAATTAGAAGGAAATTGAGCGAATGAGCAAGTTCTGTTAGTATTTTTACAATTTAGGGATATTAACTCTTTGAAATACTCTTTTGTTTTATAATTGTTGGGGTTTTTTTAAAGAACTCTTTGTTTTGATACTTGGAAAGATCTATGAGTGAAGATCTTTCAAAGACAACAGGTTTCAGGGTATCTTCCCTTTTGCCTTCCTCTTGCCCTTCCCCAAGGGCCATGTTGTCTAGGCCCCACATAGGGTGGCATTGAGGTAAGCAGCAAAGTGGGGGTGACTTTCCTCCTGCTCTTCCCCTCACTATTTCTCCAACCCGGGCTTCTGCAACCTCATGGAACAGCCAAAAGGGAAGGAGCAAAAGAGCCATTCACACTACTTGGATGAGCTGAGAGTCACCAACTACAAGACTTCTACGGAGATGGAAGACCCGCCATGTTTTGCTATCAGCCTTACCACAGTATCCTAAAGTCATCTGGGACTTACCATCTGCCCTGATATTATCCCCTCCTGATCCCTTGACAATGTCATCAGACCTTACTGATGCCCTCACCCTGAGAACCCCTGGTCTTACCATCTGTCCTGTCACTGAACCCTTAGGATATCTGGACCTTTCTGAGTAGACCGAGCTGCCTGAATGGGTACCCAGCTAGTGGGGTAACTCAGCTCATCCTCTCCCTCTCCCTTTTAAGCTCCCTCCCCAAGCTGTCTACTTAACCTGGGATTTATTGGCCAGATTTCTTTCTTTCTGTCTGTATGTCTTTCTTTCTTCCTTCTTTCTTTCACAAAACCTTAAACCCAATTTACTCCGAAGCCCATAGATTGGACCACAATAGGTCCCTGCCCAAGCTCCACTCAATGGCTGTATTTTGGGCCCTCCTGGCTTACCGTGAATGTCAATGGTAACTATTTCTCTTTGGAGCAACAACCTGAGGGTCTTCCCCTCTCGGTTTTTTTTTCCTAATTAAAAGGGCTATCCCTTCTTAAAGAGGTCTATTTACTGAACGGACATTACATCACTCTAAGTGAGTACCTGAAAAAGCTTTAGCCTAAAAGGGCCAGGGCCTCCCGTTGCATCCTGGGTCATCTCCAGGCATCCTGATGAATATCTGGTCACTGAATCCAGATGGCTCTGGAGGAGAAAGTGAGGCTGGTGACTTCGCACAGACCTCCTTCACTCAAATCAAAGTCAACTGCAAGTCATGTCATCATTTCCATGATGCCATGGTCCTCTTTGAAAATGAAGGACAAACACAATCTGCTTGTAACTCAATTTTTTACAATGTGTTGTCTCCCCCATTTGGAGCTCTTTGAGAATAGAGATTGTCTTGTTTTTGCTTTTTTCTTCCCCAGATTTTAGCACAGTGTCTGGCATGTAGTGACTGTTTGATGAATGGTCTTTTTTTTTAATTTTGTAGATGGGGTCTTCCCTTGTAGAATAGAACTCCATGTTTCATAAATTGGTGGAGCTCAAAACCTCGGTAAATGATAGTCAGCACTCTGGTGATTAGAAAGACTAGTGTTCAGAAGACAGACATATAGTGAAGAGTTTCCAACTTGACAGAATCTACCAGAACATGAACTCTACTGGCACAGCTTTCAGGATCCCAGAGTGAGTTCAACTATAGCACAAGGCATCAAATAACACTTCAGTGAAGTAATTAATAAAAACTCTGTATTAAACAGTTCAATTCAAAAACGTATGGAACAATGCATATATATGGGCACTGGAAGATAATAATGGGCATAAGCTCTGTCCTCGAGGAGCTTACAAATTAGTAAGTGCAATATGACAGCTATAAAAAATTCAATTTGACTTTGAATGTGTAATAGAAGCACAAAGATCTATAAAAATTCAAAGGAGTGATATTTCTGGCTGGAGGTATTAAAGTCCTCAAAGAAGATGCCTTCGAAGATGGAATCTGATATGTAGGATTTCAACTGGCAATGACATGTGACATAGAAAGGGAAGAATCAAGACACAGAATATGATATGAGCTACAATATTAAGACAAGAAAATAAAGTGTGTGTTTAGGGCATAGCAAGTAATCAGATTTGGCTAGATCATTTGGAACATGAAAATGAACACTGAGAGATAAAGCTGGAAAGGAAGATTAAAGACAGCAGGTAGAAGAACTCAGATGCCAAATTGGACTTTATTTGGTTGGCAATGAGTAGTCTTCAAGTCTCTGAGCAGGTCAAAGGTGTGTATCAAGAAAAGTAATCAGGCAAGAGAATATAGCACGTATTAGAAAGGTTAAACAAAGCAGATTAACAGACTTGGCTAGAAGGCATTGAAAACTACAAATGAAAAGTCTGATTAAGCTGGTGGTTTTTGGAATGGGCAGGAAAGAATAGGAATGGAGATATGGCCAAGGTAGCATACAGAGGAAAAACCCTTGACACACAGACTTACATGGAGTAAAAATGCAGGGTTAGAACAGAATTTATTATGCTTCAGGCAATATTTTTTTTAAAGTAAAGGTAGCAGCTCTCAGACAAAAACAGACTTGAATAAAAGGGATAAACAAGGAAATTATGTTATACTTAAAGTCACTATGGACAGTAAATTATATCAATAGTTAACACATATTCTTCTAAGAGCATAGTATCTAAATACCTAAAGGAAACATCAATTAATTTATAGGAAGAAATAGACAGTAAAACTATAATATATGCAGATCTCACCCTATTCAGACATAGACTAAAGATAAAAAGGAAAAAAGCTAGACCTGAATAGAATTTTAGAAAAGTTGAATATGATAGATCTCTGGCAATTACTAAATGGAAACGAAAAGGAGTGAATGTTTCCTAACTGCGTAACAAGATTACAAAAGTTGACCATTTATTAGGGCCTAAAAAGTTAATAGACAAATACAGAAAAGCAAAAATATTAAACACATTTTTTATTGACCATGACACTACATATGTATGTATACATAGATATTTGGCTGTGTGTGTATATATACATATATATATACATATATATATATATATATATACATGTGTGTTTAAAACAGAACATTTGAAGAAAAGATTAAAATTAATTGGAGGCTACAAACTTAATTCTAAAGAATTAATTAGTCAAAGAACAAGTCATAGAAACAATAGAGAAATTCATAAAAAAAAACCAATAAAACATGTCAAAACTTTTAGTATGCAGCCAAAATAATCTTGAGAGGAAAAGCACTCTCCTCAACAACAACAACAAAAAGAAGTGGGAAAAAAAAAACCTAGATCAATGATCAATGAACTGGGTACATAATAGAAGAAAACAAAAAAGAAAACCGAAAATTTTAAACCCCCAAGTAAAAACTAAAATAGAAATTCTGTGTATCAAAGAAGAGATTAACAAAACTGAAAGCTTAAGTGGTAAATAAAACTAGAAGTTGATCTTTAAAAAAATAAACTAGATAAGCCATTATCTACTCTATTTAAAAAATAAAGACAAAGAAAAAAACACTAAATTTTCCAGCATCAAAAATGAAAAAGATGTTACAACAAATGAAGAAGAAATATAGGAAATAATTAGAACCTTGTCCGAGTGTATATTACCAAAAATTTGCTATTTAAATGAAATGGATGAACATTTAAAAAATACAAAATAGCTAGATTTAGATATTAATAAAGAGAATTTAAATAATCCAATTAAATAAAAAGAAATTGAACAAACAATAAGGGAAACCCTTAATTTAAAACAACTTCTACAACAACAAACCAAGACCACATAAATTTGCAAATGAATTGTAACAAACATTCAAAAAACAATCAATTACAAGAATGGATTACAAAAATACTGTTTACAAAATATTTATAATACTGTTTATAAATGTAGGAAAAGGGATCCTACTTAATTCCCTCTATAATTAAATATGTTCTTGATAACTGAACTATAGAAAGATAAAATGGAGAGAAAAAATGATAATCTAATATCTCTAAGGAATATTAACTCAAAATTTTTAATGAAATATTAGCAAAATACATAATGTAGCATATCTAAAAGACTGTACACTGTCCATTTGTGATTTATTTTAGGAATGAAATGTTCATTCAATATTAGGTTAAACTATCAACATATAGATCATACTAATAAAAAACAAATTGGATGATTTTATCAATAAATGTAGAAAAAGTTTTGGAAAAAATAAATCCATCTCTGTTAAAAACACTAAAATGCATAGGAATGAATGGATTTTTCCTTATTATGTTAAATAGTATTTATCTAAAACCAAAAGCCAGCATTCTATGTAATGGAAATCATCTAGAGTTCTTTCCAATAATATCAAGGGGTAAAGCAAGGATATCCATTATCACATTGTTATGTAAGCTGTAGCAATAAAATAAGAAAAAAGAAATTGAAGGAATAAGCATAAGCAAAGATGAAACGAAATTACCACTTTATTCAAATGATATCCTGGTCTACAACTGAACCCCAGAATGTCAACCAAAAATTAACTGAAATAACAAATTATGCCAACAAATTATCATGATACAAAATAAACCCACAAAAATCAGCAGCTTTTCTACACTTTACCAACAAAACTCAGAAAAAAGAGATAGAAAGAAAAATTTCATTCAAAAGAACTACAGGATGTTGTTTCAACAATCAGGCTGGCAGCTGTTGTGGGGGTGTAAGACCAACCCAAGCCCAACAACAAGAACGCTACCAGCATGCTGCAAAAGCACAGGTTCTTTTGATCTGCTTAACTAAGGAAAGCTACGTTAAGGGGTTGACAAGCTTACTTTCATTCAGCATACAAATATCATTCACTTAGTTCAGGGGAAAAGACCAGCACACTGAACTTCAGAGCAAATTACAAACAAATTACAAACATCAATAGACAGACACAATACAATTCATAGTTACCAACATCTGAGTTCAGCCAGGGAGCTCAGAACAAGGGCTGGCCCAGAGTCACGCACCACCACTGTTGTGGGTAAGATCTCCAAAGAAGAGGAAACCAACCCCTGGTTTTATATTTTTTTCAGGGTTCAGGGTGAGTCACACATGCCACTCACTCACGTGACCTAAAATCGTCACAAAGAGGCGCCTTAAACCCACTTGGTCTAAGAGCCTCTGATGTCCCAAACCTACCACTCAAACTCATGTGTAAACTAGGCCCTCCTTTAGTTAGCCCCACCTGGGTTACCAAGTCACACCCACATAGGGTGTTTATACCTAATAGGGGTTTGGGCCTAGGGCTTAGTACCTAGTAAGACTCAATGGAATACACTGAATTACTCAAAGGAAACAAAAGCCAACTAAGTGCTAAGAGCCCATTTTGCTTACCAACACAGATGTATAAAATATTTGAGTCTACCTACTAAGCGAAACACAGGAATTACAGAGGTGCTGAAGAATCATATACTGTTGGTATGAGTCCAACAAAGTTGGGATGGGGGTTGTGAAGGGAAGGGAGAGAGAATGAAAGAAAAAAAAAGGGAGAATGCAAGGTGGGGGCAAGTAATAGTCTCATTTATAGTTATTTAATTTTATGTGTGTTGATAAATCATATATGGGCTGCTAGGTGGTGCAGTGAATAGAGCGCCAAACCTGTAGTCAGGAAGATTCATTTTCATGAGTTCAAATCTGGCCTCAGACATTTACTAACTTTGTGACTCTGGGCAAGTTGCTTAACCTTGTTTACCTCAGTTTACTCATCTATAAAATGAGCTGGAGAGGGAAATGGCCAACCATTCCAGTATCTTTTACCAAGAAAATCCCAAATGGAGTCATAGAGAGTCAGACATAACTGAAATGATTCAACAACACTTTCCTAAAATCCCATCTTTTACAGGAAGCCTTTCCCAATCTCTTAATTCTAGTGCCTTCCTTCTGTTGATTATTTCCTATTTATTCTGCATATGTAATTTTTTTTGTGAGCTCTTCAAAGGCTATCTTTTGCCTCTCTTTGTACCCCCACTTCTTGGCACGGTTCCTGGAAGGTGCTTACAAATGCTTATTGATGGACCTTGAATAACTTTTGGAGGAAAACTAGGTGTTTTAATTTATTTCTGAAGAAATTTCCTGAGATGTTGATGCCTTCACAGTGAAAAACCACCACCTTCTGAACCAGGAGTATTTGCTTAATTGGAAGGATTGCCAGGAGATTCTAAGATAGGGCTGTAATCATTAGTCACCAGAACCTATCATTTCCTTTGAAAAAGTCAATGATCTCTTGATTGCTAAGTTCAATGGCCCTTTCTAGCTCCTCATCCTTGGCTTCTCAGCAGTGTGTGGCACTGTCACGAACTTCCATTCCCACTACCACCCTTAGCTTCCATGGCACTTTTCTCTCCTGTTTCTACCATCTTTCTGATGACTCTTCAACTTTTTTTTTTCTGATTGTCATCCATCTCCCATCCACTAACTATGGATGCTACCACAGGCTCTTCCTAGACCTTTATTCTTTCCTTTCTACAACCTCTTTCTTGGTCATGTCATCAGCTGTCATGGATAAAAAAAAATCACATTTATGAAGATGACTCCCAAATCTATATGTCTAGCTCTAATCTCTCAGTGGATTTCAAGTTCCCCATCATCAACTGCCCAAGGACTTCTCTACCTGGAATACTCCTGGTATCTTAAACTTTATTTTGCTAAAACAGAATTTATTGCCTTCCTCATTACACTCATCCACCCTCCAAACTTTTCACCAACCTTTCAGTAACTTGGGCTCAAAACCTCAAAAGAATCTTGACACTTTCCAGTCTTCACCTGTCCTGAATCCCCCTTCCCGCATCCAATCAATTGTCAAATTGTATCGTCTCACAACTATTCCCTTCTATGCACTAGCCACAATCCCAGTTCAGACCCTCATCACCTCTCACCTGGACTGTTAAAAGTCTCTAATTAATCTTCCTGTCTCCAGTTTCTCTTTTGTCCAGTCTTCTAACTTCTCTTTCTCTAGTTCCACGCAGCTGCTAAACCTATATTTCTAATGCACAGGTCTGACCACATCACTCCCCACTTTCAAGAAGACGCAATGGCTCCCAAATTGCCTCTGACACAAAAATACAAACTCTTCCTTTTGGCCTTCACAATCTGGCTGCATCCAACATTTCCTAGTTTATTACATAGATTTTTCCTTCATGCTCTCAACTTTATACCCACTCTAGTTTAATTGTGGTTAACGATATGCAACAATCTTTTTTTAAATAGAAAAATATCCTTATCTCCAAAGTTGCTAGTGTCTTCTCATTGGAAATTACTTTGTATCTATTTTGTATGCATCTAATACTTGCCTATCCATAGTCATGTCATTTCCTCCATGCTTGTACATCCACAGTCATGTTGTTTCCTCCAATTAGAGGTAAGTTCCTTGAGGGAAGGAACTATATATATTGTTGTTTTTATATCCCCAGTGCCTAGCATAGAGTCTGGAAAATAAGCTGGTCCTTAAAAAAATGTTCCCTCAAGTCATAAGTCGTTTTAGGCAATATCCTAAAATAGTACAGGCTAGAGACACTAGTCAATGAAAGTAGAACTTTTTCTCCACAAAATTATGTGACTTTCCTCAATTTCCAAAGCAAAACAATTTTATTCAGCTCAATTGTTCAACTAGATTAAAGTTAAGATTTTTTTTCCACTTTAAAGAAAAGATTTCAAGATCTGTGCTTTCAACTTTAGGTAGGAATTTAGACACTTTTATTGACAGATTCTAGGAATGTGTATTCAATTTTTTCATCTAAAGGATTCCATTTTCTCTAACATAAAGGACATTTTTAGTGAATGAGCCAAGTCTTTGCTACACAGGCCTCTGGCATAAATCCAGGCTTTGTTTTCAGTTATGTGTATACCCACAAGTAGAATTTCTGGTCACATGAAGGGGAGTGTACTGGTAAATGTTTAACAACTGGCTCTCTGAAAAAAAAAAAAGTAGGCATGATGCACTTTTAATTTTAATCTGCATTATTAATATTTTCTCTACCACTTTCTTTAATCTAGACAATCATCAGAACTATAAATCAAGCCCTGATTTGTAGAGCTGGCTAAATTCTGAGGTATAAATGTTCACACTGAAAATTTAACAATTGGCCTTTAAGAGCCAGTCAAGTAGACTCCAAATTGCCACTAAATGTGGCAATTTGCATAATGGCAACTGGTACTGGGGTGGAGGGGAGAGGGGCCATATTCTCTATTTTCCTATTTTCTTCTATTCCTATGTTCCTACTTCTCTCTCTCTCTCTCTCTCTGTTTCTCCATTCTTTATCTCTGTCTCTCTCCTTTTCCTTCTCTCTGTCTCTCATACACACACACACACACACACACACACACATTATTCTTCCTTTCTTCATCTTCTTTACTCTTCCTCACTCTGTCTTTCCCCTTTAGGTATACATAATGCAAAGCTAAAGTGTATTTTTAAATTGTCAATATGACTACATGACACTCAATATGAGTGAAATGGTTTTCAATTCTAGTCTAAACATTAAAGGCACCCAGCAAACTTCCTTCATGTGTTAGTTATTCAATAAATATTTGCTTGATGAATAAAAAAAGAACATTTTGTATTTCTCTTTTTAAAAAATTGCCACCTTCTTTAAGTTGTTCTTTACTTATGTGGACCCCCAAATACTATTCTTCCTCTATAGGTTGTTGAGACTTAATACAGCCAGCAGGTTCTATGGATGACAATAATGCCATTTTTTTATGTTTCTCTAAAAGCAGTTTAGGAATATGTTACAATGATGGTGAGGCTACGCAATCAAAATCACCATTGCTATGCCTCATTGGTCAGGTCATAGGTACAATTCCTTTTCAGCTACCCATCTCAGTTCAAATTTGGGCACGATACCAGGGCAAACTATGACTGCTGTGAGCATTAAGTATCATAAACACACAGAGGTAAATTGCAAGCTGTCTGTTGGTTATAAAGATCTATGACAGGGTATGAGCTGGGAAGTGAAGAAATGCAATAGGAAAAAAAGAGAATGAGACAGGAGGAGACTTTGGAAGGAAGAAGAAACATTGGGTGAAGTATGTCTTACATTAGCTTAGTTTGTTATATAATAAAGGAGACTATTTGCCATATGATCCTAATCTACTAAAAAGCTCTTTCCCTTTGCAATATAAAGACTAATTCTTATTCTTTGTTCTTTGTTCATATTGTGTTCTTTGTTTAAAAGGAATGAAAACAACATATCCCATCTGGCATTGGTTCACTGTGCCAGCATTTTGTTTTTGGTACCAGAGCTCACATTGCTATTTAATTAATTAAGGAATTCCCATAAATCACATCTGTTTGTGCAGTAATTAATTGGTTGTGAATCCTTCTCTTATGAATGAGATGATTCCATCTATTACAATTTCATTTCCACTGGGAAAAATTCTATGTTTCATTTTATTCCACCCACACATAGCTGTCAGAAGGGCTCTTTTTTTGCTTCTTCCTGGACTTTTCCACATAACAGCAAAATATCTAACAAATACAAACTAAATATTGAGACAGAAACAATCTAGTGAGAGAATGGAGGATATCCTAATTCTTAGTGGATTTTCTCTCTAGGGAAAGGCACTAGGCAGAGGAACCAGATGTGAGCCATGCAAATATGTGAGTCTCCTGTATTTTGGGATACTCATAGCTTGAAGTATGATCTTCAGAGAAGCTACATTTCAGAATAAGGGAAAGAAAGAGCCTTCTAGTAAACCAAGATATATGTCCCAAAGGGAATGGGGCCAGACCTTTTTGGCTTTGTCCCCAGATTACAATCTTAGACAGAGAATAAGAAGCTGTCTCTCTTCTTGGTTTCTAGATGGTTATTCCCTCTCTCTCTTATTGTATTACCCCAGTCTCTATCTGATGACATTAACACAGCCAGCTGGGTTCCTTATTTATCTTGTCTGCACCCCCTTCAAAGGGCAAGGTTCTTCCACTCTGCCACAACCTATTTGGCTTTCTTTGTCTTCTATTAAACTGTTTCCTATTAAGATTTCTATTGAAGATGTTAAGACACTGAATTTCATAAACACAGCAAACTTAATCCCCCCAAAAGCTCTGAGTAACACCAAGTATTTCTTGTATTAATCATTAGCTACATTACAATTTTGGAAGATACAGCTATTAAATCATAGTGGCACTGTCATTCTACATTCGCTTTATAATCTATCATTCCTTGAAACTCTCAGAGAACTTTCTATATGCTCACCATATCATTTTCTGTGTTATAGTTATTGGGGTCTATAATATCTTATCCATTAAACTATAAAAGTCCTTGAGAGCAGGAGACTGGTCTAATTATCTGAGTACCTATGATTGGCAGTGTGGAACACTGAAGAATGCTGGATATGGAAACCTCTGACACTTTGCTCCCTGTGTCACCTTGGACAAGTCACATTAGCTCTTGGGATCACACTTTGCTCATCTGTAAAATGGAGGAGATGAACTTTTAGGTCCCTTCCAGCTCCAGCCCTATGATCTTTGGTACTGCACATATTAGGACCTAAATAAACATCTGCTGAACAACATTTGCTGATAGTTCTTTATGAAGCCAGTGATTAGAGCCCAAGAACACCATTTGTCACTCTGAGTTCAGTTTCCATCATTATTTTAGCCACAAAATTAAAAAATAAGAAGGGTTTAAACTATCGAATCACATGTAGTCTCTCAATGTACCTACATTTAAAATGGAAATTAAAAATTTCCCATGGAGATTTCATAAATTGAATCTAGAATTGTTAAACAGTCTGGTCTATTCATTGTTACATATACATTGCACATACCCGTACATACATCACAATTTCACGTTCCCATATAAAAAGGTTATGTTCCAAAGATGACCTTTGGATTGGACAATAATGGCCTACCGGGGCAATGCCACTATAAAATCTTTCACTTTTTTGTAAGCCCATTCCCTTAAGTACCTAATTTACTACCTAACCATAGAGTAGGTAACAATACTGAAGTAACCTGGCTGGTCTGATTCACAGTTTTACTATTTACTAACCATGAGATCATAGGTTATAATTTCACTGAGTCTCCTTTCTACCATCTACTAAATGGAGATAGTAATATTTACTCTTCAATCACTTTCATCCCAACTGCTCTACATAAAAGATGAGTTACTATCATTTTGTTATTATCATTAGTAATAATAATAATAGCCTGCAAAACATGCTAGCACACCTTTTTAAGTACTCACCTCATGACTCAAATAACTTAAGCATTTACAACATTGCTCCTTATTGCATGATTACTGAGGTGTTTCTGACTGTGAAGGAATATGTTTCCATTTCCTGATCTTCAAAGGTTAAGAATTTTTACTATGTTTCTCTCCTTATAAGACACTGTTTTCCACCAGAATTATATCTTGAAGCAAAATTGCTGCCTTGATTTAAGTGAAAAAGAATTCCAAGTTCTAAGACATATGGCCTCTTGTGGAACATTTACAAGTGAGTAGGAGTTTTACTTACATCTGCTCACATATCCTTGAAAAATTAGTAGTTTTGAATGAACCTGGGCCAAGTTTCAATTTTGCAACTGAATGATAAACCAGGTGAGCTTAACACAGTTTTGGTTCACAACAGACACACACACACACACACACACACACACACACACACACACACATAAATTGAGATTTTTTTTTTCTCTTTTCCACAGAATCTTAAACAAAGATAAGGACAATTTAGCTGCTTTAAGCTAACCCACTCATCCATATAGCAAGGCAGGTCTCATTTAGATATTTTATATAGATGCCATATCTTTATAAACCTAATTTTTCCCCTAATTTGCTTATACTCTTATGTTAAAATGTTGTATGGGATACATTAAATGCCAAAATTACTTTAATGGGTGAAAAATCAAGAGTCAGGAAATTCCTAGTTAAGAATCTTATAGGCAATGAGAACTTAGCCACATGGCACATCCTGTACAAATTATGATACACATTTGACAATGTAAACAGAGATACAAGGTATACTTTTAACAAGAGAAGCACAGATAAAAAAAAAATTACATATGTGCAGTAAGACCAAACTAATTAGTCTGTGGAAGCTTTTGGAATTTCCTGACCGGTGTTCTAGAGCTTGGATTTTTAGCATTCATATCGGAATAATGGAGTACTTGCATTTTGTTTCCAAGCGCTTATTAAGGTATAAAAGCCAGGATCTCTGACCAAAAAGTTCTTTATTCACGTGTCTTAAATGAACTGCTATGAAATTGAGAGGAGTGGGAAGAGACAGGGGGGTGAACCAGGTTGCAATGTGTTCATAGGCTGTTCATTTAAACAATCATTAAAACTTGTTATATTCCTTTAAATATCATTTGATATTCTTTCCTAAACAATGACGACAATCCCACCAAAGTGAATATATAACACTTTGCTCATTTGGGAATCTGAAAGCAGATATTTGAGCTTTCTTTTTTTGGCAACGAATAGAGCATAAGGTTGAAGGAGATAGGGCCTAACTTCCAAACCATTTTTCCCCTCAACAAAAGCCTTCTTGTCAATGTATTAAGTTCTTATTCTGACATATCTGTAATACACTTTCTGGCTTCAGGTGCCTAGACAATCACTATGTTTGAGAAACAATGTATGATTATTTCTTTAATTTAAGAAATCATTATGTGACTGATAACTTTGTTTGTATTATAAACATATATTAGTTTATAACCAGTTTTGCATTATTGGACTCCTTATTGGATTAAACAGTCTTGTGAATAAAGAGAGAACAAGAGAACAGCCATGTTTTGTATCTCAGTTTGATTTTAAAAGGAAAGAGAAGAGGAAGCAAATGGCAGCTTCTCTCCCAGATCAGGCAAAGACAAAAGGAAAGCAAGGCTCTCTAGGCTTTTAACAGCCCAAAAGAACAAAAGCAATGGCAGGATGGGCAAAGGAATGTTCAAAGCCTAGGTTATGAAAATTGGTCATAGTAACTTATTGATAAGCCTCTAAGCGTACATGAGAGTTTGCTTAGGTAATGCAATACGGGAATTCTTAGCCTGGGATCTATCAACTTTTTTTTAAATAGCTGTACTTCAATGTAATTGGTTTTCTTTGTATTCCTATATATTTTGTTTCATTGTGTTTAAAACATTATTATGAAAAAGAGTCCATAGGCTTAACCAGAGAGCCAAAGTAGCCTACAACACTAAAAGGGTTAAGGACCCTTAATATAATAGAATTAAATAGTAATAAAAAGTCAAAAGGTCCTACTGGTCTATGGGCCATTATGATTGTTAACATATTATTACAAATGTATTATTTTTCCCAAAACTAGGTTGAAACCTCATGCTTCATTAGTAATACATTTGAGCTACTGTATTTCACCACATAATCGTTGTAAATTTGATGCCAAATTTCTGCAAAAGGGGGGGGTGCAACCATTATGCGAAGCTTTTAAAAAAGTTGTACCAGTATTACTCAAAAATCATTTATTACTAAATCGTCTTTGGTGCAAGATTAGGGTGCATGGATTACTTGTGAATATACCTTAAAATTGGGAAGATGCAAGTCTTACCATATCATGTGACTTACAGCAGCTTAGCCTGCCCACTCTCTCCTCTTGCGCCTGTGGCCCTTCTTTGGGTTCAGTGACTCTACAATTTATGTTTGTATTGCAGATCTAAACAAACCACGGCAAGTTGGCTTTCAGAAATATATTGACAATGGGCTTTCCCTCAGAACTCTAGGCTCATTATGCATTAGAGATAAATGCATATCCATATGCCACTGGTAAATACATTGCTGCTCTGTTTACCTTTTAAGCGGCGTGACAAACAGAATTATACCATGTGACCATTACATGATGAAAGGTTATAGACCAATTTTTGGACTGAAAAAAAACCAGGGTGCAGCAATTATGTGGTGGCAATAATTATGTGCTAAAATATAGTACTAGAGAGGTAGGTTTTGCAGAGCCATAACTAGCAATTTCTGTACCTAGAGCAAGTGGCTGTCATAGGAAAGCTTTATCTGAGATGCTCAAAAGGGGGAAGATGTGCCTTGCCCCATTCCCTAAGAGGCCACTGTGAACTACTACCATTACAGGAACCCATACCACAGGGCAGGAAGCCACCCCCAGGTCAGTGATTTCAGAAACCCTTAAATTGCTCTGCCTCAATTAAAACTATGGTGGCCTATTCCTTGAATTCTCCACAAATATCTACTTTATAAAGGTATTTCCCCCCAGCTATGAGATTACATGGGTACAAGGTAACTCCTGCTGTATGAACTCCTTCTATCAACGCAGATCAACATTTTGTCTCTTTTATTGTCTTAGAAAATTGCCTAGGACACTGAGAGTTTACACGTCTCCTAGCAGTCTCACAGCTAGTATGTATCAGAGGCAGGATTTGAACCCATGCCTTTATGCCTCTAACTATATTAGGCTAGATAGCGCCTAATACAGATGATAATTAGGACACCAAAGATGCACAAGTACCATCTAGTGGTGAAACAGGAATATTGCAGATGCACTATATTCAGCATAATGTTACACGTTATATATTATATGTACTATGTAACTTTTCTTCTATATAGACATATATTTCCATATATACACATGATATATGTAAACATATATGTATGTATGTATAAATGTGTATGTGTGTACATATATATGTGTGTATGTATACACACACACAAGTCAATAATTCAATTGAAAAAGCAATTATTAAGTGTCTACTAGGTTTACTATGCTAGGTCCTGGAGCTACAAAGACATAAACAAAACAGTCCCTGCCCTCAAGGGGTTTATATTCTACTAGGGGGAAAATATGCACAAAAAAATAGATATAGAATATATATGAAGTAAATAATAAAGTAATTTGACAGGATGAAGGCATTAGCATTTGGGGCCAGGAAAGACACACAGGAAATAGCATTTGAGCTAAACTTTGAAGGAGACTAAGAATTCTCTGAAGTAAAGGTGAGCAAGGAATGGATTCCAGGCATGGAGGCCAGTCTAAGCAAAGGCAAAGAAATGGGAAAGACATCATATAGAGGAAACAAGTCTATTTACCTGGAAAGTAGAAAATATGATGGAGTAACATACAAGAAACCTGGAAAGGTTGGCTGGAAGCAAATTTTAAAGGTTTTTTTTTTAAGCCAAACAGAGGGGTTTATATTTTATCCTAGAGACAAGAGAGTCCCTGAAGTTTCTTAAGAAGGGGTGAGGGTAGTGATGATTGTGGTCACACATGTCTTCTAGGAATAACAATTTGGTAGCTGTGTAAAGAATGGATTGGAAAGGGGAAATTGGAAGCCAGGAGACCAATGATAAGTAAGGAGGCTAGTATAGAAAGCCAAGTGAGAGTTGTTGTAATGGCATACACTAGGGTAGTTGCTGAGTGAAAGGAAAGGAAGAAGTGGATGAGAGAGATATCAAGAAGGGAAAGAAAAGGAATAACCATTTATATAGCATTTACTAGGTGCCAGGCACTGTGCTAAATGCTTTACAAATATTATCTAATTTCATGGTGACAAGTCTTGGCAACCATTGGACATGTGAGGTTGGTATGAGTGATGAATGAGAGGGATAGTGACAACTCTGAGGTTAGCTGGCCGGTAAAATCCACTATGAATATAATATGGGAATGTCAGAGAAGGTGGCAGCTATAGGTCACATGATTTAACAGCTGAATTTTTATAAGTACATTGTCTTTAATAAGGGAAACAGACAGATTCAGGCTTTTAGTTCCAATCTAATAGTTTGATTATTGAACAAATAAATAATAAAGGTGATTAGGGAATGTTAGTACATTAAAAAAAAAACCAATTCTTTTTGAATTAACCTCAGGAAAAAGGTGAAGTATAGCCACAGTAATCAACCTTTTGATTTGCTAAAATTTAAGGATTAATAGACCCTATTGTTTTATTATTCAATAGTCAGGATGGACATAGGACAACCAAATTGGAATGTAAAAATATTGTTTCACCGTCGGTAGCTGTTAATCCAAATTTAGTATTACAACTTTATGCTATCATTAGTCCTCAACTCAGACCACAAAGCATCATGAAGTTTATCAGAGCTCATCTGCATGTTCTGTCTTGTGGATAGAACTAGGAACCATCAACTTTGCCATTAGAATGGCAGTTAGGTGACCCATTTAAAAAAAAAAAAGCAAGCCGACCAAATTTTACAGCATCTAATTCAATATAACTAATAGTCACTGACATTTATTATACAATTTAAAGTTTACCAAGCACTTACTATAGACAATCTCATCTGATCCTTAAGACCAGAGTCATAATAAGCGTGGGGTACCTGAGACTTTGCCACAGGACTCAGTGTCCTGGAGTGTTAGCTTTTCCTCCTCCCCTAGTGGAATATCAGCTACCTGACCAGCTCTCTCTATCACCTCACCTCAAGGCTGCCATACTCTTCCTCCTGCAATCTCCTGTGGTCATCATGCCCCTCTCCCTACATTAGCCTTCTCACCAGGGCAGACTGCCCCTGACATGCCACCTAACCTGTGCCAAGCAGTGCCAAACATTTTGGACTAACTTTGGAATCATTGGAGGGAGGTATCATGGGTATCATTGGAGTAGTCACCCCAATGCCTATAGCAAACAGAGCCATAGCTCTACCTAGTTCTTTTACTTCTCTGCCTTCTTCTATTGCACCCTCTGGAACCCTCCTCTAATCTACACAAACTCCCCTTAATCCTAGATCTCTTCTTCTTACATTTATTTTTAGTATTGGATGTTCACTAAATCCTAGCTTTCTCCAGAACACACCTCATCCCTTGGAAACTTCTCCAAAGCTGGCTGTTTCTTCCTCATATTCCTAACACAGGAGCAAGATAAGGATATGGCACATTCTTATTCACTGCTGTCACTTTCAGACCTTCCCTCTGCCACCATTACATATAATTAGCACCTCTCTTTCTTTAAAGCTTATTTCATCTTGTCCAGATCCTTGTAGCTATCATCCATGGGTCTCAAAGCCCTCTCCCCTCTTCAATAAGTTCAATATCTTGGTCACAGTTTTCTCAGTTCCAACCCCTGCTCCCCCCCCCCCAACACCCTGTCATCTCAGCTCTTCACCCCCCTCCACTTCCGTGACCTCTGTCTTCAGTCTACACTAAATAATCATAGGACTGGACATATTTTAGGACACTCCCACTCAATTCAACTGAATTTGCCCCAACTTCTAGATTTCTAGCTATGCCTCTAATAACAACCACCTTGTGAACTACATACCATAGGTATTATCCCTATTTTGCACATGAGAAAACTGAGTATAGAGAACGTATACAGTTAAGAGGTCATGTTTGCAATCACAAAACTAGTGTTGGAGGCAGAATTTCAGGCCAGATCCTTTCTAACTCTTTCTAATGTTCTTTCCAATATGTTTTTTTCACTGTGCTCAAACATAGTCAACATGAGGGGAAATTTAGCTGGTGAACAGTGTTTTAATCGAAATGAAACAAGATGGTTGTCTCAAGGCCCAGTATTTATGGCAAGAGTTTCCTAGTGGAATGAGTACAGATCTTGGATTAAGATGACTTGAATTCAAGTCCCAGCATCAATGCTTATGAGGAATAAGAAAATGAGAAATCTACTTCATGTTGTAGTAGAGGGACCACTGGACTTGTGATCAGGAGACCTAGGTTTAATTCCTACTCATCAGTTCTTACTTGCATGTTTATGGGTAAATCACTACCTCAGTTTCCTCATATGTAATGTGGAGCTAACAATACTTGTACTACCTATCACACGATCATGTTGTAACAAATGAGTTTTGTTAACTCTAAAACATTATATAAATACTAGGTGTAGATCAGATAGATGGCTTTACACTGGGTAAGATTTGAGACATTTGATAAGGTCATCTTGCCTCGTGTAAGACGTGCTTAGATACTGTAAATTGTCATGAGTTCTACCAAACTATGATTAGGCTAAACCCGCTCTATGCCAAATTAACAAGGCAATTCTAATCCTCTGAAATCAATGGTTTAAATCAATTGTCCAACTAGCCAAAGTGAATTTTCATTAGCCAGTGTGAATTGCAAGCAGATAACCCCTGGATGTTGTAAAATTAATTCAGTGTGCTAGTGGGACCTTACATCATTTCCCTATAACATGGATTAGTGCCTGTGCTCATTTCCTTTGGCACAGAATTGATCTTTCCCAGTAACATCACTCATCATGGTTCATGCTAACCCAGTTGGCTGGAAGAAAGTGCTAATGAGCCCAAAGTTATGGGTTTGATCTTTGCATGGACCAATTAGCACTGCTCTGTTTCATGACTAGAGGGGTCACCCCTCACACCTAATTATTTTGAAAATGCATGATATTGTTCATAAGAAGCCATAAAACCTGTATGGATTCATCTAAGTTTAACAATGCTTCTAGAAAATAAGAATTCAGGTTGGAGGCTGGGAAGCAGTGACTGGCGTGAGCTCCCCACCAAGTCCCTCCAAAAACCTATAAAAAATGGCTCTGAACCAATTCTAGAGCTGCAGAACCCACAAAGTGGCAGAGGGAAGCAGGGCTCCAGCCCAGGACAGCCTGCATGGTCTCTGGGTAAGGTCTGTCCCACACGGAGCTCCCAGCTCCCAGCTGAGGGGAGCGGAGCTGAGCCAAGCAGAGCCCAGCACCCACAGCACGGACCGAGGACCGACCAGACCAGTAGCCGAGCAGAGAGTGCCCAACAGGCATGAATTACTGAGCTGTGCCATCTACCAGACCTCTCAACACACAAAGAACAAAGACAACAGA
>CM053622.1:481945011-481973612 GCA_028646595.1 Phalanger gymnotis | reverse complement strand
TGTTTTGATTTGCATTTCTCTAAGCAGTAGTGATTTAGAGCATTTTTTCATATGCCTATAGATCTCTTTAATATCTTCTTCTGAAAACTGCTGTTCATATCCTTTAACTACTTCTCAATTGAGGAACGACTTGTATTCTTATATATTTAGCTCATTTCCCTGTATATTTTAGAAATGAAGCCTTTATCAGAGATACTGGTTGTAAATATTTTCTCCCAATTTTCTGCTTCCCTCCTAATCTTTGTTGCATTGGCTTTTTTTATACAAAAACATTTCAATTTAACATAATCAAAATTATCCATTTTGCATTTTGTAGTGCTCTCTATCTCTTGTTGTGTCATGAATTCTTTTCTTTTCCATAAATCTGATAGGTAAACTATTCCTTGCTCTCCCAAATTGCTTATAGTATCAGCCTTTATTCCTAAATCATGAACCCATTTTGACTTTATTTTGGCATATGGTATAAAATATTGGTCTATGCCCAGTTTCTGCCCTACATTTTCCAATTTTCCCAGCAGTTTTTGTGAAATAGTGAATTCTTAGCCCAGAAGCTGGATTCTTTCTGTTTATCAAATAGTTGATTACTATAGTGGTTGACTTCCCCATCTTGTGTACCTA
Organism: Phalanger gymnotis; assembly: GCA_028646595.1. Lineage (NCBI taxonomy): Eukaryota > Metazoa > Chordata > Mammalia > Diprotodontia > Phalangeridae > Phalanger > Phalanger gymnotis. The sequence goes on along the minus strand of CM053622.1, from coordinate 481,972,994 downwards.
TCCTATTTCATTGATCCATGACTCTGTTTCTTAGCTGAACCTACAATTTTTCTAACCCACTTCTCCCCACCCAGATAGAATCTGAGAATTTGGTTATCTGGCACTCCTTTAATTGTGGCACCAACTCTCTTAAAAGCCTTCAAGGCCTCAAACATAAAAATTTCTTTTACTGACACAGTAAGGAAAGCAGCTAGGTGGATAGAGTGGATAGAGTGCCATGCCTAGAGTCAGGAAGACTTATCTTCCTAAGTTCAAATCTGGTCTCAGACACTTACTAGCTGTGTGACCCTGGGCAAGTAATTTAACCCTGTTTGCCTCAGTTTCCTCATCTGTAAAGTGAATTGGAGAAGGGAATGTCAAACCACTCCAGTATCTTTGCCAAGAAAACCCCTAATAGGGTCAAGAGTAGTCAGATATGACTGAAAAAAATGACTCGACAAAAGATACAGAAAAGACTCAAAAGATACAGAAAAGCCCGACTGGAGTCAAGAGAGCCATCTCTGTTCAGGTAGGTCTCCACCTAGGGGCACCTCTTCTGGTGGATCTCCACCTTCACTGAAGTGCCTGCATAATACTGTAAATATTCATCAAGGAGACAGAACTCTCATCTGAGTCTACTGAGAATCAAGAGATACACATCCTCACTTTAGTTACACCACTGCCTTCCTCTAGAAGCCAATGTCATCTGTGTGATGCCAGTCTGGGAGGGGGCAGCAAAAGGAAGAAATGAAGCTTAACACACATCAAGGTTCCCTCTAGAAGGCCATATTGCCCTTTCATCAGCCTTACCTGCCATGGGTACTTCCTGCCATTATTCTCCATTTGCAGCAGATACTATGGATTTTTCTTGATGGCTTGCATTCTTCTACTCCCTGATCCCTGGTAGTTACTCCTTCTCAGGAAATGGTGCCAGTTCTTGAATAACTGAACTGGATACACCATAGTTCATCTCACTTCAATGGCTAGTGCTGATATGCTACCTACATTTCCCAGAAATTTTGTTGGAATTTTTTTTCTATCCAGTAGATAGAAAATTCTTTAAAACATTTATACTTATACAAGATAAATGTTCCTTTTAGTTCTTTTCCCAGGATGGAATTTACCAAGACTGAGCAAGCCCTATTTAAGTCTCCTCTAGCAACAGGTAGGATATCTCAACCTGGGTAGTAGGGGGAAAAGTTGCAGATAAACAGTCCTAACTCAGGGAGAGGCTGCAAGTATCAAGATGGTCATAAAGAATCTGTGCTCTTTATCTGGAAGCTTCACTCCAGCTTTGGAATTCATACATCCAAAGTGTCCTCTGATTGGATGGCTTCTCTTGGAATTTCCCTTTAAAAAGGGCACAGGTGACCATGTTTCATTCCTCTCCCAACTATACTCCACCATGTCCCTGCCTGGTATCTTTGTCTCTTCCCTTCCTTTTGTGTGCTGTCTTCCTCCATTAGAATGTAAGCTCTTTGAGGAGCAGGACTGTTTTTCTACTTCTTTTTGGGTACCAAGTGCTTGATGCTATGCCTGGCACACAGCGAGCATGTAATGAATGCTTGTTGACTGACCAACTAAAATTTCCTGTCTCCAAAAGCTAAAACCTACTTGAGTTTTTATCAAAGTTTCTCAGGGGTTTCTTCTCCCTTTTCCCCCTCTCAGGGTCAGTGGCTGTTTCTGTTACCACAACAATGAACTCTCAATCTCAGACTTTCAGAGATGGAAAAAGTAAAATTGACCAGATTCGAGTCCAACCTTCTCATGAAAAAAAAAGGACTCAAAGACATGAAGAGGCATTGTAGTCTAGTGGAAAGAGAAGTGAACTGGATGTCACCAAACCCTAAGTTCAAATCCAGGTCTGATAGCTTACTATCTCTCTGGGCTTCAGTTTCCTCAGCTATAAAAGCTTGGCCTAGATGACCCTTAAAGTCATTCTGCAGCTCTGGAGCTATAATCCTATGATCCTGATTGACTTAACTAAGTTCATAATCTATTAATTAACGTGTTCCTTCTCTTTTACTTCCCACATCCAGTCGGGCATCAAGTCCTCTGGTGTCTACTTTCATTTTTTTTTGTTTCTGTCCCTTACATTCCATTCCTCCAACAATCTGGCTTTCTAACTCCAAGCTAGGTACACTTTACCTTACACTCAGCTCCCTGTATATTGAATACCTGAGTTTAAAAAAATCTAAAAGAATTAAATATCAGATTGTAGGGTACTTGAAGAAGTAGTCCCCAATGTGTTGAGAAAGAGAAAGAAAAGAATGGGCTGAATTTCCTAGAAGTGAATTACAAGTTTGAAACAATTAAATCTACTAGAGCGGTAAAACCAATTCAGACAGCATCAAATGAAGATTCAGTGAAGTGAGTAGAGAAATCAGCCCTGGTGACATTGAAGGGAGAATGGCAAAGGGAAGCAGGTGCATTGTAAAGTAATGAAGATGTCTTCATAAAAGGATACAGGATCCTGGTTGTCGGAGACAAAGGTAAGAAACATTTTTGTCAAGACTTTGTGTTTGAATTGTTCCTAAATTTCATGCTTTGTAGTCTCAGGCTAATTTTGTTTAGACATTCAGAAAAATCATAGCTGAATTTCTTACTCAGCTACAGAAAAGATACACTAAGAGAGCTTTAGTGAACAGTAATTATAGTTCATATCTATATGTTTCCCAGTTTACAGAATGCTTTTCTCGTGATAACTCTGCAAGGGAGGTAATTAAAGTATTAACAACCTTATTTTATAAATGAGAGGACTGAGGTTAAAGAAATTTTTGAGGTTAAAGAAATTTTTCCAAGTCACACAATTCACTATATGCAAGTCCTATATTCTGCACTATGTCACAAGGACTCAGCATTTCCAAAGTTGTCACACCATATTTGCAAACACTATAATTTAGCCCCACGTGTCCAGAATGTGAAGGGGCCAACAAGTAGCAGAACTACAGGGAATTAAATAAACGTCTCTCTTATGGTCATGTTACTAGGGGATTTAATTCTACAAACTGAGTTTATATAGTAATAGACAGATGTGGTTTTTTAACTTAGTGCTAAGGAACAGTAGGTAGGAATATTACTATGTATGTGTAGAGATAATCAATAGTAAGCAGATAGTGAACATTTGGAGGAATGAATACACTGTGTATAACATTAAATACATACACAATATTAATGATTCAGAGATTAGCATAGAGTGACATCCAACTGAATCTCAGGTCCAATTCTTTGGTGGGATACAAGAGAAGATACTTATTAACTGGAAGAGAAAGGGGGATACTGCTAATTGCCTCTGCCTTTTGACCAGGCATAAACAGAGAAGTTCAATTCAACAGATGTTTATGGAATACCTACCATAGGAAACTCACTGTGCTATCTCCTGGAGGAGACATGAAGAGAAATAAGACAGTCATATCATGGGATCATGGCTTTAGAGGTAGAAAGGACTTCAGAGGTCATGTAGTTGATTAATGACTCTCAGAAGGATAACATGATTTGCTCAAGGTCACACAGGCAGTATATGGCAGATCTGGAAAGAGTTGAGCATAAAGTGGGTCAGTTGGTGAGACCCAGTTTCTGTGCACTTGGGACATATTCAGACCCAAATCCAGCACCACTTTCTACTGTAACATGTTGTTCATATAGTTTACCAAGAAAAGGTGAAATTTAAGTCAAGTCATTTGATATTGTAACTTGAAATATTATAGGTATGTTGTGGAAACGGTGAAAATCATTTGGGGCTTACCTATGGTTTAAATGTTATGTATATACAAGATGTCCCACAAGTAAGATTAAAACTTCACCGAGACATGCGGGACAACCTGTGTCTATAAACAAATTATATATGTATATAGATACATACATATGTGTATATATAACATACTTACTATGTGTACATATACACAAATATGTGTTTGTGCATATGTATAAATATGTCCATGCATGTGTATATGCGGGTGTGTCCAATTTTCCCTATTAGAAATAAAATGAGATTAGGTAAATGATCTGGACCGGTCTGGGGAGAAAAAAGGAAGAAAAAATTCGTGGCAAATTTTTCATGTAGTTTTAAAAATAATATTTTAGAAGATGATTTAGTGAGCTAACTATTACTATTTTTATTTTTCAAAAAAAAACCCAAGTGTATAAGAAAAAATACAACAAATCTAAAATCTTCCCTTTTTTGTGTCATTTTCTCATGCAAAGAATAAAGGTTACTGCTGCCTTTTAAACATAACATCTTCATGCGTCATAACAAAATATGTGTTCTTTTACATTTTTATTGGCAATCTTCACCATACTCTTGTGATCCCAGAAATCGTCATACTTCCCTGATGGTAAGAGAGTTTTCATAAAACAACAAACAATAGTTATTGACCATGATTCTTAACAATGCTCTAGCCACTTCATTTCTTAAACAATTATTGGAAAAACCTGTGCTATTTCTATAAAAGGAAAATAGCAACTTATATGTATTTAGTACTTTAATATATTCAAAGAATTTTCCTCATAGCAGCTATCACAATACATGTTACACTATCCCTGTGTTACAGATGAGTCACAGAGAAGCCAATGATTTGCCTAAGTGACAGGTTATAAGCACTGTAACCAGACCCTTTCCTATTCACCAGCACATTATTTCCAATGCTCCCAGCATTTAGATCTCAGCAACTGGACCACCACTAAATTTAAGCTTATTCCCAACTCTTCATCAACTGAGAATAGTTACCCTATATGTATGATTAAGTTTCAGCCACTGGTGAACTTTTACCACTTCCCAGGCCACAAAGAGAAGTTTCCTCAACGAGGCTAAGGTAATTCATCTTCCTTCTGAGGCAACTCACCAATCAGTATCCTTCAATAATTAGATAAGAAGGCAGCCAACAATTATTTATGCTAAGCTCCTGGGACACAAAGAAAGATAAAAAAAAAATTGTTCTGGCCTCCAAGAATCTTAAACTCTAAGGAAGGTTACAACACATAAACATATACATATATATATGCATGTTAAATGTATAAAATGTAAGTGAGAAATAATCTCACAGGGAAGGCACTAGCTCCTGGGAGGGACAGGAAAAGTCATTAGCTTTTTAGAATGTAACAACTATGAACATACCAGGATGGTCAGCTAGGTGGTGCAGTGAACAGAGTGCCAGGCCTGGACATTCATCTTCCTGAATTCAAATCTGGCCTTGGACATTTTCTAGCTATGCGACCTTAGACTAATCACCTAATCTTGTTTGCCTCAGTTTCCTCATTTGTAAAATGAACTGGAGAAGGAAATGGCAAACCACTCCAGTGTCTTTGCCAAGAAAACCCCAAATAGGGTCATGAAGAGGTGGATGTGACTGAAACAGCCGAACAACAATATAGAAGATATAGACAGATAGCTGTAGATATAGATATTAAACATGTCTGTGCATAGAAAAGGAGATATAAACAAGAGATGTTATGAAGGCAGAAATAGTAAGACTTTGCAATAGAATGTATATGTTGGATGAGTGACAGGTAGGAGTTGAGTATGACACTGAGATTGCAAGCCTGGATGAGAGGTAGGATAGTAGTGCTCTCAATAGTAATAGGGAGGTCGGGAAAAGGGGAGGTTTGGAGAGGAAGATAGTGAGTTCGGTTTTGGACATATTGAATTTGAGATGTGTATAGGACATCTAATTTGAGATGCCCAAAAAGCACTTGGTGATGAGTAAACTAAAGTTAGGAAGAAGATTAGGTCTGTACCAGTAAATATGAGAATCATCTATGTAAAAATGATAATTGAATATGTGGAAATTGTTGAGATCACCAAGTGTGAAAGTACAGAGGGAAAATTAAGAAGAGTCTGGGACAGAGTTTTGGGGGACATCCATGGTCAGTGGACATGACCTGAGCAAAGAAGAATGAGAAGGAGCAGGTAGGAGGAAAACTAGGAGAGAACTGTCAGATGGTAGAGAATATTAAGGAGAGGAAGAGTGATAGTGTCACAGGTAGCAGAGGTCAAAAACATTGAAGGTTGAGAAAAACACCATTGCATTCATTGGTAATGTTGGTGAGAGTTTCAATCGAATGATGAGATCAGGCTATAGAGCATATAGAAAAAAAATGAAGGGAGAGGAAGATGGGTTATCAATTATAGATGGATTTCTCTAGGAGATTAGCCACTATAGGACAATAGGCATCTGGGATGGTGAGATCAAGTGAGGATTTTTTTTTAAAGAAGGCAGATAAATGAGTGTGCTTATAAGGATCAGGAAAGCAGACAGTAGGGGGAGAGAGACTAAATATTAATGGGAGAGAGGGGATGACGGAGAGGGCAATCTACTGGAAGTATGACACAGAATTCTGAGCTGAAAGGAAGAAAAGAGGGGTGTTTAAAGAGGTATGAATAAAAGATGATTGCATATGAAACTACAAATCTATTATGTACAACTTACTATATAATACAACTATATAATAAAGATATCATGTAAATATTTTTTCCTTTATTTCTTCCCTCCTCCCCATTCTAGAGATGGCTACCATTAGATACAAATATATGTGTGCATGTATGTGTGTATGTATGTGAAATCATTTCTATTTAGCAGTTATATCTCTAGACACAGAGAGTATCTTCCTTCATATGTCTTTTGTAGTTAATTTGGGTATTCATAAAAGTCAAAATGACTTATTTGATCAAAGTTGCTCTTAAGCCAATATTGCTGTTACTGTATACAGAGTTTTCTTGGTTCTGCTCATTTCACTATTTCATTTCACTATTCATTATTTCATGCAAGTCTATTCATGTTTTTCTAAGATCATTGAGCTCATCATTTCTTACAAGACAGTAGTATTCCATCACAATCACATACCATGACTTGTTCAGCACAATTTCATAATTTTTCTCAAGATTCATTCAGCAGAACACAAATAGCAATGAAGGCTGTAGATGGTAGGAGTAATCTAAGGCTGATATGGTGCTATCAGTGATAGTATAAGGGATTCAAGCGTAGAAGACATAGAGTTGGGCTGGTTTACTGAGGGTACAGAGAAAAAGTGTAGCCAGTGAAGGAATGATAGCTTGGGGAAAAAAAAACTGAGGAACAGAGGGATTCGAGGTCAGAGTGAGGATGAAGAAAAAGGGTTGAGGGTGGTAAGGCAGATAGAAAGATTGCTTCATAACAGATTATGATCAGGTAAGATGTTAGAATCCTTAAGAGCAGGATCAGCCTTTTACCTTTCTTTTTATCCCTGGAGCTTAGTAGGCACATAATAAATGCTTGTTGACTAATTGATAAAGGAATTTCAGAGTTCATGAACTTGAAAGTGGAATACTTGTGGGTAATGGCTAGATCAAAGGACCGCATCCTTGTGTGTAGCTGAGGTGAAGCAGAAGTCATGGGAATTGAGTATTTAGAGAATTTAAAGTGTTTGGGAAAAGTATATGTGTGTGTGTATGTATGTATATATACATATATACATATATAAGCATGTTGTGTGTGTGTGTGTGTGTATCCCCTAGTGTGAGGATAGAAAGACTGCGCCGGCCACTGAACTTGTTGAGGAAGCAAGGATAGTATAAATTTGGATTTGATGAACCTCAAGGGAGGAGAGGTTACTGGGTGATGGTGGTAGAGGGAAAGTCTGGAAGCAGCAATAGGAAGCTAGAAGTATCCCACCTCCTCTAGGGCCAATGAATTGGGGGAGGTGGGTGGGAATATGAGTGAAAGTACAACCAACCCTGGAAACAGTGATCAGGGATATCATGTCATCAGGAGGGAAACTTCAGTCCCCTCAATGATCCCTAAACCCACTCATGTCTTGTCATTCTGCATAGTCCTTCCCCATGTTTTTTCTGTAAATTACTCACAAGGGAGTACATTCAACATTCTGAGAGGTTTCTTCTAAGTCTCTCAACATTATTTTGGCAGTATAACATAGGTACCAATATAGGGGTAATAAATACATGGAGATTATTATCTGAGTAGCCCTAGGAAGACAATAGAATGAGAAATAACTTAAGGCATTGTAACAACAATGCTACTTGCAGCTGCTGTGGAGGCATAAGGCCAATAACAGCAACACATGGGAGGGCTGCTAGCACAGGTTCTGTGATTTGCTTTTCTAAGGAAAGCAACTTTAAGGGGTTTACGATTTCACTTTAATTAAACATACATATATCATTCACTTAGTTCAGGGGGAAAAGCCAGCACCCAGAACTTCAGAGAATATACAAAAAGAAATTACAAGCATACATTATATAAACAGAACAAATAAACATAAACCAGTAGACAGGCTTCTAACGGTCTAACTATCGAAATATATATAGTTACCAAAGAGAGAAGCATCAACATCTGGGTTTTCAAAGCCAGGGGCTCCATGACGGCTACCCAGAGTCTTATCTGGTCAAAGCACACAACACTCTTCCAGTAAGTGAGAGCCCCCAAAGGCAAAACGCTAACCTCTGAATATATATACACTTCAGGGTCAGAGGGCATCACAACCATTCAGCTCAAACCCATGTGACCTAGGCCTTCCTGTGACTTAAGCAGGTCATCAAAGACTCCTGATTCAATCAAAGACTCTTGATTGAAACAAAGGGAAGACACAGTCAAAGGCACTTAGTGCTGAGAGGCACTCAAACAAAAAACAACAAAAAGTCCCACTTTGCTTGCCATTACATTTGAAAAGCAAGACTCATCATAGGCACTTGATTGCCTTAGTGCTGAGATGCCTTCCAAAACAAAAGACAACAAAATGTCCCACTTTACCTACCTGTTTCAAACAAAGGCAAGACTCATTAAAGGCACTTGATTATCTTAGCATTCCAAAAGAGAAAACAGTAAAAAAAGCCCCACCCTGCTTAACATTACAGGCACAACTACTTCCCTACCTGAAAACAATATTTTAAAAAGTCTCCTGAAGGAAGGAAACAGAGACAAGAAAGGAAGGTGAGGCAGCTAGGTGGCACAGTGGATAGAGTGCTGGACCTGGAGTCAGGAAGACCAGAATTCAAATGTGACCTCAGACACTTATCAGCTGTGTGTCCCTGGGCAAGTCACTTGATCAGTTTGCCTGGTTTCCTTTTTGCCTCAGTTTTCTGTTCTGTGAAATGGTGGTAATAATAGCACCTCTCTCCCAGGGTTGTTGTGAGGATCAAATGGGTAATAATTTTAAAGCACTGAGAACAGTGCCTGGCACATAATAGACGTTAGCCATCATTATTATTATTAAAGCACATATAATAATTATAAAGTGCTTAGCTCAGTGTCTGGCATACAGTACGCACTATATAAATATCAGCTTTTATTAGCCATCATCATTATTATTATTATTATTAAAAGTGACATAACCTATCATAATTTATTATTAAAGGAAAAAAATAACTAAAGGCCAGGCTATTCACCTCTTACTCCTGATGTCACCATCACTTGCGTAGCCAGCCCCCACAACCTGTTTCCATCCTGATAGCTATAGTTTTAATCATAAGCTTTAGAAATTAACATTTTGGCTGCATCCTGGAAAGCACATTCACAGGGTAGGTTGACAGCCAAGAATCAAATCAGCCCCAAGACCAAAATGAAGGAAATGGGATGGTTATAGAGGAATGCTGAACACCAGCTAGAAGTTTGTGAAGGAAGGAAAGGACCAGAAGTACAGCACTGGTTACAGTAAGCTAGTACTAAAGAGAAGAAAACAGGTAGCCAGCATAAGGTGTTGGAGACAGGTAGAAAAGGGACCCAAGAATAAAGGCTTTTAAGAGTTTTACCTCCATCATATCCTGGGGCACTCTCCCCCAGTGCTTTCCAAACCAGCTCCTCCCTAGGGTCAGCTTAGGGACTGAAGAAAGTTAAGTCATAGAAAGTAGAATGAAGTCTGGAAAGAGAATAAACTCAAATACAGCAGACACTAGGAGCTTCTAGTCCTTCTAGCTTCTAGTCTGGGAGCACTGTCCCAGTTGGATATCTTCACCCCTCAAGGGCTACAGATATATTTAACTCAGGTGTTCAAAGAGAAAATAATATAGGATTCAGGAGCTGGGAGAGATAACCAAAACACTATGGCTGTTGAAGAAGAATGATTAACTAAAAAAAAACTTTACAACAAAAACACCATTAAAAAAGTCAGCAGACTGACCAATAAAGATAGGCAAAAGCTAATTGAGAATTACAAATGAACAGTCTCAAAAAAGAGGCATCTCAATGAACCAGCACTTCACAGTGAAGGAAAATGAGTCAAAATCACATAGGTAAGTTGAGTATATTTTGCAAAGCCCACTGAAACAACAATAGAACAACTCCAGATCTTCCAGAATGATTCAGAAGAGGAAAAAAACTAAGGGAAAATATCAAAGAAATAAGGAGAGAAATTAGAACTGAAAGGAAGAAAGCAGCAAATCTAACAAGAATTTAGAGTAAAAGATCAATGATCTCCAAAATAGGAGATGCTCTGAAAATGAGAATAACAGAATTGGCACACAAAGAAATGCAGAAGTAGAAGAAAAATAAAGTGAACCTGACCGAAAGACTGAAACATGAGAACTCTACAAAACAAGAATGTAGAATTTTGTAGATAGGATATAAAGAAGTAATCTAAGGAATATATGTCTTCCAAATATTATATAAAAAAGAAAAAGTGATTGCTATACTCCAGGAAATCAGATCCCTGCACATGGCCAGAAATATAAGAAAAAGACATCAGAATCCAATACTGGGAGAACAGGTAAAGTACAGATCTAGAGAATTTACAATACTCTCTCTCTCTCTCTCTCTCTCTCTTTCTCACACACACACACACACACACAGCACCAGGTTTAACTCACCAAGAAATACAATAGTGAAATTTAAGAAGTACTGTATCAAAAAAAAACAACACATTTTATAATCAGCATTAAAAAACCTTTCTTCAGATTCCAAGTATAATCAATCCTAAGAATATAGAACTATTACATATATGTGTATATATATATATTTGTATGAGAAATCAAAAGGAAAATAATAATATGATATTCGAAAAAGAAAAGAAAAAATAATTGGCAATCCAAATAAAATATTCTACAAGCATGAGACTAATGATCAAAGGAAAAAATTGGACATTCAGAAAAATGGAAGAATTTGAGAATTTCCTTCAAAAGACCTCAGCAATGAACAGGCAGTCAACATGCAAACTGACCAAACAGAAGAAAGTCAAACACTTTCAGATCAGTATTGAAAGACTAAGAAATGAAACATTTGCTTTCATGTGCTTAGGGCTAGACAAAGCCATGGAGTCTGAGATGGAGGAGTCTTTTCTTTATTTTTTTAATTTTATGTTTAAAAGTTGAATGTTAAGAAGACAAAGAGGACAAGAATGACCTAAAGAATCCAAAAAGCTAACAATATAAAGGGGGAAAGAAATCAACAGACTCTGGCTCTAAGAGTTTAGGTCGAGCAGAGGCTACCAGTTAAGAAATCATATCCCATCTATAGGTATGGACAACACTCCAAAATAGTTTTGCCTTTGGATTCCTGCACGTTTCAGGAGTTCTGACAGAGAAGCCTTATATATTTCAGTCCTAGGCAAACAAAGGAAAAGAAAATGCTTCAAGAGATCGGTGATAGGCACTGGAAATTTAAAATTAAGATGCAACACCTTAAGTCAGGGGTTAATCTGGGGGTCCATGAAATTATATTTTTATATATTTATACACACACAGAGAACTGTATTTTAATAAGTTGATGTCCTTTGTAAACCTATGTATTTAATTTTATGTATTGAAAAACATTGTTCTGAGGAAAATTCCTTAGGTTTCACCAGACTGCTATAGGAGTTCATAATACAAAAAGGTTGAGAACTCTTGCCTAGATCAAACCCACAACCAACTGGTACTTAGTTTCCATTTGTGATAGGTACAGACACAGCATATATCCATAGACATAAATAGTATATATTACACATACATATGCAGTCTTCATAGTCCTTGTGATCAGTTTGATTGAGAAATAAAAAAAGGTTTTCCAAAGTGCTTTGGGTAAAGAGATCTTTACCACATATGATGAAGAAAGAAAAGAAAGGGGGAAAAAACTCAGGGGGAAAATAGTTGCAAGATATTCATTTTAAAGTGATGAATTAGAAAAGATGGAAACCCATCCAAATAATGATATGAACTTCAAAAACTGAAAAGAGTTTTATTTTATTGGCCAAGATCAACAAAACCCAATGAATACAAACTTGCCACCACTGTGGGTCTCAATTCATCCACCCCCAAATATGTAAGACACAATCGCCAAGTTAAACAAGACAATCTGCTTTTCTTTTTTCCAGGTTTCAGATTTTTTTTCCCCCTATGCTTTATGTCTTGGAATGCTTTAGTTTAAAACTCAGATTATTGACATTTAACCACTTTTTTCACAAAGGTTCTACTTTTCAAATGGTATGAAACTTTGATTTAAAACCTGAAAACTTGTCTAATTTTACTTATATACACACCACAAAACCCCAAACCAAAGTAGCACATGAAGTACTTAAAATCACTCTTGCAGAGAGCTTCCAAACATTTTTCAGCCCACAAAAATCTTCCCCTGTCTATGTAAGTGTTCTGGGAAAGCTCTGCTACCAGCAGACCCCTGGTCCCTGGCCCCTGTACTAACAGTCTGATGATGCTAGGGAGAATTGAGAGACTTCCTTTCCTCTTGCACCCTAGAATAGTCTTCTACCATGTATCCTGAGGACACAAAACTGCTTCCCAAAACAGACTCAGAGGACCCCTGGGTCAAAAAGATGAAGCTAGTATTCTTAAAATAGTCAGATTTCCCACTTGGGATTAAGTCCCAATTGAACAGAATTCTCCTTAAGTTCCAATGGATCCCACTCCAGACAGAGCTTACCAGCAAGCCAGAATTCCCCTTTTAAAAGGCAATATTTAATAATAGGCCTTAGCGGATACAACTTGCCTTTTTGGGAAAAATCCCAGCTGTTGCTCCAATTTCATCACATTCACGTCTGGGATGCTCTCTTGGAATCTCCATAGGGTATGTTTTTGTTTTTTGTTTTGTTTTGTTTGTTTAAGCAACATGCTCTTCCCTGAACTTAGTGTGTCTTAACTCACCACTGTGACTTTGCAGAGATTGTCAGGCAGGCCTACAATACTCTTCCTCCTCACCTCTACTTCAAAGACTCCCCAGCTTCCTTCAAAGAACATGTTAGGTATCACATCCTACAAGAAACCTCTCCTGATCTCTTTAGTTAGTTTTCACCTTAACAAAATTACTTTGCATTTATTCTCTATATATTTTGTATTGATTTACCTGTGTACATGTTGTTTCCTCTTGCTAGAATGTAAACTTCTTGAGGGCAGGGACTATTTCATTTTATTTTGGTCTTCTGTCCCTAAAACCTAGAATAGTACTTGACAGATTTTTCCCTTTGACCTGATTTCTTTAAGGGACAGAACTCTCAGTTTGTCTGCAACTTAAAGTTTGACTAGAACAAGAGGTTAGATTAATATGAGTAAAGAAATTATCTTTCCCCAATTACATTCTCTTCTTGATAACCTCACTATTTCTATCGAGGGAACCACCATCCTTCTGGTCCCCCAGGTTCCAAACTTCAGAATCATTCATGAATCTTCTCTCTCTTTTACCCCCATATCCAATCAGTTTCCAAATTCTGTCAATTCTACCTCTGCACTGTCTCTCACATCTATCCAATCTCCCATCCCTTTTGCTCTCCACTCTTATGGCCATGACCCTAAATCAGTCTCTCATCACTTCTAATCTTTGTTGTTGTTATTGTCTTCAATCATTTTCAGTCATGTCTGACTCTTTGTGACCCTGTTTGGGGTTTTCTTGCCACACATACTGGAATGGTCTGCCATTTCTTCCTCCGGATCATTTTACAGATAAGGAACTGAAGCAAACAGGATTAAGTCACTAGCCTAAAGTCAAACAGCTACTAAATGTCTGAAATTGGATTTGAACTCAGGAAGATGTCTTCCTGACTTCAAGCCTCACATTCTATCCGCTAATCTTTACTATCATTATAGCTTTCTAATTGTTCTTCCTGCTTCCAGCCTTTCCCCTTTACAATTTGTCCTCTACACCACTGACAATGAAATATTCCTGAAACATAAGTCTGATTACAGCACTCTCATGTTCAAGAAGGGAGAGAAGGAAAGAGAAGAGAAAAAGGAAAAGGATAAACATTTATTAAGCACCTACTATGTGTCAGGCACTATACTAAGCAATTTCACAAAGATAACCCCATTTGATTGGTTCAGTGGCTTCCAATTGTCTCCAGGATAAAAAAAGATAATGAATATTAACTATTTTCTATTTAGCCTGTATAGATCTTGCTTTGTATGTATTTGTTTGCTTGTTGTCTCCCTTATTAGATTGTAAGCTCCTTGAGGGCAAGGGCTGTCTTCTGCCTCTTTTTTTTTTTATCTCTAGCACTTAGCTCATTGCCAAGTACATAGTAAGCACTTAATAAAAATTTGTTGACGGCTTGACTAAAACATGAACTCCCGTTTGGCATTTAATGATCCCAGAAATCCAGCTTCTATCAGTTTATCTTTGTTCTCCTCACATCCTATATTCTATCCAAACTACCATATTTGTGGTTCCTTGATACAAAATTATATCTCCTATTTCCTCCCTCTATATGAGACCTGTCCCAATGTCCATAGTTGCTAGTGCCCTCCCCTTGGAAATTACTTTGTCTCTACATTGTATGTATTATATATAGACTAATTTGGGTATATCCGTGGTTCTCAAAAGGTATGCCGCAAGTAGTACAGAATTTACAATTGCAATCAAATGTACATGCACAAGGCCCCTAACTCTCTCATAGAATACAAAGAATAAGTGTGCCATGAGCAAAATAATGATAATAATTTGAGAACCTCTAGCATACTTGTTGATTTTCCCCTCAATAGAATGCAAAGTCTTTGAGGGCAGAGGCCATTTTTGTAGCCACAGTGCCAAGCATAATGCCAAGAATTGGGTAGGCACTTAGTAAATGCTGATTGAGTAAAAAAGAAGCTTGCCCAGGGTCACAGAATTAATACATGCCAGAGATGACTCTTGAACCCTTTGCATAGGATTTCTTTAACTCCAAACACCTAGTAGCTCCCCCAGGTATTTACCTCTTTCTGTAAGAAGCTAGGACCTGCTCTTGTTGTTGTGTTTGTCCTTTGTTTTCAAAGAGGACCATGACATCAGGGACATGGCTTGCAGTTGACTTTGATCTGAGTGAGGGAGGGCTGTGAAAGGTCACCAGCCTCACTTTCTCCTCCAGAGCCATCTGGGTCCATGGCCTGATATTCACCAGGATGATTGGAGATGACACAGGATGCAATGGGAGATCCTGGCCCTTTAGTCTAAAGCTTTTTCATGTACTCACTTAGAGTATAGACTCCACTGAACTAGAAAAAGCTACTCCAGATGGTTTGAGAATTGAAATTTTCAAAGCATATTCTCGATTCTACAGCTATATAACTAAGCAATCATTAAGTCAGTCTCCTGCACAACTATGATAGGTAATTGGAGAGATTCTTGACCTACTTCTGCCTATATGTAAAACCATAGCCCAATGACTTCCCCTCTAATCAAGCAAAGGTGGGTTTCCTGATTGGCTTATCGCCTGGGCAAGCTATACCTGCTAGAACAAGTTCAATGTGTTAGAGGAGATCAAGCTTCTTGAGATATGAGAACTTCACCAATTTTAAGCAGGTATCCAAAAATCAGGAGGTTATCAATTGGCTGATCTGGTAGCTCTGGCAAGGCTGTGATCCAGGACTGGAATCTTTTAAATTTATTCTGGCCTGGTGCCTATAACCTGGATGGGAAAGAGAGACAGCAGAGTCTCTCGTAAAGAGCACTGACTTGGAGTCAGGATATCTGAAATAGCATCTTTAATGCTCCACTACTTCTCACCAACAAAAACAAGTCTCCTTCTTTTCCATGACTGTTTGCCTATAATGATTCCATCTAATTGTGCAGACAAAACACTCCCTTCCATGCAAACTACATATTCCAAACAATGTAATTTCCTGCTCCCACACTCCTCATTGACATCCTAGCTATGAATGATGACTTTGGTTAACTTCAAGCAGCACAAGATACCTCGTAGGGAATTCTGTGCCAGGCTATGGCAACCTACAAAAGCCCAACCAAGGGCAGTTCCCAAGTGAGAAAACAAGAATTGGTTATGCTCTTTTACACAATGCCTCTATTCTGTCTATCCTTCCAAGAATCTGTATGGTTGTTAGCTGAGCTCCCTTCCCCACTGTTGCAGACCCACTTACATTCACATTTTGACACTGTGCTTCCAAATCTTCTTGTCCTCTCCCATAGTGCTACCTTTCTTATTTTAGAGACTACCGAAGGACCAGAACTGAGTCCTTCATTGTTGCAGTTCAATCATTTTCATTCATGTCTGACTCTTTGTGACCCCACTTGGGGTTTTCTTGGCAAAAACACTAGAGTAGTTTGCCATTTCCTTCTCCAGCTCGTTTTACAGATGAGAAAACTGAGGCAAACAAGGTTAAATAAATTTTCCAAGGTTACACAGCTAGTAAGTGTCTGAGGCCAAATCTGAACTCAGAAAGATGAGTGTTCCTGACTCCAGGCCCGTTGCTCTGTCCATTGCACCACCTAGATACCCATTTCAGAGACTACTGAAGGACCAGAACTGGGTCCTTCAGACAACCCATATTAAACAGAGTTCTACTGACAGTGACCACAGAATAGAAATCTTTCTGTGAGATGGCATCGATTCAATTCACTAAACATTTACTATGTGTCGGGGGCAGATAGAGTGCCTAGAGTGCAGGGCCTGGAGTCAGAAAGGTTCATCTTCCTGAGTTCAAAACCACCTCAGATACGTACTAGCTATGCGACCCTGGGAAAGTCACTTAATCTTGTTTGCCTCAGTTTCCTTATTTGTAAAATGAGCTGGAGGAGGAAATGGCAAACCACTCCATTATCTTTGCCAAGATGTCCAATTTCCAATGTCACTGGCTGGAAGAGTACAAGTATAAGAAGACTGGAAAGGTAGGAGGGGGCTGGGTTATGAAGGGTTTTGAATGCCAAATAGTGCATTTTGTATTTGCTGCTGGAGGCAATAGGAAGTCACTGGAAGTGTGTGTGTGTGTGTGTGTGTGTGTGTGTGTGTGTGTGTGTGCGTGTGTGAGACAGAGAGAGAGAGAGAGATTGAGAGAAAGAGAGACATGATCAGGATCCAGAGTGTTAAATTTTCCACTCTACTCACAGTCTCATAAATCAAGGCTTACCTTAGAAGAGAACCCAGTCCTCTGGGGAACCACATAATAATAGTAATAGGTTTAAGGTTTGCAAAGCACTTTACACGTCTTATTTCACTTGATTCTCACATCAACCTTGTGAAATGTGTGTTATTTTTATCATCATTCTGCAGATCAAGAAACTAAAGCTGAGAGATTAAGTGACTTGCCCAAAGCTGCACATAGTTGGTAGATATTCAAGGATAGACTTGAACCCAGTTCTTCTTGACTCTAAGTCACTACATACCATCTACCTGTCACATCCAGAGATACCCATAGAATTGCCATAGAGCCACATCTTGACAAACCCATAAAAACCCATTCACTAACTTACACTATTCCAACTTCTACATCATTGCTTTCTTCTGTAGTGAGAGCCTGTAACAACTATGTTGTTAGCAGCTGTTATGGGGGTGAAAGACCAACAACACAGGTTCTTTGATCTACTTTTTCAAGGAAACCAACTTTAAGAGTTAACATTCTCAGTTTAATTAGACATACATATGTCATTCACTTAGTTCAGAAGAAAAAGCTAGCATCCTGAACTTCCCAGAGAATACAAACAGAAATTACAGAGACAATATAAACAGAGCAAACACACACAGTTATCAACAGACAAGCCTCTAGCTGTCTGACCAAAGAATTACGTAGTTACCAGAGAGAGAGGCACCAACATCTGGGTTTTCAAAGCCATGGGGCTCCAGCGGCTACCCAGAATCTCGTCTGGTCAAATCACACGACACTCTTCCAGTAAGTGAGAGCCCCAAACAAAATGCTAATCTCTGGGTTTATATTCCCTGTTCAGGATCAAAGGGCGTCACAACCATGTGACTCAAAACCATGTGAACTAGGCTTTCCCTTGAGGTAAGCAGGTCATCAAAGAAACAAAGGATAGACTCATCAAAGGCACTTAATTACAACAATGCTCCCAAAGAGAAAAAAGCAAAAAAAAAAAAAAAAAGAAAGGTCCCACCCTGATCACCTATACAGAGCCTTCACAGGGAGCATTGTGGGAATGAGTTCGGCTCATTGGGGGCCTTTTTCCTTCAGTCTAACCATCTCTAATTGTATTTCTCTACTGAAGACTTTAGCCCTATCCCTGCCCTGCCACCCCACCCCCACCCCAAGTATGTACCAACATATATCTAATCTTTATACAAAATAACCACCAATTCTAATCAGAGTCAGCGATTTGGACACGTTAATTCTCCTATTTGTGCCTGGCTTTGGAACACCATACATCATCTGCAGACCTCAGTCCATTCCTCCAGCCAACCTGTCACAAACTGCCATTCTCCCCACTCCCTCCTACTATGAATTGCTTCTCTGCAGATGCAGCCCAGCTCCTGGAAAACAAATAGCTGAGGTAGCACACCAGCTGATGGAATTCTCATTATCTTTTGAACTTTGGGATTGTTTTATTTTTCAAACTCTTCCAATCAGCCTATTTAGCACACTGACGTTGTCCTACCCCTTCCTAATCCTTAGTAAACTCCACTATTTTATATCTTCTTTCCTGTTCCCAGGTGACTGAGTATTGTTGGAGAAAGTCACGAAGCCGGGCCAGTTGGCTTTCCACTACAAATTCAAACTGCCTGACATCAGCTGGGATCTTAGTGCTGCTTGGCAATTGTTTCATTCAGAATGGATTCAATAATACTTCTTAGAGCAGCTAGTCCAAAACTCTGGAATTTTTCTTAAAGGCTTAATCCCACTCCCCCATCTCTCTCACTTTCTGCCAATGACTTCACCTCCAACTTTACTGGAGGGATCGAGGGGATTTGATGTGAGTTCCTTAACTTCCTTCCTCTCCACCTCAAAACTTCTCTGGATTTTCACCCTTCCTCTCTTTTTCTCTCCTGTCTCGGAGGAAGAAATGTCATTTCCCTTATAAGTCTAACCCATCCATTTATGTCCTCTGCCTTCTCCCTTTGCACTTCCTCTGGCCCCTTATCATCAATTGTATTGGGAATCAAGATGGGCTCTTAGCACTTATTCACCCAAGTGCCCTTGAAGAGTTTGGCCTCTGTTTCCTTGATTAAATTAGGAGTCCTTGATGACCTCCTTGCCTCAAGGGAAAGCCTAGTTTACATGGGTTCAAGTGACATGTTTGTGACATCAGAGGCTTTTAGACCACATGGGTTTAAGTCATATTTTTGTGATGATTTTAGGTCACACGGGTGAGTTGCATGTGTGACTCACCTTTGACCCTGAACAAGATATATAAACCCAGAAGTTGCTTTCTCTTTTGGAGCTATGAGCCACAGCAGGAGTGGTGTGTGACTCTAGGCAAGCCATTGTTATGAGCTCCCTGGCTTTGAAGAAAACCTAGATGTTGGTGCTTCTCTGGTAACTGTATATTGTGATTTTTGTCAGACAGAAATCTATCTGTTGATTTGTGTTTATTTGCTCCATTTGTATTTGCTCTGAAGCTCAGGGTGCTAGCTTTTCCCTCTGAGCTGAGTGAATGATATTTGTATGTTGGATTAGAGTAAGATTGTTAACCCCTTAATGATGCTTTCCTCAGTAAAGCAGATCAAAAGTACCCACGCTTGCATCATTCTTGTTGTTGGGCTCGTGTTGTTTTTTCACCCCCACAGCAGCTGCTAGCCCAATTGTTGAAACATCAATTCATAGACATAGAGTTGGAAGGGACCTTTGAATTCAACCTCCTCATTTTTCAGATGATGAAACTTGAGTCATAGAGAGGTTAAGTGACTTGCCCAGGGTCACAAAGCTAGTAAGCAACTATCAGGATTTTAACTCTGATCTTCTTGACTGCAAGTCTAGCTCTCTATCCACCATGCCATATATCCAGAAAGCCCTTTCTACTTTAATTATTCCCTCTCCGCCATCATTCTCTTCTCTCCCTCTGCATTGACTCTTAATATATTTCCTACAAGAAAGGTCTGGTTCCCCCATGTATGAATGTATGTATGTGTACATATACAAAACACATACATACATACACATACATATATATACATATATATATACGCACACACACACACACACATATATATATTTATATTACCAGTCTGTTGTCACTTCTATATATGTAGTTATACATACATATTGTACATTTATATAATATATTGTAACAACAATGTTACTTGTAGCTGCTGTGGTTGTGTAAGGCCAACAACACCAGCACACAGGAGGGCTGCTAGTACAGGTTCTTTGATCTGCTTTTCTAAGGAAAGTAACTTTAAAGAGTTTACAATCTTACTTTAATTAAACCTACATATATCAGTCACTTAGTTCAGGAGGAAAAGTCAGCACCCTGGACTTCAGAGCAAATACAAACAGAAATTACAAACAGAGAAAATATAAACAGAACAACAGACAGGCTGCTGTCTAACCATAGCAATAGCTACATAGTTACCAGAGAGAGAAGCACCAATATCAGGGTTTTCAAAGGTGGTGGGGGTTGGGGGGGGGTGCCTCCTTAATGGCTACTTAGAATCTCCACACCAACACTCTTCCAATGAGTGTGCCCCAAGCAAAATGCTAACCTCGCAGTATATATACACTTCTTCAAGGTCAGAGGGTGTCACAACTATGTGATTCAAACCCATGTGACTTAGGCCTTCACAACTTAAGCAGGTCATCATCAACTCCTGATTCAATCAAAGACTCTTGATTGAAACAAAGGCAAGACTCAAAGGCACTTGATTGCCTTAGTGCTGAGAAGCACTCCAAAACAAAAGACAACAAAAGGTCCCACTTTTCTTGCCATTACACATATATACACATGTACACACACACACACACACACATATACAAACATATATATATATTTACGCACAGAGACATACACCTGTATGCATACATACATTTGCTTTAGCCTGTTACCCTTTATAGTTCACTTTCTCCTTTCCTTTACCATAATACTTTTTCTTTAAAGAGTCTGTCTTCACTGGCTTCAATTCCTCACCACTCATTTATTCCTTAAGCTCTTTGAAATCAGGCTTTTGCTCTCAGCAGCCATTTAAACTACAATCTCAGTAGTAACTAGTGGTAAGAACATTGAAAACCACATTGAAAAACAGTCAGATTCAAAAAGATCTCATAATAATCTGCTAATGGACCAAATACACTAACTATCCACATGATCTATGGTTTCATTAATATGAATGTTTTTTTTTCCAATAAAGCAGATCACAATCTATGTCTGTCTATCCTGTGTCACTATTGTCTATGTACTCCCAAAAGTTCATGACAAAGGGTTGACCCAACATGCTACATCATCTCCCTCATTTTTTCTTAACATCACAAGGATATCAGCATGGCTCATAAACTTTCCTCTAGCCATTCCTCAATCTTATCAAAAAAATAAAATTGAATAGCAATAAACATAAAGTTTCAGTAATAAAAAATCATCTACACAAGTATGGATGAAACAAGATTCACTAAACAATAGTTTTGAGAATAGGATTTGAAGATTTTAGTGGGTTATAAACTGAATATGTGTGAAAAGTGTAACAGGAGGGAAAACAAACAAAAACTCATGCTGCCATGAACCGCACTGAGAGAGGGATATTGTCCAGAACTCTGAATCGGATAGTCCAGTTGAATATCAGTAAGTCGATTATAGGGTAATAATTAAAGTGCTGTATCCTTTACGTGTTGGCTTCTTCCCAAATTATGTCACATGTGGAATATTATCTTCATTCCTAGTTACCATAGCGTAGGAATCACTTTGAAAAACTAGAGTTCATCCAAAGGAAGGTGGCCAGGACAATCAAAGAACTGGAGAACATGGTATGTTAAGATTTGGTTGAAGGTTTAATGGGGGGAAATGTCAACTTTCAGCCTTCTTGACCTCTCTGAACTACTTAATGCTGCTCATTATTTCTCTTCTTGGATATTTCCTCCTATCTGGGTTTTCATAATTTTGCTCTCTCTTGGCTGTGTAATCCTTGGCTCAAAGGGCCATTTGCATAAGACTCTCCTTACTCGTAGAGATTGATTCTTCCATTCTCCTTGCCTGCATGAGGAACAGATTTGATGACAACTGGAGAGAAGGGGGATCCTGGCCTTCTGGCTTTGAAAAAGAAGTCATGCCATTTTAGACTCTCTTCAGTTCCCTGAAGGGATAAAAAATTTGAGAAGAAGCCAACATGTAAAGGACTCCGCACTTTAATCATTACCCTATAATCAGCTTGCTATACCAGAGATTTCAAGGCCTTTCCCCTTGATTGAGATCTGGGCCCCTCTCTTTTGATTAAGCTTTTGTTATCTTACTCACAAAGGAAGAGTTCATTCACTCTGTGAATTGTTTGGTAGATGTTCTCCTGTGCAGACTTTCTTAGCAGAAGCAAGGTGGTACAATGAATAGAGCCTTGGGCTTGGAATCAGCAAGACTCATCTTCCTGAATTCAAATCTGGCCTCAGACATGTACTAGTTGTGTAACCCTGGGCAAGTCACTTAACCCTGTTTGCCTCAGTTTCTCACTTGTAAAATGAGCTAGAGAAGAAATGGCAAACCACTCCAGTATCTCTGCCAAGAAAATCTCAAAATGGGGTCACAAAGAGTTGGTTATGACTGAAATGACTGAACCACAATACTTTCTCTGATTTTGCTCTCTGTTTAGATAAATGAGCTTTATTTACTATCTGTTTAGTAAATGGGTTTATTTGTTGTATATTATGTATGTTTATTATGGAAGTGGCAATGACTAGGGAATTAAGCTTTGGATATACAGCTTTGGTTCAGTGGTCAAGAGTGCAGTCCAAGCCTAAAAATTACTTCCCCTAGATCAGTAGTGGGGAACCTGAGGCCTGAAGGCCACATGTGGCCTTCTAGGTGCTCAAGTGCAGCCCTTTGACTGAATCCAAACTTCACAGAACAAATCCCCTTAATAAAACGATTTGTTCTGTAAAACTTGGATTCAGTCAAAAGGCTACACCCAGTACCACCTCCCTCTGATGAAAGTAGAGTGGCTAGCCTACACACTCAACCTCCTTCTTCCTCTCTTGACAAGAATCAGTATCCCTTAGAAAAGGGTGAAGGAAAGACTCTAGAGATATCTCTGTTCTTGCTTTGAGCCCAGAGAGACCTATTTGGATGCACAGAATCTACATGGGAAAAAAGAATAACAGTGCAACCACATAATACCTCTTACAGCTGTTAAGTTAAATTGGATTAAACTGGTAGCTAAGGAGAAACAGTGGTAAAAGAAGCTGTTTGACTGTTCCTCTGAGTATCCTTTGCTAGATTATCATACACGTTCTGCTCCCCTGAGTGTTGGTGTGCCCAACAAAGCTCTATCTTGGACTCCCTTCTCTTCCTTCTTTTTGTGACCTCATAAGCTCCCCTGGGTGGGGATAAAAGGTAAGCCCTGGAAGAGCAGCACCAAACAGATGGCATCCTGAGTGGGGCTTGGGGGGGGGGTAGGCTTAAGAGATAATTGTGCTGCACAGCATCTTGGAATGTTGATCAGGGAGGAAGCCCCCCCATGCCCAGGAAGAAGTGCAACCTCCTCCTCTAAGAATAAAGGGCCCTCACTTTTAGCACTGGCATTTTGGAACAAACTTTCATTTACCTTAAACTCAGTGTGCCCAAAGTATGATGTAGAAAAAGTTTGAGAGACCCAGTTTCTGGGTAAATAATCGATTTGCTAATCATGTTAGCAATAATTAATAAAAGTGATCAGTGTCACTCTCGAATGCCAAAGACTTGTCATGGAACCCACTCAATGCTTATATGCTTCTGGAACAGTGAGTATTCCTAAGAATGGCAATCAACTCTGATTGGTTGATAATTAATGAAAATAATAAATATTATAATGAGAGGTAGGCTTATTCTAATGAGGGACCAGGGGACTGTGACTCTGACCATTTAGTTTTAGACAAAGAAATTTATGTTTTATCCAGACTATCCCCACCTAGGGCAGTCTAGACAAAAGTGGATTTACCTCTGCTCAAACCTGGCTGAATGGAAGACAATGGGCTGGAATTCACCTTAAATTAATTTCTTTGTAAGCTTGTCTAGTTGGGTGGGGCAATAACTCCAAGATTTCATCTCATCATCCACCTTGCTCTACAGAGAACTGAGCTTTGACCTACCCTCCAATAACGAAGGGAGATCCTTGATCTCCCCAATATCTGCTTATCTAATAATCATTTCTTTCAAAAGCTAAACTCATGTTCCTACCAGAAACTATTCCTTCTCTTGACTTCCTTAATACTTTAATGATTTATCCTTCTCCTTGCCTACTATACCTGATCAATCACTAAATCCCAGCACTTTCACCTTGGTGCCATTTTTCTTTTCTCAACTCCTTCTGTGACCAACATAGATAAGTCCTTCTCACTTGAATTATTGCCAAAGACTCCTAAGAGGATTCTCTTCCTCTAGTCTCTCCCACTGCCAATCCAATCGACACACCGTTGCTGGGTTAATCTTTTAAAAACAGAACTCTGATCATGTGATCTCTCCTCATTAAAAACCTTGAATGGTTTCCCAAATAAAGTCAAAACACGTGGAATTTAAGATCTTTAGCAACTCAGGTCTTACCTATCTAGCCTTATCTCTCACTACTCTCTGTACACACTCAAACTGTGTTCTAACTAAATTGTGCTTGTTACCCAGATATAGCCTATTTTCCCCCTGCTCCCCCTTAGTCATCTGTTTAATTTAGCAAGCACTCACCAAGTACCTACTATGTGCCAGGCATTGTCCTGGACAAAAATCAAAACTCTCCCTGCCCTCAAGGAGCTTACATGCTACTGGGAGGTGTGAGGACCTGGGAGTAGGGAAGGTACAGGCATAGAATAAAAGGTACAGAAATAATTTATAAAATATATACAAAATCAATCCGAAGTAATTTCAAGGAGAGTACCAACAATGCAGAATCAGGAGAGCTAGGTAGAAGAGGGGCTCTGGAGCTGAGCTTTGAATGGAACTAGGGATTTCAAGGGGGGGAGGTTGGTGGGGGTGGGGAGTATGCTAGTCATGGGGAGCAATCTAGGCCAAAATAGGAAGATACAAGATGGCATGTCAGATTTGGAGAACAGCGAATGCTGATGGGGAGGGTATGTGTAAAGGGATGTAATGTGTAAAGAAGCCTGGAAAATTTAGTTGTAATCACTTTGTGAAAGGTTTTAAATGCCAAATGGGGGTTTTTAAATGTTACTCCTTCAGCTGCCAACTTCTCACCCAAATTACTGCAATAGCTCCTAAATGGTCACTCTGCCCTCAATATATTGGTGGATGTTTGTTCACATGTTAACTATTTATAATCATGTTGTTTCTTTTTTCAGTCTAGAAAAGGAGCTTTGTTACTTCAGCTTTAAATGCGTGCCCATTTCAATTTCCTCTACTTCAATTTTCTCTAATCAAAGCTTGTTCATTTAATCCTTGGCATCTATAAAAAGTGTGTGAGGATGGTATGATTTTTGCTGTATCTGATCACAGTACAGCTCCTTCTGCAAGTTCACTTTTTTGCCTTTAAGCTGGGAACAAAATATACTTCTGTCTGCTCTCTATGCAAATTGGATTACCTTTAACCCAAGTTTATGGTGCTTCAGAACAAACTCTTAGAATAAAATGCAGTCAGAATAGATCACAGATATATAATCCTATATTTAAATGCTCCTTTCAAGCATCAAATTTCACACAGAAACTAAACATCCGCATACAATTTTATGTGCTAATACTTCACAAAAAATACAGTTTTGCAAGAGGAATTGTATACCAATCAAACTCTCTGAAAACCCTCTTTGCCTGCAATAGCTGCTGCAATTACCTGAGAAGTTGCTGGCCATTTGTCAATTATACAACTATGAGAGAGGGAGAGAAGAAGGAAGGAAGGAAGGAGAGTAGACAGAAAAAATGAAATTTCTAAGCATCCTTAAGAAGCATTTCTTGAGATTTCTTATTATATGTTTGACATTAAGCCATTCTGAGTGTAGCATCAAGGATGGGTCTGTGTGACCATAAAAAAAATAATCTATTATATCAGTTCTAAAAATAAGCAGATTCAGTGTTGGGGGTGGGAGGGATATAAATCATTTAACCAACTTTATCAGTCAAATCAGGTGATCTGATAGTCCTAAAGAGAAATAAAGTTCTTGTATTTTATAAGGCTAAAGGATTATTATTTTTTTAAGTAAATATTTTCTTAGAAAGCTTGGTCCTAGAATGAATCCAGAAGAGTTTACCCAGTGCAAAGCAAATGTTTCTATTCTATTTGGGGCCATTAATGTAGATCAAGTTCTTTCATGTTTCAGGATCTACCTGAAAGATCTCATTCAATTCAACAAACATATATGAAACATGTACTCTGTGCAAGGCCCTTTCCAGCCTATTTACAAGTCATTTCTATTTTCTGTAAAATATTCCTCTCTGTAGTAAGATCCAGCAGAGGCTCACTCCATAGTATAGAATGACAAAATAAGACTTTGGGATACAGATCCTGTTAGCGTATCATCCATAATCAAAATTCCTGGCTGTTAGTTTAATAGAGTGTTTTGCTTTCCCCCTCTGAAACTTCTACAGAAAGACATGCTGAACAAGTTAGCTATGTCAATAGCTGTCTGCTAAGCTTATGAGTTGAATTCCAAAAGGCCTGAAAGAATTTTTTTAAAAATATTGTCCTAACATTGTTGCTGTGTTAACATTGCTGACCCAATTAAAAACATACATAGATGGTCTTGTATTTGTAATACTGGTTGTGATTTAAGTGACAAGGCAACTTTAAATAAAGTATAAAGAATTGTTTTCAATTTTCAAAAGTTATTTTCTCTAACACAGTGAATCTGGTTCTCCCACCATCTGTTCTGAGCGTAAGCTTACGTAAACCTGAGGTAAGATGTTTTCTGCAAATTTACCCAAGGCTAAGAAAATACATTTGTACAATAATGGACAGACTTTCTACACAGCCTTTTCCCACCTCTGTGACCTGGGGTTGGAGGATGCTCAGAAATTAGGCTTATTCCTAGTAGTGGTATGACAAATTCTGGACCTACCTGCTTAGAAAGGAGAGAAAAACACCATTCCTTCCTGCTGCCTTTAAGGTTAAACCTGCCTGAGCCTGAGACTGCTCACTGAAAGAGAAACAGGTGTGATTTGTTGGGTCCCCCTACTAGTCCCCTCTCTTAAGTCTGCCTACATTAGAGTACCCCTCCCTGACCCCTCCAGATATACAATGGACCCCAAGACCAGAATAGATTCCTCAATGATTCACAAACTCCAATCCCATAACATCTTCCTCATTCCAGTGATAATGTGCCATTCTAGCTGCCTACCTCATCCACTGTGCTTTCTGTAATACCTGCTCCATAGGTAATAAACTTGTCTTCATCTTAAAACATTCCTTTTCCCACTCCTTCCATCTTTTGACCCTCACTGAAACTTATCTCCCTCCTGATGATAAAGTCTCCTTGACCACCCTTTTCAGCGCTAGATGCACTTTCATTTATGTTCCCCCAATTTGCTTGTTGAGGAGGGGAACTGTCATACTCCTTTCTTCCTGTCACTTCCAGGCTTTCTCTCTACCAGCATCTCTCTCTCTCTCTCTCTCTCTCTCTCTCTCTCTCTCTCTCTCTCTCTCTCTCACTCTCTCTCCCCAGCATCTCCACCAGTAATCTCTTCATAACTTGTTCCTCCCCACCCCACCCCCACCTTTCCAGTTTTCTTTTCCTTTTTTAATATTTTATTTTTCCCCAATTACATGTTAAAACAATTTTTGACTTTTTTAAGTTTTCGGTTCCATATTCTATCTTTTCTCCCTGTTCTCTCTCTCTCTCT
>CM053622.1:481922004-481944511 GCA_028646595.1 Phalanger gymnotis | reverse complement strand
GTCTGGTCTGTTCGCGCCGTGCGCGCTGGGCTCAGCTCTGCTCCCCTCGGCTGGGGGCTGGGAGGTCTGTGTGGGACAGACTTTACCCAGAGACCATCCAGGCTGTCCTGGGTTGGGGCCCTGCTTCCCTCTGCCACTTTGTGGGTTCTGCAGCTCTAGAATTGGTTCAGAGCCATTGTTTTATATGTTTTTGGAGGGACTTGGTGGGGAGCTCATGCCAGTCACTGCTTCCCAGCTGCCATCTTGGCTCCGCCCCCCCTAAACATTTTCTAAACTCTCTGCATATACCCATCCCCTCCCATTTTTGCCCAACAGATTTTCCTCACAATCGTTTCCAATATCTCTCTCATCTTCAGTCTCTTGTTACCTACAGGATCAATCTGTACTATCTACAATACAAGCCTAGCTCTCCCCATTAAAAAGAGAAGAGTTTCTATAATCCTCAGGCTATATAATTCCTTCCTTTCCCAGCCAAAATTTTTGAAAAAGTTGTCTACACTAACCCTCTACCTTTCTTCTTCCTCTTTTCAGCCTTCCAAAATATGGCTCTTGATGTCATCACTCCTCTGAAACTACTCTCTTCAAAGTTAACAATATCTATCTGATGGCCTGTTCTCAGTCCTCATCCATCTTGACTGCATTGCAGCATTCGACACTGCTGCTAACTCTCTTCTCCCGGATATTATCTCTACTTCCTGAGTTTGGGGCAAACTATTGTTTTCTCTGGGCTCTTTTCCTACCCATTAGAATATTCTTTATCTATCTCTTTTATTGCCTTTACCTGGTAGACTGAGTATCTCAGATATTTTTAAGAGGTAACTCCAGAAAAGGACAGCTAGGTGGTGCAGTGAATAGAGCACTGGCCCTGGAGTCAGGAGGATCTGTGTTCAAATTTTGTCTCAAATGCTTATTAGCTTCATGACCCTGGCCAAGTCACTTAACCAAAAAAGAAGACTCCCAGGGAATAAAGATTTTAAAGTCTTTGAGGGAAGGAATTAGGTCATATATTTCTTTAGTACTGTCTCAAGTAGTTTTTGTCAAGAGAGAGCCAATTTTCTCCCCTTAACTGTGGATGTGCCTCCACTGCCCCGTTCTCAGCCCTTTCTTTTCTCCCTATGTTCCCTTACTCGATGACTTACTCAGTGATCTTCCTTGAGAAGGCTTCCCCAACTCTTCACTCTCACCCTACAAATCCAATCCATTATCACACTTGGCCATTTCTACATAGACAACATCTCTCATGTCTGTCCCCTTTTTTCCACATGCATAGTCACCACTCTAAGTCCAGATGTTACCTGACCATCTCTTACCTGTTCTACTGTAAAAGTCTCCCTGCCTCAAGCCTCGCCCACTCTAATCCATCATCCATACAACTGCCAAAGTGATTTTCCTAAATTTTAGTGCAGGTTGACTATGTCACTCCCCTCCTCCACAGTCTCTTGTGGCTCTCTCTTGACAAAAACTGGACTGGAGACAGTACAAAAGTATTTCTTGACCTAGTCCTTTACCTCAAAGATCTTCACTCCCTGAGAATCTTCTTTTTTTTTGGAGGCAATCAGGGTTAAGTGACTTATCTAGGGTCACACAGCTAGTATCTGAGGCCAGATATGAACTCAGGCCTTCCTGACTCCAGGGTTGTTGTCTATCCACTGCAGCACCTAGCAAACCCTCCCTGAGAATCTTCTTAAACCATCTGAATCAGGTAAAGGTAAGTTTCTCCTGGAAATGAGTAGGTGTTGCTAAACATACACCCTTAAGTGGTTGGGGATCAAATAAAAGGGCCATATGCATTGAAATATTTATAGCAGCCCTTTTTTTGCCACCATGAATTAAAATCAACAACAACAATAACCAGAATTTATACAGCATTTTAAGTTTTGCAAAGAGCTTTACTAAACCTAGTCCACAAACCACAATGGTTGGGCACGGGACAAGGAAAGGTAAATACCCTAGCCCTGGTGGTCTCCAAATGCTAGGCTTTGTTAGAAGGGGATTGCTCTGTGGGAGGAATACATTGGAAAATGTGAGTGATATAAAAACAAAAGATATCAATAAAATCCATTTTATAAAATAAGTAAACATTTTCAGGAAATAGAAGTCATATGACTCTTCCTCCTACACACAGGTGGGGACCTGCAAAATCCTCTAGGATGGGATCATCAGGATGTTTCTGGCCAGCTCCTGGCATAATATATTTATTTTTAACCAGCACATTCCCCCAGGTCATACTCCCAACTCCAGGAGAACAATCGTACTAAAAGTAAGAGTTCAAGTTAGGGCTAAAGTTGATCAATGGACTTGCTACTTAACTATCTCCAGGGAATCTGCTTTGAACCCCGCTTATGAGAAATGTTTGGCTATGTGTGTATGTGTGTGTGTGTGTGTAAGGGTTTGATCACTCAGGGACTTATCTCATCTCCAGGGTCCAGACTTGCTTGCATACTAATATCTAATAGAAATAATATATATTAGAATATATGATAGAATAGAGTACAGGGTGTTCCTAAAGTCTGGACACATAGGTAAAAATGCATATTTTCAAGAAATGAAATGAATGAAATTTTCAACAACATTTTATTTAATTCAATATTAACAAATAACATCTTCAATATTATTTCCATCATTCGTGATGCAAAGGTTTTTTCAAGATTCATGTGAACTCGATGCAATAACTCCACATTGCTGTCAATTTTAGCACATTCACTCTTTATGCATTCAATCAAGTGTGTTGTATCTGTGATTTTCACTGAGTACAACTTCTCCTTTAGCATACCCCAGAAAAAGAAGTCAAGGGGGCTAACGTCTGTTAATATTCCAATTAAATAAAATGTTGTTGAAAATTTCATTTTTGCCTATATGTCCAGACTTTAGGGACACACTGTATGGTATAGTATAGTATAGTATAGTATAGTATAGTGTAGTATAGTATAGTATAGTATAGTATAGTATAGTGTAGTGTAGTGTAGTGTAGTGTAGTGTAGTGTAGTGTAGTGTAGTGTAGTGTAGTATAGTATAGTATAGCATAGTACAGTATAGTACAGTATAATATAGTATAGTACAGTATAGTACAGTACAGTATAGTATAGTACAGTATAGTATAGTACAGTATAGTACAGTACAGTATAGTACAGTACAGTATAGTATAGTACAGTACAGTATAGTATAGTACAGTATAGTACAGTACAGTATAAGAGAAAGACCAGTGGTTGTAGAGTCGGAAGTCTTAGGTTTGAATCTCAACTTTTTATCTAATCAAACAGTAATGATGATCTTTTACTGGAAGCCTTCTGCAACCTCTCTCAATTCTAGTGCCTTTCCTCTTTTAATTAATTTACTATTTATCCTGTATATATTTGTTTGCATGTTGTCTCCCCCATTAGACAGTGCACTGAAGGTAGGAACTGTCTTTTGCCTCTTTTTGCATGCCTAGTGCTTACTTAACACAGTATGTGTTTTTGGGGAAGTCATTTTCCAGTTGTATCCAACTCTCCATGACCTCATTTGGGGTTTTCTTGGCAGAGATACTGGTGCGGTCTGCCACTTTCTTTTCTAGCTTATTTTATACATAAGGAACTGAGGCAAGCAGGATTAAGTGGCTTGCCCAGGGTCACACATCGATAGTAAGTGTCTGAGGCCAGATTTGAACTAATGTTGGAGTGATCAATCAGGAAATATTAATTTCCGCATTTCACATTTCCACAACTGGTGGTAACAGGAAGTCCAGAGTTCAAATCCAGCCTCAGATGGAACTAGCTGTATGACCCTGATCAAGTCACTTCGCCTTTATTTGCCTCAGTTCTTTCAACTGTAAAATGAAGATAATAATAGTTATCTACCTTTCAGGGTTTTTATGAGGATCAAATGAGTTAATATTTGTAAAAAGTGCTTAGCACATTGCCTGGAAGATAGTAGTCACTATATAAATGCTCATTCCCTTCCCCCCATTTTAAGGTTTGCACCTTATTCACAACAACCCCATGAAGCAGGAAATGCAACATAGCTCCATAGCTTCATAGACTTAGATCCCGACCACCTGCTGGCCAATTGTTACCCACAGGGCAGGCAAGACAACTTAGCTGAAGCAGCCAGAACCTTGAGCCGGTAAGGTCACTTATCTTCTCTAGGACTGTTTCCTCATCTGTAAGACGAAGATGAATTCTGAGTTCCTTGCAGCTCTAAATGCGTGATTCTGTATGACACGTGAGTCTGCTATGGAGGGATGCTCACAAATGAATTTGGCTCTGTCATTCTGTACTCACAGAGAATGGTTTCAAGGAACTTGAAGTACTATACATATATATACACACACATACGTATGTATTTGTATATATATATACACACACATATACATCTACATATATATGCATGTGTGCACACACACACATACACACACACACACACACACACACACACACACACACACACAAGCATATAGTAACATTCTTCACCTGTGGTGAAACTCATGTTATCTTGGGAAGTCCTGCTATGTAAATGTGTTCTGTGTCTTCCTAAGGGACTCAATTAGCTTATATCTATCTCTCTTATGACAACAGGCAACACCACTAGGTTTCCTGCCCAGGGCTGTGAAAGCAATTGTAAGAGAGGGCTAAGACATTCACCATGGGAACTTACCTGTATCATGAAAAATGTCTACATATTCAGTTATGTCCGCCTTTGGGAACACACCCAAACTGAGGCACTGCCAGCCTCTGGGAAGCAGCCATAGCAAAAGTTTCAGTGACACTCTACTTTCTACCCACTATACACATCTTTTTTCTTATTTAAAAAAAGTCTTAATTCCTCCTCTCAAAAAAAAAATGACTCCTCTCTACTATCATTCAAGAAATTCCTTGATAAATACCCAGTTTCAAAATGTGTTGGCGATGAGATATTTTTTTTCTTAAATACTTATGAATTAGAAAAGTAATGAAGTGCTACTTGTCAAGAAAACATAAGAAAGCACAAGACAGAGTTAAAAGACAGGGAATTACCAAGAATGAATTTAATTTTTGAAAAGCAAAAATAACTATCCCTTAGAGGCCTAAACATATTTCTAATCAGAACTGCAATTCTCTTGACTTAAATGTACAGCAGATGAGTGATTTCTTTATGGTTACAAGATTTGTTTAATGGTAGTTGTGTTTCATTTTGTTATGTTTTAAATCAGCTCTGGAGTCCTTGTGTTCGCTGCTCTTGCATTTGTTAAATTTTTCAATAAATAGATGTGGGGTATCATATGCCTGCTTTGGCTGGTCACTTATTGTTAGCATCAATCAGTATCATGATTGCTCGAGTTCACTAGAATTACTGAAAGACATTCAAAGCTTCCTTGTTTCATCAACTAAGAGGCATAACCAAATCTGGGAAATTTATATCTTGTTAATTCTTCCATGTCCATGAACAAGAATCTTTCCCTGTATATTATGAAGTGCAGAGAGAAGAGGCTTCTTTCCTTAAAGCCTTGTTGTTTAAAGAGTGAATGGCTAACTGTGTGCTTGATTCATTGTGTTTGTGGGTTAAGGGAAATCCTTTGCATGGGGAGAGTAGGCCTGAGATTACAATCCAGGAAATATGGGGCAAGTATGTTTTTCAGGCCTAGCTCTTGGCCAGACAAGACTAGGATAAAGCATACCCGCTATGATCTGAAGGGCAAGCTAAGGCTTGCATATCCAAATAAACCCCCTACCACCTGCCTGCCATTGTGCTTAGAATTCCCTCCATTAAAATCACTCTTTTAGGCTAGAGAGTGTTTCTCAACCTGGAAATAATACTAGGGGGATGGAATTATTGCAAGGGGTTAAAAAAATCCATATATGCACCAAACATTTTTGTTTTGATCTTTGAATCCAAGGAAACTTGCATCTTGAACCTAGGCAATAAATAAACACCCTTTTGTAAAGTGAGATATACCTCACACATGCTGAGATTACTACTTTTCAAATCTATGTAGATGCCATTAAGGTCAATAAAACACAGATTCATTTAAATTTCAATTCATAACAGTTTTTTTGTTATCACTCATTTTCCAAGTGAATGAATGAATGAGTAAATGAATTGAAAAGGGATTTCTTAAGAGCTGTCTTTGGTGCAAAATACCATGCTATGGGCTAGGAATACAAATAGAAAAGGGAAAGGAAGCAAGGGAATAGGCTTAAGGAGCAAATTAGATAAAAAAAATTCTGTAGTCCTTAGGATGTAGGCAAAACAGATGGTAATGTGGTAACATACCTTCTTTAATTCTATTCTCACTGATAAAACCATATCTGCTTCTGATGACAGACTATTTGATGGTGCCCAGGACTTTAGTAATGAAAACTTTCTTTTACAAGTCATCAGTATCCATAGCTACTAAGAAGCCCTCCAGCACTTTTCCATTGGTGCTGTTTAGTCCCGTAAGACTCTTCATAACCCCATTTGGGGTTTTCTTGGCAAAGATACTGGAGTGGTTTGCCATTTCCTTCTCTGGCTCATTTTACAGATGAAGAACTGAGGCAAATAGGGTTAAGAGGCTTGCCCAGAGTCAGTATCATAGCTAGTCAGTATCTGAGGCCAAATTTGAACTCAGGAAGATGAATCTTCTTGACTCCAGGCCTAGCACTCTATCCATTGTGCCATCTAGCTGCCCATCCATTGATAGTAATCAGTAAATAGTCAAGGTGGTGGTGGTTTAATTTGCCTGGCACATGTATATCTTGTCTCTCTTTCAGGTTCCCTGCTGATTCACCTTGGTGAACGTAAGGTAACAATTGATAAACAGTTGGTAGAGATGATCTAAGTCTATGAACTATGAAGCTGTATTGCATATCTACCTCACAGGCTATTATGAGGAAAATGTATTCCAAAACTTGAAATTTTATAGAGCTGTGAACCATTATTATCTAATCATCATCTTCTGATTACTGCCATTTATCAATGTCATATCTTGGTCCAGCAACTCAAACTGATTAAGCGGTTTATTTTGTTTCCTTCTATTTCCCCCTTTGATTTTCTATATCTTAGAAATTCCTGGTGTGGAAACTCTCTCCACTTATGCAGACCAGTCACTGATAACTATAATTTATAGTCTTGGAGATTTGCCTGGGGCTCTGAGAGGGTAACTGACTTGCTCATGCTCAGTATTCATCAGAGACAGATCTTAAATACAGGTTTTCACAACTCCAGTAGTGGCCTTCTATCCATTACTCCATCTTGCCCTCATGTCTTGTTACTTTAGGGGTGAAAACTAATTCCTTGTTTCTAAGATTTAATATATAAAGTACAGCATAAATAAAAGCATGTTAATGTATTAAAAAGCAAATTTTGACTTATTGTATAAATGTATAAGGTATGGATTAAGTATTCAAATTTGGTAAGGAAAACTCATTGCCTAAAATGATAGCAATGAAATGATAAGTTCATAGTATTCTGGAGGAGGAGGTTGACCTTACAGGTAACTTAGTATATGCCTCTCATTTTAAACATGTGGAAAATGAAGTAGTGAGAGACTACGTGACTTATCTAGGAGTGGAGGTCAAGTTAGGACTGGAATCCAAGACTGTTCTTTCCTCTACACCGTATTTATAAAGAAAAATTAACCACATTTATTGCAAAACATATTTATTAAGACAACTGCAGTGCAAACTTGTTTTTTTCTGAAAATTGCTGACAGTTATTTGCCATAGTACATTAGAATGACTTACAGTGGGAATGGAAACTTAATGGTCACTTCTCTTCAAGGAAAAATTACTTTGATGTGGATAGGAAATTCTTGAGCAATGCTGGAAATGAGAACCTAATATACTGTGAAGTGACTGGTATTCTTGTAATGCTCTAAATGAGAAGAGAATCTTACATAACACACTGAGGGTAGTAGGAGACCAGCCCATCACGATCTTTCACTCTAGTGGCATTTCAAGTAAAAGGCACAAATGGAGAAAGGAAAGAGAAGGGTAATTAAAGCCAACTGCCCCTTGAGCTTCACTGACTGTCTTACAAAAAGTGCTTCGAAGATGATTTCCCTGAGGTTAAAAGGTTAATTCTCTAAGATCTAATCAACGCTTACACTTCTAAAGAAGACTAAGGACTACATTAAGGACATCAAAGGATGAAGGACCAGGGAAAATGTCATTTGGGATTAGAGAAAGCAAGCAAATGTTGGGGAAAAAATGCTCACATTTTTAATCCATCCAAAAGTGTTTGTGTGAGTTCAACTGCTGTCACCCAAATGCAATAATAACATTGAAAGCATGGAAGAATGTATCTGACATCCCAAACAATTCTGAGCATTGTGAGTTGTATTAGCCTCTACTTTGGAGGATGTCACTCTCTTAAGGAGTCAGTCAGATGATGCAACAAAAATTAATGTGTGCATAAATGTATATGCAATCAAGTCAAGTTTGTCTTAGATTATCTAGGGCAAATCTTTAAACCCCGACAGGTCTTGCCCCTGGCTCCCAACAAATGGATGCGCTGTCTCCATCCAGCTGCCAGTAGATGGGATAAAACTACTGTATAACTATATTTGAAAATTATTGGGAACAAAAGCTATTGGGTTACAGAATTTCAAATAATTCTGGAGCAGAATATTTAAAATGTACTTAAACTGGGGCAGCTCGGTAGCACAGTGAGTAGAGCACCAGCCCTGGAGTCAGGAGGACTTGAGTTCAAATGCGGCTTCAGACATTTGACACACTTACTAGCTACGTGATCTTGGGCAAGTCACTTAACCCCAATTGCCCTGCCTTCCCTCCCTCCAAAAATAAAAAAAAAATGGGATTAATCTATTCAAAAGAAAGAAGAAAACAGGTTGGCCTAATTGTGGCAGAAATTATGGGAAGTTTCTGGGAGCCTTACCCTAATAAAGAAACTTCTTTCAATAAAAGTAACTTATAATTATATGTTGTTTTGCAGTTTATAAAGCACTTTCTTCATAAAACTCTATGAGGTAGATAGTGCAAATGTTATCAACCCCATTCAGTTGAAGAAAATGAGACTACTGCACTGCAGAGATGAAAAAAGGTGAGTGAAGCTTACTGCTCCCTGTTGCCACCTCTAGCTTGAGAAACAAAAGGTAATGGAGGGCCTTGTAGATGCCTTAGTATCTTGGTCAACTGGTTTAATGAGTCACCCTGAATTGTGTTGCTATGAACTCCATTCTGATTGGACAATGCAAGACTAAGTGAGTGAATATCTGGCTGGACTGGGATGTATATCCCAGAGATGGCCAATTTTGTGAACTTTGCCATTTTCTGCAGTGCTCACTGCAGAGCACTGCTGTTCACATTAAGAGCTAATACTTTCTAAAGGCCCTTTCATGGGGTATAGTAAATTGAAAGTTTCTATTTGCTCACTTTTGAGTAGAGAAAAAAGAAGGTTTCTATAGCTAAAGAACAGTAAGGATCAACAGTCAAGCAGTTAGCAGAGAGGCAGTTTTGTGTGGTAAAGATGTTCTTAAATGGACAAATGACATCAAACTATGTAGTCCAAAGCTGTGAGTTGCCTAAGCACTTGGGTTTTCCTCTCTCATATGCTTCCAGGTTCCTGTAAATGTGTGTCTACACCTCATCACAAATATTTTCTACATAGGAATAGCGTGGTCCAAATTTATATGTGGTTCATGATATATTTATTATTTACGCACTAACTTTAGGATATTATGTTATTTTTTTAAATAAATGGCTATGTTTATGAACTAAAAATGTCATTATTATGCTTGGCTGGATGTGTAAATACCTTGTACTACATGGGTGCATGTAGTAGCAATTAGATTTGAAGATCTTTCCCACCCATTAATGGGCCATGTGACCTGCTTACATCACAGGAAGCCTAAGTTACATGTGGTGGGAGGGGCTTCCTGAGGGGAAAAAGAAGTTCTGTCATAGAAAAATGCTGAAAGAACAGTTATGGCTGCTAATGGCTGCCCTCGTGATGTTAGAACTGAACAGACTGTGACTTAGCTGTACTGTGAGTTTGTTTTGGGGAAGACCCCAGCAGGGGGTCAGAGAGATTTTGGGATGGTTAGATTCCAGGCTGTTATATGCTGTTTTAAGTTCTTTGCTGTTATGATAAAGTGGGATGATTGGCTGTGGAAGCTGAACATTTGGTTATGGGATATGATTTTCTGATGTCTGAATAAATGTTCTACTTCTTTTACCTTCTTTAAGGAGAGTCTCTCATACCTTCCGATATAGAACTACATAGGCATATTCATAATTATTGTTGATGTTGTATTTATTGCCTTACTGATACAGTGCATTACCTTGTAAGTGGCTAAGATGTACAGATAAAAAATATATTGGATGGGGTGCTCAAGAGCTAGTGTGGTGAATAGGAAGAATGTATTATCCCTTATCATGGTTATCCTTGGAATCATGAAAGACTCTGTATGCTAGTGGTCTATCTCTGGAAATTTGTTAGTGTAAATGTAGGTAGGAGTGACAGACACAAGCCAGAGAATAATGGGTATTGATGTGCCTAGATGAAAGATGTGAGGATCTGACACAATGTTGGTACCTCAAAATAACATACTTTTAGTATATTATACAAGGAACCCTAACTACCCAAAAATCTTAAGGCTAAGCTTTGCTGTGTCACTAATTTGTTCAGTAAATATATAATAATTTCATTATTTATATGTAAGGTGCTTACACTATAAATAGCATAGAGAAATGAAAACAAGATGAAATCTTTGCTCTTAAGGAACTTAGAATATATTGTATAAGGAATATATCAGATATGTAACACAGGTGCATAGAATATGAATTAGGTGTGGCAGAAATACAAAAAAGAAGTGGAAAATTGTGTGAGTTTAGATGGGAAAGAAATAACTTCCAGATGAAAAAACCAAGAAAGCTTTGGGAAGAAGGAAACATTTGAGATAGACTTTAAAGTATTGGAAAGATTTCAAGAGACAGGAGGGAGGCATTCCAAGCACCAAAAATGGCATAATCTAGTAATCCAATTTTGATGGAACATAGAGAGTAAGAAGAATATAAGATAATGCTAGAAAGGAAGGATGGGGCTGGGGGAGAAGTCCTTAAATATGAGACTAAATAATTTGGTCTTTGCTTAGAAGGCAATAGGCAGCCACTGAAAGCACATCCATGTATAGAGGCAACACCTACTCTACTCTATCAACAAAGTTCTGTTCCTAGTATCTTCATCATTATTGGGTATGGACTTCAACCCACTGCCATCAACTGGTTTAGAGAACCTCTTTACTTGGAAACTTGTGGAGACAGGTGGAGCATGTGGAGACAGTGCATATTCTGCTCTGTATCCTCAACTGTATGTGAAGTCAGCAATGTTTCAACCCTCCTTGACCACTGAACTTCTAGATGTCAGACCTCTTTCTACTGGGACTCTGTCCAGGACCAGAGTCTGAGACACCAACCTTGATTAGGAGCCAACTATATCCTCCACATACAGGATGTCTCTGGGTGGATACATCATTTCCCACCATTTGGGAAAGGCAAAGAAATTGTCACTAAATGTAAGTTCAGCCAGACTCTTGGGAATTCAAGGCATTTATCCACCTAGAAACCTGACCCAATCACCCTGCTGACTCCAACTCTGGGTCCTTGATATTCAAGGAGGAAAAAAACAAACAAAGCTGACTTCTCCCATAATTATAAGATTCCACAGGGGCCAATAAGTTGGCCCATCTCCAAGGGCTTGAAAACTCTATGCTAGTATGACCCTAATCTCTGATTCAAAGTTGAAAAAAAAACCAAGAAAACCCCCTTCCACTACTACTGTTCTCCTCTTTCTCATTCCTAACCAAATCAGACCCTTCCCCAAACTCCAATTTTTTCTTTGCTCTCGACTTTCCTTGTATCCTCTGAAACCCTTACTCTGTTGTTAACAAATTTACTTTTGTTCTAGACCTTTTCATTTCATGTTGTGTTTATCATCTGGTGTTCATGAAAAGCTAGTTCTCTTCAAAAGATGGCCTTGCCTTTAGTATAGAGGAATAGGGATTGTCTATATTTCTCACAGCAACTTGAAGGCCTTCCTTCTACTACCAGCATGTGCTTCTTTTGAAGTTAACTCAATCCATCTATATAACCCAGTCCAGATGCTCGTGGTTTTCATCAAAAGGCCTCCAGGTCACACACCCTCATTTCTCAAGTTGTTCAGTACCTCTCAGCTTCCCTCTTCACCCATGCACCTGTCACAATACATGTTGTTGACCTGAATACTTTGCTCTCAACAATTCATCAAAGTTCTCATCTTCCATAACTTTAATATTGTCTGTACTTCACTCATCCACAAGGATGGTCATACTTGAGTTTTCACCATCACCTGCAACTTTCATGATCATGAACTCTGAGCCCCACTCTGAACTGCCTATCCTCCCATGTCTGTCTTCCTCAGTCCTCTCAAACTTATTTCTCATCTTTGCTTCTAACTACCACTCCTCCATCCTACTCTGTTTTCCTAGTCCACAACCCCTGCTCTACCTAATCTCAATTCCTTCCCTTCACAGTTTTGGTGTTCTGGTTCAACAGCAGTAGATAAGAGCTCTGAACTTTCTGTAGTCAGAAAATCATTGTTGCACAGTTGTTGCAGTCCTGACTCTTGGTAACCTCATTTGGAATTTTCTTGGCAAAAACACTGGAGTGGTTTTCCATTTCCTTCTCCAGAAGACCTGAGTTCAGATCTGGACTAGCATACTCACTAGCTTCGTGACCCTGGGCAAGTCACTTAACCTCTGTCTCCTTCAGTTTCCCCAACTGTAAAATGGGGAAATAAATAATATTTATAAAGTGCTATGCAAACCTTAGAGCTCTCTATGTTGTTACTGAAGTTCAGTTGTTCTTCGGTTGTATCACTTTTTGTGATTCCATTTGAAGTTTTCTTGGCAAAGATACTAGAGTGGTTTGCCATTTCCTTCTCTAGTTCATTTTACAGATGAGGAATCTGAGGCAAGCAGGGTTGAGCGACTTTCCCAGAATCACACAGCTAAAGTTGTCTGAAGCCAGATTTTAAGTCAGGGAGATGAGTCTCTCTTATTCAGTTCAGGTATTCTATCCATTGCATCACCTACCTGCTTAAAAAAAAAGGACTATATAAATGTGAGTTATTATTACTATTATTAGAAGGATGAATTTCAATGCTACTCTATTACAGGTTTGGATGTATTCTAAGGAGAGGGAGAGAGAAAAGAAAGATAGGGAAGGGAAAGTCATTTAACAAGTTAAGTACTCTCACTTTAAACAGCAATACATATTCTTTATAAAGCAAGAAAAGTAAAAAACACCCAACTTATTGATTGTTTATGTGTTTTAAGAAAAAGCAATATACCTTGGTTAAAAAATTGTTTTCAAAAAAATTTTTCAAATGGCTTACAAAAGCAAGAAAACTAATCTACTCTAATATGGAAATAGACTTTAAAAATAATAATAATAAAACCTGACAGGAACTAATCTGAATTTGGGCTAGATCTTTGGTAACATTGCACATAGATTCTTGTCCACAAATGGTCCATAACAAGTACACTGAGTCTGACTGGGTTGAATAGATTGCCTGGGATATGAGAATACACATTAAATAACACTGTATTAGTCATTATCCTTGTGAATCACTTCACGAACCAAGGACCAAAGATATGACAAAATCATAACCATCCTCCCTAACCCCCTCCATCCAAACTCACCCACACAGTCTCATAAAGACAGAACAAAGTTTCTAAACAAAAATAAAAGTAAATTCCCACCAAAAACTATAGGGACTTCTGACATGTAACTAATATGCACACACTGATATAAGTATTCAGCAAGTATTTATGGCTGAATGACCATTCTTTTTTATAAAAATCAGAAGCAAGTAATATGTGTGTGCAAAATAATCAGTGCAACAAGCCTGTCACCAGCTATCCCACACACAGTCATTTGTTACCTTTCCACTTACATTGTGACCTGGAATTTGGAAATAGTTTGGTGCTTCCAAAGTCTTCCATTTGTTAGGAAAACAATGCAAACACTAATTTTTTCCTTCTTCTGATTTTTAACATAAAACGAGTCATCTTAGGACTTGCAAAGGTACAAAGAATCATTTCAGAACTCATTTCAAGAGAAATTTACTTAATATGAATAAGGCACAGCTGGATACTGTAGTTCCAACACAAGAAGGGGCAAAGTCTGAGGTCCTGAGACTATAAAGGAAGAAATGCACCCAAACACCTCATTCTGAGTGAAGGCAAGAACTATCGCATCAGGAAGATTGGCAATTAAGGTGGATTAAGCAATCTTGAGAAATGATTTTTGGGATTAATCCGAAAAACTAAATCAAAAGTGACAGTGAAACTGTAACTACCGAGGATTGTGTGAAGATGGCAGCATGCTGGGACCTAGGACAGTCCAGATCTCCCACTGCCATCCTATGGGCTTTAAAATGCATTAGTTTTTAAAAGGAACAAAGAGAATCTCCTGCAGACCCCTCTACCCAGGTTAGGGATGCACAGACAAAAGCCTATAGAGACCTTGAAGGAGACAAGCTGAGATGGACTGAAAGCATTATAGAAAGCAACTGCAAAAGCAACTTCAATCAGAGTCCCGCGTGACCGGAGCCTCGAAGCGGCTTCTCCGCGACCACCTAGCCCGGCTTCCGGCAATGGCGGGATCCCAGGAGAGATTTTGGCGCTGAGGTCACGGGTGGGAGAAAGGGCTTCAGGCAGCCCTATGGCAAGAGGGAGGCCCTAGGAACAGCAAGCACAGGAAACACCCCAGAGTCCCTTGGCAAAAGAAAGATGAGGGGTCAGTCCCAGTGTCCGGTGACAGGTTAGACAGAGACCGGATCAGGATGGTCTAGAGCTTTAGGGCGAAAGTCAAAACTCACAGCAAGAGAAAGTTGGGTTAAGGGCTCTATGGAAAGAAAGAGAAAGAGAGAGAAAGGGACAGGGAGAAGGAGAGGGACAGGGACAGGGACAGGGACAGGGAGAGAAGAAACAACAGGAAGGTAGGAATCTAGCCAGTAAACCCCAGTTAACTGGGGAGCTTCTGACCGTCAAAATTTACCTTCCTTTGAATAGGAGAAGGAGAGGGAGAGGCGAGCTGAACTAGGTAACCCTGGAGCTTACACATTGGACCACAATAGGTCCCTGCCTAAGCATCTTTTAGTGGCTATATTTTGGGCCCTCCTGGCTCAGAATGAATGTCAATAGTAACTGTTTCTCTTTTGATCAGCAACCCTGAGGGTCTTCCCCTCCTAGTTTGATTTTTTTTTTTTAATTAAACGGGCTGTCCTTTGACTCACTTCTTAAAGAGGCCTATTCACTGAATGGGGGTTACCTCACTCTAAGTAAGTAGCTGCAAAGGCCTTGGCTTAAAAGGGCCAGGGTCTCGCATTGCATCCTGGGCCATCTCCAGCCATCCTAGTGAATATCTGGTCACTGAACCCAGATGGCTCTGGAGGAGAAAGTGAGGCTGGTGACCTTGCACAGCCCTCCCTCACTCAAATCAAAGTCAACTGCCTGATGCCATGGTCCTCTTCCAAAACGAAGGACAAAAACAACTGGATTAAAGATCCAGGGCAGAGTGAAAAGGAGTTCCCAAGATAAGGAGGCCCTGAGCAGTGTAGGGAGAAAAGAGGAAATTCAGAAGCCAGCAGTAGCAGCAATAGCGCAGCTGAGACCTCAGATGAAAAGCAAGGCCTTAGGTTCAACATCTAGCCAAACCTACAGAGAAATAACCAGGGAAGGAATCCTAGACCAAAGGGCAGCCTCTAATTCTGCCATTCTAAGTCAAGAGAGTTTTCCAATTGGCTGATAAGGGTGGCATCGAAGAACAGTCTACTCTTGCTCAGACCAAAACCCAGGTCAGGAACTTGCAGAGCTCAGACTAGAGTGACAACGATCAGACTTTGTCCTAAATCAGACCCCTTTGGGGAAAGCTTGCAGGTCCCCAGCCTGTTCTTGAGGGTCTGCAACAGCACTCAATATCCCAAGAAAGCAGTATAATGTTAATGCAATGGGAAGATCTTTCCCATCCATTAATAAGCCTATGTGACCTGCTTTGAGCCCCTGAGTCACATGAGCCTGTGGTTGGAGGAGCTTGCTAAATGGGTGGAGCAGGAAGTGAGTGAGTGAGAGAGAGCAGTCTAAGCTGGGAGAGAGAGAGCAGGCAGAGCAGCTGGTGTGAGTGAGAGAGGGAGTAATTTTGCTTAAGGGAGCTTGTTTGAGGGAAGGCCTGACAGAGGGAAGGCTTGGGGATGGAGGTGCTCCCTGCATTGGTAATGTGATGGATTTGGCTTTCCGGTGTTTGAATAAATGTCTTGGTTTTGTCTTCAATGAAGAGAGTCTGCTATATCTTGCTATTCAAACCTGGGAATACGCCTGCATATTCGTTGCACCTGCTGTAGGTATTGCATTGGTGATATAAGCAGCAACAGTGCCAGCTCAGACTTGTCTTCCAGACAAGAACCCAGCCCCAACATCAAGTCCTAAGTCAGGAAGTAGGCAGGAAGAATGGGAAAACAAAGAACCACTCTGTAATGAGCTATCATAGTGGGATGGACACTCAGGAAACAAAAGCAGAAAAAGAGAATGACTCCAAAATATCTACAACTCTCAAAGAAAAACACAACTTGGGCAAAAACTCAACTACAATTCCTGGAAAGGATGAAGCAACAGTTTATTCAAAAAGAGTTTAAAATAATTTTATGAGTGGAATGAGAATGCTTGAGGGAAAAAAGGGGGGGGGGAAGAAGGCTATGGAATAAAGAATTGTAAAGGTAGTTAACATTTTGTCTCAAGAGATTCAAACCCTTGCATAAGCAACAAATGCCCTAAAAAACTGAATGGACTAAATAGAACCCAAAGACTCCATGAGACAACAAGAAA
Organism: Phalanger gymnotis; assembly: GCA_028646595.1. Classification (NCBI taxonomy): domain Eukaryota; kingdom Metazoa; phylum Chordata; class Mammalia; order Diprotodontia; family Phalangeridae; genus Phalanger; species Phalanger gymnotis. Next base: position 481,927,692 of record CM053622.1, on the reverse strand, counting down.
TATTAAAACAAAGTCAAAAAGCTTAAGGGGATGTAAGTTATCTCATAATAAAACAACTGACCTGGAAAACAGAAAAAAAAATGTTAAACCATTAGGCTCTCTAAACACCAATATGACCAAAAAGAGAGCTTACACATCATATCCCAAGAAATCTTACAAGGAAATTGTTCAGATCTTTTCAAACCAGAGGGCAAAGTGGAAACAGAAAGACTCCATCAGTCATCTCTTGAAAGAAACCTCAAATGAAAAGTCTCAGGAACATTATAGCTAAAATCTAGAGCTTCTAGGTCAAAGAAAAAAGACTGTAAGCAACCAGAAAGAAAGAATTCAAGTACTAAGGAGTTATGGTCAGGATTCACACAATTTAGTAGGCACCACTATAAAGGAGAGGATAATTTGGAGTTTGATATTCCAGAAGGCAAAGTATATGGTCTTACAGCCAAGAATAACAACTCAGCAAAAATAAGTATAATAATACAGGGGAAAATATCGACCTTTAATGAAATGTAAGACTTTCAAATATTCCTAATGGCAAGAGTAGAATTGTAGAGAAACTTTCAAGTTCAAACACAGGAGGAAAGAAAAATGTAAAAGCTAAACAAGGATAAAGTACTTAACTTCAAATGCGTGGAGATTATACATGTGTCCCTTCTGATCTCTATCATCATCAGGGCTTATAGAGCAATCCAATTATACAAAGAATGGGAGTGGTTATGTTTTGATGATTTTAAGAAAAGAAAGGAAAGACAGAGGAAGAGGAATACATTGGGGAAGGTGGGAAGGGAAAATAAGGTTAGGGTAAATTATCTTACAAGTAAACATCTACATACACAAGAAGGAGGGAGTGGGGAAGAGAGGCTGACCCTTGGACCTCCTTGCTGAAGTGGTCAAAATACACACACAGAGTTGGATATGGAAGTATACTTCATTCAATAGTGAAATAGGAGGGAAAGAAGAGGAGGAAGAAAGGGAAATTAGAGGGAGTATAGATTAAAGGAAAGATTAGTCTGCTGCAAAATAAATTCTAAGGGTGTGTGAAAATATTAATGGCTCTTTCTGAAGTAGCAAATAATAGGAATCTGCCGGGGTACCCATAAATTGGGGAATCAATAAACAAGTTGTGGTATATAAACATGATGGAATACTATTGTGCTTAACTCTTAGCATCATAATGACGAACAAGGATTCCAGAGAACTAATGATGAAATATGCTACACACCTTTTGAAAGAGAGGGGAAGGACTCAATGCAGAATGAGACAAATATTTTTAGGATATATCCAATGTGGAAGTTTGTTTTAATTGACTATACATGTAACAGGGTTTTGTTTGCCTTATGTTCTCAGTATGTGTGGAGGGGTATTGAAGTGAGAAGGTGGAAAGGGGGATCTTGGATAATTAAAATTATACACATGCGTATACAAATATACACACATACGTGTGTGTACTTAATATACATGCATATATACATGCATGTATATATGCATATATACATATATACAAATATATTTATTTGGTCATTCATTTCTTGAGTTTTCCACATTTTTTAAATTAAATTTTATTTTATTTTCAAATAAAGATCAGCTTGTTCTCCCTCCCACTTCTCCACCCACCAAAAAAAAATGCCTAAAAATATGTCTCATTCTGTCCTCTGAATCTGTTAGGAGGTGAACATCATGAGTCCTCATAAATTGTGATTCATTATTGTGATGATCAGAGTTCCCAGGATTTACACACACATACACACACACACACACACACACACACACACACACACACAGAGCTAGGAAATTTTTGTTTTGCTTGACTATACACATATGTAACAGGAGTTTTGTTTTACTTGCTTCTTCAATGAGGGAGGTGAGTAGGGAAGTGGGAGAGAGAGAATTTTGATCTTTATTTGAAAATAAAATAATATTTAATTTTTAAAAAGAACAGATGTAGAAAACCCAAGAACTGAATGACCAAATGAATGGGCCAAACAGAGAACAATGATGAGACAAAAAGAAATATTAAAATAAAATTAAAAGCTTGAAAAAGAGAGGAAATGATAGAAATATAATATTAAAGATAACTTTTCTGGAAAATAGGTCAAAAAGAGATCATCTTAGTGTTAGCAGGCTAAATGAAAACCGTGACCAACACAAATTCTGGATACCATATTGCAAAAAATGATAAACGATAAATAAATGATAAATGTTGTAATGATTTACTTATAAAATGTGAGGATCAACGTAAATTAATTAAAACAATAAATTCATGAAAGTTGTTACAGGATATAAAATAAATCCACATTCATTCATAAATATTCCTGTATATTATGAAACAGAATCTAGTAGGAAGAGATAGAAAAAAAATCCCATTCAAAATAAATACAAAAAATAAAGTATAAAATATCTGAGAGTCTATCTACCAAGACCTACCCAGGAAGTGAATGAATTCAACTACAAAAATACTCTTTGTAGAAATAAAGATAGAACTAAATAATTGGAGAAATAGCAATTACTCATAGGTAAGTTGAGCCAATGAAATAAACATGAAAATGCTACCTAAAATAATTTATTTGTCTAGTACCATGCTCATCAAACTATTACAGAATTATTTTGTAGAGTTAGACAAAAATAATAACCAGATTAACATAGAAGAAGAAAAGGTCAAAATTCTCAAAAAAAAATAGTGAATAACATGCTGAAGAAGGAGGAATAGCAGCACCAGATCTCAAACTATGAGCAGTAATCTTTTGTTGTTGTTGCTGTTGTTGTTTTTTTTGGGGGGGCAGGGCAATTGGGCTTAAGTGACTTGCCCAAGCTCACACAGCTAGTACATGTGTCAAGTGTCTGAGGCCAGATTTGAACTCAGGTCCTCCTGACTCCAGGGCTGGTGCTCTACTCACTGCACCACCTAGCAGCCCCATGTGCTGATTTTTCAAAAGAAAAGGTGAACCAGGGGAACTGGGGTTAAGTGACTTGCCCAAGGTCACAGCTAGTAAGTGTGTCAAATGTCTGAGGCCAGATTTGAACTCAGGTCCTCCTGACTCCAGGGCTGGTGCTCTACTCACTGTTCCACCTAGCTGCCTAAGAGCAATAATCTTTAAAATGATTTACTACTGGTTAAAAAATAGAGGTCAATCAGTGGTACTAATTACCACACAGAATTACTGAAATATTCTAACATAGTATTTGATAAACTAAAACACCCATTACTGCAATAGGGATTCATTATCTGAGTGGGAAAAAAAAAAGACTTGTAGGAAAACTAGAAAGTAGTTAGGAAGAAATTAGTTATGGACCAACACATCACACCATATACTAAGATAAATTCCATATCAATACCTGAGTTAAACATAAGAGATGACATCATAACCAAATTATGGAAACGAGGAAGAAATTATTGTTAACCTTTATGGATAAAGGAAAATTTTATAAGCAAACAAGGGATACAAATGATTATAAAAGATAAAATAGAAACTTTTGAATATATGAAAGTAAAATTAGTTACACAAAATAAGCAATTAAAATGAGAAACAGTTATGAGAAAAAAAGTTTCTATGATAAGTCTCATATCCATGTAAAAGAGGGATGTGATAATAAATAATTTCTATTCCTACTATCAGGTGCTAATAGAACAAGTCCTATAGTACCCATAGCATGGTATAGTGGAAAAATAACATTTAATAATGTAAAGTCAGAAGAATTTTGTTGAAAACCCAAGTCTGTCACTTATTAATTTTTTATGTAAAATATTTCCATAATAATCTTTTTTTAATTAATTTTAATAATGTTGAAAAAACCATGTCCTCTCACTGCACCTAAGTTTCATCAACTAAAAAATGAAAGTACAGAACTAAATGATCATTAATATCTTTTTCATCTCTAAATCCTTATCCTATGTTGCAGTATGATTTTCTCCCACTAATAAATATACCTTCAGGTCAGGAGTCTTTGTATCCTCAGAGCTTTGCAAAGTGCTTGGAACATGAGGAGTAATTGATAAATATTTGTTGATTGATTCTAATATAGAAATATGCTGTAGAATTAAGTGAAATTTTTAATTAAGCCAACTTGAGGCCTAAAGGTGATTGACAATATTTTAGGATTTGGCTCTGATGAATAAACTAATTCTTGCCTGTCTTTGCTAATGGCAGATTGGTATAGCTTGGATAAAATATAGAAAACTCATTTATTTCAAGGGCTACTACAATTACACCTTTTACTTGTGGTATTTACCTTTTGGTCAAGATGAATATGCAGTGGGAAGATGGTGGAATAAAGTAGGAAACTGCCTGGATTCCCAAATTCCCCCACAAATAGCTTAAAATACCATCTCAAAGTAAATTTTAGAGTGGCAGAAATAATTAAAAACCAGGGTAAAGCAGTCATCTAGACTAAGGCAACTTGAGACAATGTTAAGAAAAATCTGACCTCCTGGGTGGTTATCTGGCCTGACTGGAATGCAAATACCTCTTCATAGATACCACTGAATTTACAGACAGCAAGCCCTTGAGACAGCTGTGTGGCTAATATAGCCTTGGTTTCTGTAGCTTTCTCCCCACAGACTACGTGTGGGTTGAGTGGCTGATGAGAGAAGATTGTAGTGGCTGTCTGCTGGTGTTGGATAAGGGGCCCAACCTTGCTGACCAGATGGTGTCCCAAGCTGTGGCTGCAGTGAAGAGGAGCAAACACATATAGGGTGACTACAGCAGTAGAAGGTCAGGGCCCTGCTGGCTGTGGTCACTTGCAGGAGAGCCAAGTCCCTGGCTTTGGTTCCAGAGCAGAGGGGCAAGCTGAAGCTTGTAGCTACCAGAGGGACCACAGGGAGCAAGAGCATTTGTGGTAGAAGTGGTGCTAGAGGCTCTTGTCATAGCTCAGGGTAGAGAAGAGTATCTAAGGTCATTCATAAACCAAGGCTTGACTTGGAGGAGACACCTGGCCTTCAATTATAGAATACTGGAGGAACCAAGAGGTAAGGTCCCAGATCAAGCTCAGAAAACAACAGCATGAAAAACCTGAAGCCTGAGACATTATTTCCCATACCCTGAGAGCAAAGCCCAATTTTAACATAAAGTTAACAGCCAAGAAATAGCTCATTTAAAAAGATGAATTAAAAACAAAGAAAGCACCCAACCATAGATGGCTACAATGGTGATAGAGGAGATGAAGGTTCAAACTCAGAAGACAAAATGGTTTCTTATAAAGCTTCAAAGGAAAATGTGAAATGGTCACAAGCCCAAAAAAGAGTTCCTGAAAGAGCTTTTAAAAGACTCTCAAAATTTAATTTAAAAGATACAGGAAAAATTGGGAAAATAAATGAGCAATGCAGGAAAAGCAAGAAAATTATGAAAAGAAAGTCAACCAATTTAAGGGATGAAAGAGGAATATATTGAGAGAGGGAGAAAGGAAGAGATAGAATGGGATAAATTATCTCATATAAAAGTGGCAAGAAAAGGCAGTTCTGTTGGAAGGGAATAGGGGCAGGTGAAGAGGAATGAGTGAATCTTGCTCTCATCAGATTTGACTTGAGGAGGGAATGACACACAGACTCAATTGGGTATCTTACCCCTCAGGAAAGTAGTGGAAAGGGATAAAAAAGGGGGGATGACAGAAGGGAGGGGAGATAGGGGGAAGAGGTAATCAAAAGCAAACACTTTTGAAAAGGGACAGGGTCAAGGGAGAAAATTGAATAAAGGGGGA
>CM053622.1:481903747-481914910 GCA_028646595.1 Phalanger gymnotis | reverse complement strand
TTTTTAAATTTTCTCTCTTAGATCTATTCTCCAGGTCAGTGGTTTTTCCAATGAGATATATTTCACATTGTCTTATGTTTTTTCATTCTTTCGGTTCTGTTTTATAATTTCTTGATTTCTCATAAAATCACTAGCTTCCACTTGCTCTATTCTAATTTTTAAGGCAGTATTTTCTTCAGTCCTTTAGACCTCGTTTTCCATTTGACTAATTCTGCTTTTTAAGGTATTCTTCTCATCAGCTTTTTGGAGCTCTTGTGCCATTTGGGTTGGTCTATTTTTTAAGCTATTATTTTCTTCAGTATTTTTGGGGTCTCTTTTAGCAAGTTTTTGACTTGTTTTTCATGATTTTCTTTCTCTTCCCAATTTTTCCTCTACTTCTCTTACTTGCTTTTCCAAATCCTTTTTGAGCTCTTTCATTAGCTAATTCATATTTTTCTTGGAGGCTTTTGATGTAAGATCTTTGACTTTGTTGATGTCTTCTGGCTATATGTTTTGATCTTCTTTGTCACCAAAGAAAGATTATATAGTCTGAGTCCTTTTACGCTTCCTGCTCATTTTCCCAGCCAATTACTTTACTTTTGAGCTCTTTGTCAGAGTATGACTGCTTCCAGAGTGGAGAGTACTTTGTCCCCAGCTTTAAGGGTTTTTGTGCTGCTGTTTTCAGAGCTGCTTGTATTCTGAGGTGGTATGATACTCTTCTACTGGCCTGTGCTCTGGTCTGTCAGTGAAAGCACTCCTATCTGCTGTGTAACTGCCAAGAGGACTCCTTCTCCACAACCACCACAAGCTCTGCCATACCAGTGCTTTTCCTCCCCGAAGGACAGCCAACCAGGACTGCAACCCAGATCCAAGCAGGGCAAAGCAAGAAAATCCTGCCTCAGCACCAGCACCCTGCACTCGTGCTCTGACCCACTGCTTGATTCCCCCCATCGTCTATGGGCCTGGAGCTCTGTAAGCAGTCATTGCAGCTGTAGTCACCTCTGCCACCCTGGGGCTGGGGCTGGACCGTGCTCTTCTCTTACCTATGTCCAGCAATTTTTCCACTGACTTGCTAAGTTGTCCTAGGTGTTTGTGGGTTGAGAAGTCTGGAAACTGCCACAGCTGCCAGTGATTCAGTGCCTTGAATCCTACCTGCTCTGTCTGGTCTACTCCAGCCTGGTCTGTCCTGGTGGGTCCCATGCTGGTCTGTGTTCCGCTCCCAGCCCAGTGTGATAGATCCTTCCCAGCAACTATCCAAGCCATCTTGGGCTAGAGACCTGTTTCACTCTGTCATTTTGTGGGTTCTGTAGCTCTAGAATTTATTTAGAATCATTTCTTATAGGTGTTTGGAGGGATTTAGGGGAGAGCTCAAGTGAGTCCTTGTTTTCATGCTGCCATCTTGGCTCTGCCCTCCTCCCCACAGATATCAACATTTTACAATTAATAAAGGTGATTTTCCTGTCATCCCACCTAATTGTCCTATAGTATCATTGAAAATATTTGTACTCACAGTTTGTGCAAAAGACATAGCACTATAGAAAGCATCACTTGACAGGATATTTCCATAACCAAATATCTCAGTGTAATTTCAAGGGATATAATGTATATGTATTTCAAAAGTATGTTTAACCATAGTATGCAAGTGAATAACCATACATAGCAAAGCAAGCTAGCTAGCCATGGCAATATCAATATCAGTAGGCCTATGTAGGATAAATAAAACTATAGTCATTAACATGTGCAAATAAATAAAGAATAAATTATTTCTATTATGCTAAAATCATGATATGAGTTATATGAGAAAACAAAAATAACAGCAAAATAATAACATAAGAATAACTCAAAATTGCAGTAATTAAAACTACAGCAATAAACAACTCCAATTACATGCAAGGCACACTTTACATAGGAAGTATCTAATACTATCACCTCAATGCATGAGTAACTACTTCTTCAGGTTCACTTACAACATCATAAATGAGTCTATTGACTGGTTAAATGGAACTAGTCCTGTTACTTGTTGACCTCTGTGCTCCTATACCTGAGGTGGAAAGTGGTGTGAACTGACATAGATTTAGGTTTGGTTCTCTGCACCAAAACTCAAAGAAGAGCCAAGAGCCCTATTAGTACTTTTGTGCTTTGGAATTTTCCATAGTTGATATTCTAGGCAAAAAAGCTATTGTGTCTAGACTCAGTCCTCTTGCCCTTTCTGAAATGGATTCCCCCTGTGTTTGAGATTAGATTGTTGGACGATGGTAACCAATGTCACCTTCGCTGGAAATGCAATTTTTTGAGCCCATAAATATTTCAGAGAATCTTTGTATAACTAGTGGGTAATTCCTTTTCCTCCGTGCTGACATAAGTGACCATCTCTTTTCACAACCTATTCAGCTAGAATTCCAAGTACTAAGCAGCACAGTGGACAGAGCACTGAACCTGGAGCCAGGAAGGCCTGAATTTAAATTTGACCTCAAACATTGACTAGCTGTATAACCCTGGGCAGGTCATTGGCTTTTGTCTACTTTGTTATTGTTGTTCAGTCGTTTCAGACTCTGTGACCCCAATTGGGATTTTCTTGGCAAAGACACTGGAGTGGTTTGCCATTTCCTTTTCTAGTTCATTTTACAGATGAGGAAACTGAGGCAAACAGGCTTAAGGGACTTGCCCGGAGTCACACAATCAGGAAATATCTGTGGCCAGTAAATCTTTCCGACTCCAGGTCCAGCGCTCTATCCACAGCTGCCTGCCCCCCCCCCCCATCTCCTTCAGTTCCCTCAATTGGGAATATTAATAGCAACTACCTGGGGACATAAACAACACAATTTTGTTACTATTGTATAAAATTTGATATATGCTTTTTAAAAAATCAGTTATGTAAGAGAAATTCCTGGCTTCCTTTATATAATTCTCTTTTTTTCCCATTTGGAATGTTTGTGTTTAGTTGTGATTGCTTTAAATTTAATTTAAACATAAAATTTTAAAATTTTAACTTAATTCAATTCAATTTAATTCAATTTTAAAAGAATTTTTTTTAAAAAAAGAAAATCTGCTCAGGAAAAAAAGAAAAGCACTTTTAATGTAGTCTTCTAGTGTAGTGTCTACTTCTATAAACAAGTATGGTGGTAAGACTACTGGTGTAAACAATTTATACTTTGAAATGTCAATGTAAACTAAATATCTCCCCAATAGATACCTCCAATACTAGGGCATGTAATCTTGTGTCAATACAACATTCCAAAAACAGTGTGCTCACAACATAAAACAGTCTAGACAAAGGAAAGTAGAACCCACATAAATTTGGGTGTAAGGATTGACAGTGTTCAGTGTAATGTTAAGCAAGGTGGGACATTTTTCCTGTTTTCTCTTTTGGAATGCTAAGGCAATCAAGTGCCTTTAATGAGTCTTACCTTTGTATGAAAAGGGCAAGTAAAGTGGGACCCTTTGTTGTCTTTCGTTTTGGGTTCTTCTCAGCACTAAGGCGACTGGGTGTCTTTGAGCCTTGCCTTTGTTTGAATCAAGAGTCATTGATAGGAAACAAAGTGTATGATGTGGTGCTAGTGATTAAAGATCTTTCCCACACACCTTTTCCTAAGTAGGCACTGAGCCCTCAGGGCCCTGAACAGGGTACCTGTGCTCTGAGGTAGGTGTTTTGTTTTGGGGGGCGTACTCATTGGAAGAGTGTTGGTGATTGGGCCAGATGAGGCTCTGGGTCGCTGTTGAAGTTCCCCACCCCCAGTTTTGAAGACCCACATGTTGGTGCTTCTCTCTCTGGTAACTATGTATGTGATGCCTTGATAAGACAAAAGCCTGTCTGTTGATCTGTTTATATTTTCTCTCTTTATATTGGCTCTGAAGTTCAGAGTGCTGCCCTGAACTAAGTGAATGATATATGTATGTTTAATTAAAATGAGATTGTTAACCCATTAAAATTGCTTTCCTTAGAAAAGTAGATCACAGAACCTGTGCTAGCAGCCCCCCTGTGTGCTCTTATTGTTGGTCTTGTTGCTGTCTTTCACCTCTGCAGCAGCTGCTAGCAACACTGTTGTTACATTCAGTTCCGACTTTACAGAAGTAGGCAGCACCTGAGACTAACCCTGATGTCCAAGAATTTTGTGAACCCCTGATTCTCCTAAAATCCTCCTAGCCTTTCCAGAAGCAGAGACACGAACAAAGCCACAGCTAAATGAAAGGACAGCTCTGAGGTGAGGATATTCCTTGGAAAAATAAACACAGGTTTTAGTTGTCTTAATCAGCCTATTCGAGACATTTGGGCACCTTGCTTTTCAGTACAAGGTAGCAGTGTCATCAAGATGAATCTTAGAAGAGCTTCTGGACTTGATTTAATATATCCAGAAGAAATTTGCATTGGAGGTAACACATTTTTTATACAAACATCCTGGGATTGAATTTCAAGATATCTCAAAGGGGAGACAACTAAAAAGGGAAAATGATCACAACACTATTTGTACAAAAAAAAATACAACCAAAAGATAATGACCCAAATTCCTACTTTTCATGCCCATCTGGGAGTGCAGGGTATGGTCAAGAAGAAAATAATCAAAGATGCAATTGTAGTTCATCTTGAGACATATTCATCACTGGCAAACCGTTTGGCTCTCCCTTTCATTGTGGGTTCTTGGAGTGACAGCAACATAGAAGACACCTGGATTTATCTTTATAAAAAATTTCTTTTAAAATTTTTATTCTTTAAGTATTAATTTTTTGAATTCCAAATTCTATCCTTTCCTCCAGCCCCCCCCAACCCATTGAGAAGGCAAGCAATATGCTACCCATTATAAATAATGAAGTCATGCAAAACATAACCTGGATTTATCTAAGGCATTATTGATACAACATAACATATAATACCAAGTAAAAGATATGAGAAACAAGTTTGCTGGGGTGGGGGTGGGTAATAGCCTAAGTATAACAAGATGTCATATTCAATAAGCCACTTCTTCATCCCCTGGCACACTCAGGTCCCAGGTCATCCCTCACTCCTATCTAAATGTCACTCAAACAGCAGTCCTAGATGTTCTGTCTCTGTTGCTGCTTTCCCTCATTGTTATGTCATTAATATTCATGAACAGTCTTCCACATGCCCAGCCTGGGCTCTCTATTGTCCTTATTAGACTACAGGACTGTAATGATTCTATTATGTTTGCATTTCAATGACTCAGTTCATCTTCTAGATAGATGCCTTGGACAGCTTTCCATTGATTCTAAATTCCTGTGGTCTTTTCCCAGTTATCTTCTCCAGGACAGTGGAAGGTAAATCCCATGTCTCAATCCCAGGAATAAAGGATTCCCACTCTTCCCTTCTTTCTTTTATCCTCCTGTATACTTGGGATGACATACTTGCTATAATACATTCTTAAGGCGAAACTGGGAGGATATTGCAAATACTATTGAGATATCTTCTCTTTTACATCTTAAAAGCATGCACCAACATCTGCTCAGGTCTTCTTCATCCCAACTCTTAGCCATTTTCATCTCTTGGCAATCACAATACAGCCTAGTAGAAAAAATTTCTCTATAGATACCCACAGAAGAGGGGAGCATAAAGAGGGAAAAAGAGAAAACGTACCCTAAAACAATGTATCCCAAAAGTCATACTTTTCTGCCATGAAGAGGTTTAACCTAGATCACTGTATTTTTCTCCTTCTAATACAAATGTGTACCAATAGTGTGATGGCTCAGGCTTTACCAACACCAACTAAGAATTCTACTTCTCTAAACCTTTATGTGCTGGTTATAGGCAAAGATAAGGATAGTCCTCAGGGCTACTGCTCAATAAAGTGGGAAAGGTAATGACTTGGAGTCAAAGAACCTGTGTTAAAATCCTGCCTCTGCCAAATGATGCCTGTGTGACCTTGGTCAGGTCATTTAACCTCTTGGCCTCAGTCTCCTTACCTGTAAAATGGGAGAGTTAAAAGGCACAGTGGATAGAGTACCAGGCTTGGAGTCAGGAAGACCTGAATTCAAATCTAGCCTCAGACACTTACTAGCTATGTGACCCTGGGCAAGTCACTTGAACCTATTTACCTAAGTTTCCTCATTTGTAAAATGAGCTGGAGAAGGAAATGATAGACCACTCCAGTATTCTTGCCAAGAAAACCCCATGTCTGGTCACAAAGAGTCAGACGTGACTGAAATGACTGAACAACAACAAATTTGACAACCTTTTAGGTTAAAGATATAAATTTATTAGCTTAAGATTTCTGGGTCACATGTCCAACAATATAGAGGATGAAACATTTTCTCCAATTCTCACAACCCCTCAAATCTTTCCAAAATAGTAATTATGAGGAAGAAATAAATCTATTTCAGCTCTCATCATGATTTAGACACCAAGAACTCTAATGATAAACTCAATGATTTAAGAACAGAGAAGGCTAATCCCTGATCCCCGACATGATCACTTAGCATCACCTCCCCCACCAACCACATTCTGGCTTCTCGTTGTTGCATTAGCTGTTGTTGTCGTTTGTCCTTCGTTTTGGAAAAGGACATTCTGGCAGGGTTGTAGTCTCAGGACAACAGTGTGGCAGTCACTTTACTGCAACAGGGCTCAGCCAGAGAAGTAAAGAACAGAGGGAAGAGGCACAGGGCACCAGTATGTAGGGACTCCACTAGGCCTGAAGCAAAAAGAACCAGCATCTAGCTGATGCCAGTTCTTTCCCTTCAGAAGTCATTTGGGGCAGGGACCTAGGCCAGTGAAAAAATAAGATTCTCTGACATGTGAGGAGGCTGAAACAATTTTGAGGTTTAATTCCTGGGAAATCTGCTTGTCAAAGGGGATTCAGTCAGAAAGTGATAGACAGGTGAACATAAGGGGGAAAGATTGAAATAACCAGACTTCAAAAAGGAGAAAAACTTAATTAATAATCTTGAGCACAAGCACATAAACTGACAAGAAAGATATCAATAATAGGTGGGAATATGGCCTCCTGATTATCTAAATTAGTCTAGATATCTATGAATAAATATTGTAAGACAAAAGAAAATGAATCGATACCTGGTGAGGCAGAGATTCTCAAGAGACCATGGAACCACAGCAGGAGGAATCAGAATGATTCAAGATAGAAATAAGAATCATAAAAGAATTTATGACTTGCAAAGCAGAAATAACCAGCGGAATAGGAAAATATGAATCCATAGTGGCAAATCTCACTACAGAAACAAAAAACAAAACCAACTGATTGGGAATGTTCAAAACACAGAAGTGAAGGATAACCTGGAAGAGGAGAAACAAAAAGCAATAGCATTAAAAGAAAATATGATCTCTATACAAGCAAAATATTGACCTTGGAGATGGGATGCACAGAGACAACTGAAGGATTATAGGTCTTCTGGAAAAAATACAGTAAAAAAAACTGTACATAATAATCAAAAATAATACAAGAAAACTGCCCAAAACATATGAAACAAAATCAGAAAGCAAAATGGCAATAAAAAAATCTATGGATTGCCTTCAGGAAAAACAAAACAAAACACTTATGCTACAAACTCCAAGATAAATATGGTTAAATTTAGCAATTCCAATGACGACAAATTTTGCAAATATAAAAAAAAAGAAATTCAAATAACATAAATCTGTGAGCCTAAAGCAGTGTATGAGATTGGAAGTGTTTGGTTTAACAGGAAAGCCAGTTACTCTCTCTTCTATGAGCCCCATTTTCTTGTGGGCAGAGCCACTTTTTCCCAACTTCATCCTTCAGTCATCCCCACTGGCATATTTTTCTCTTAGTCAATTCCTCCCCGCTCTAAACCTCCACTAACCAGAAAATAAACTTTGGAGGGCTAAAGGATTTAGACTTTGTCATTGGCCTCCCTAGCAGTGTCTCTGGAAAAGCAGAGATTGGTGTTAGTGTCTGCATCAAGAAGCCAAAGATAAATGAAACATACTAAGTAAAGGCAACTTCAAGATTCTGCAAGAAGCCTAACAGAAAAATATATAAAGGGAATATCATGGGGTCCCACCCCACAGAGAGGAGAAAAGGGCTTCCAGTCTTCAAGAGCTGTGCGTTACCCCTTAGTCACACTTTACCCTACATGTTTTATGTACTGGTGTGAGAGTGTGCCCCAGATTTTTAGGGGAATAGTTTGTACTAATTCCCTTTCTTTACCACCTTAGTAAACACCCCTTTCTAGAAGCTGACTGGCTGATTAATTGCTATCTACTGATAATCATAGAAAGAAGTACATCATTAGGAATTTATAAGTGATAACATTAAAACCTATTTCCCCCCACCTCAATCCTTCAGGGCCTCCTAGAGCTTTGAGGGAAGAAATAACAGCTGCCCTCTGGGGACCCACCCTGCCAGTTTAAACTGGTAGTGGGTAAAGTAGCTATAGAAATTGTGTATTCTACTTTGGGGTGAATTTTGGAATACGAAAATCAATAGAATTCTTTCAGCTCCAAAAGCTCCAGCCTGACCAAATAATTTCCAACAGAATGTCTATTTTGCTCTATCTCATTTCCTTTCTCTGTATACCATAATCATCACTGTCTTCTCCAAATCCCTATTCCAAAGAATGAAATACATACAAATCAGAAATTATTATTATGTTCATGATACTTTCTCTTAAGCCATCGTTTTATACTATTTGAACAGAAATATAAACAAACCTTAAAGAACAGATAAGTTTAGGATTTAATGAACTTTTCTCCTAGGCTGGGAGAGTAAGAAGGAGGAACAAGCAGGCAAATCTCCATCTGTTGCCAGCTGTCCTGTAGAGACAATGCTATAACTATACCCAGGCATACTTCCAGTCTCAACCTCAGGCTACTCCTCCAGCCATTGGGGAATGGAGCCAGCTGGGCTTCAGTGGCTGCTCCAATACCAACCAGATTAAAAAACTCACTAGCTGAGAATCTCAACTTACCTCTCTGAACCTGCCATATCCTGCCTTTATCAGGATTGTACTGCCTCTTTCATATTAAAGGAGAAAGAAAAATTGTCTTTTCAACCCAATCTAACCTCCCTTTCTCAGGTGTTAGGAGAAATTTGCCTATGACCACGAAAACTGATTTTCCAATGCCCTGCTACAAATCTGAGTCTCTAGCTGTTGGCTTGCCACACGCTCAACTGCTCTGGCTTTCTCGAGTAGCAGCATCCTGGAACTACAGAATATACAGAATCATTAAAACAAACCTGTACCTCAACCTAAGGAGATTAAGCTGGTTTCAACAGTTCCTTTCACAGAATATAGCAGAATTCAGCAATTGTTTCTTTAGGGTGGTGAGTAATGGTATGCCCAATTTACAGCTGTATGTATGTTCATACGCCCACAGAGCCTTGCAAATAAAATGCGAGACCCGTGGCCAAATGGACATGCAGAACAAGCCACCTGTTCCTTGTGCACCAACAATCTTCTGTATAATGAGTTACTAAGCCCTGATGCTAAGCCTCCAGCCTGCCCCCTTCCCCAACATGGCACAATGGAAAGACTGCCAAGCTTGGAGTTGCAGGAACTGAGTTTAAATCTTGATTCTACCATTTGCAACCTATGTGTCTTAAACGATCTGGTTTTAGTTTCTTCATCTGTAAAATGATGGGGGTGAAGTAGATGACTTCTGAGGTGCTGTCCAGATGTACTTATGATCCTATAATTCACCATTCTTGGCTTCTCACAATTATTCCTGATCACCACCCTTCTAGATGTTACATCTTCTCCCCCTTCCTCTCCCCCAGAAGCCAATGAGACTCAGGGAAACCAAGAAGCTAGAGAATAGTGCAGATCCTCCTTTCTTAATCTCTTCTAGCTCGGACAGACTAGGAATAACAAAATTTCCACAGAGGACCAAGAGCGGAACCCAATAAATCTGCAGGCTTCCATCTTGTTCCAGACAATTAGAAACCGTGGCAAACTGATGAGGGGAGCATCTCCCTAGACACTTCACTGACCAAGGAACTGAGGGCAGTGGCTAATTAAATTGGTCCAAGAGACTTCCTGAGAGCTGATGAGAGGAGCAATAGGAGTGTTGGGGTCAGGTAGGGAGTGTTGGAGTCAGGTAGGGAGAGCGGTTTGAAACCTGCTTTGCTTTCCCTGCCCTTCACAGGGAGCAGAGTCCGTGGAAACCACATCCTTATATCTCCATTGCCCATATGATTACTTCCTTCTCATTTCTTTCCCATCCTAAAAGTGCAAAGGGGTAGAAAAGTGGAGAGCAAGAAAGAGGGACTCAGTCACCCTCCTGGCTATGTTGTCACAGTAGTCTATACTTAGGAGCCTCTTCCTTTAAGTTCTTGGAAATTGCATTCCTGCTAGTTTAGGCTACAGATCAAGTATGTCATGCTTGTGTCTGAGTTTCTGAATGCTGGGAGCAAGACTTGGGGGTGGGAGGCAGAGCCAAAACCCTTAAAAGGACAGGAAGCAATTCCCCTACCCCCCTAAAACAAGCTAGAGGGGAGGAAAGGGTTGAAGACCAAAATCAAGAGCAAATGTGAGTTGAACACTTTTTAGCACCTGCTCTATGGCTACTCAGTGGTGAGGTAAAATATTTATAAAGATAAGTAAATGCAAGATAATTTTATGACTTGAAGAGGCAAGAAAGCACTAACTCTCATCCAGATTGACCTTCATCTTACTTCCCTGTACTATATCTCCCATGTGCATACCCCTGTGAGAAGGACTTTAGGTTTGTGACCCTCTTGGCAATACCCTCTGATCAAATCATTGGGTATTGGGGCAAAGAACTATAAGCTCTGCATTTGATTACCAATTTTGCTTCTTACTACCTAGCCATATGACCTTGGGCAAGTCACTTAAAACCTCTGTACCTCAGTTTCTACATCTCTCAGGTGCCTTCCAATTTTGTGTCTTTGACACCATAAATAGGCAGTGGTTTACAACTGTAAAACATTCATTCATGTTGATTGAAATTATTTAAAACTAGAATATAAACACCTAGAGGGCAGAGATTCTTCCATTTTTGTCTTTGTTGCCTTAGCTTTTAGCATAATATTTTTTGATTGATTAAATAAAAATGGAATTATGAGTCTATGAAGATACACTATTCCAACATAGAAAATATGTATCATTAAGGATGCAATAAACAGAGCACAGTCCTCCTCCACAATAATCTCAAAACTGAACTTCTTATAATTCTATTATGCTCCCTAGCTCCTAGAATTTCAGGTCTCAAGGGGAAAAATAGGGTGCATCAAAAATCTTTGT
>CM053622.1:481885734-481903247 GCA_028646595.1 Phalanger gymnotis | reverse complement strand
TAAGTCACCAATCCACACCCACACAGGTTTCACACCTGACAGGGCCCTGGGCCTGGGGCTTAGCACTTAACAGCTGAAAGTACTTCCACTCAAAAGAAACAAAAGCCATGCTAATGAGACAATTTTGCTTAACAACACACTCACTGGATTCTTTCAATTTCTCTGGCTCTAGAATATCAGGGCAGATCTCCTTGATAATTTCTTGAAAGAAGATATCTAGACTCTTTTTTTGATCGTAGCTTTCAGGTAGTCCAATAATTTTTAAATGATCCCTCCTGGATCTATTCTCCAGGTCAGTGGTTTTTCCAATGAGATATTTCACATTGTCTTCCATTTTTTCATTCCTTTGGTTATGTTTTATAATATCTTGATTTCTCATCAAATCACTAGCTTCCACTTGCTCTAATCTAATTTTTAAGGTAGTATTTTCTTCAGCGGTCTTTTGGACCTTCTTTTCCATTCAGCTAATTCTGCCTTTTAAGGCATTCTTCTCCTCACTGGCTTTTTGGAGCTTTTTTGCCATTTGAGCTAGTCTATTTTTCAAGAAGTTATTTTCTTCAGTTTTTTGGGGGGTCTCTTTTAGGAAGTCATTGACTTGTTTTTCATGGTGTTCTTGCATCACTCTCATTTCTCTTCCCAATTTTTCCTCTACTTCTCTTACTTGCTTTTCCAAATCCTTTTTGAGCTCTTCCATGGCCTGAGACCAATTCATATTTTTCTTGGAGGCTTTTGATATAAGCTCTTTGACTTTGTTCACTTCTTCTGGCTATATGTTTCAGTCTTCTTTGTCACCAAAAAAGGATTCCAAAGGCTGATTCTGAATCTGGGTCCATTTTAGCTGTCTGCTCATGTTCCCAGCCAACTACTTGACCCCTTGGGCTTTTTGTAAAGGTATGACTGCTTGTAGAGTAGAGAGTACTTTGTCCCAAGCTTTAGGGTCCTTGTGCTGCTATTTTCAGAGCTACTTCTACACAGCAAGCTCTGCCACACCAGTGCTCCTCCTCCCCCAAGAACTGCCAACCTTGACAGTGACCCAAATCCAAGCAGGCTCTGCTCTCCTGCTCTGATTCATGGCTTAATTTCTCCCACCTGGTGGGCCTGGGGCTGGAAGCAACTGCAACTGCAACTGCAGCTGGAATCAGCCCCAGAGCTGTACCACTTCTGTGCCGCCTGGGGCTGGGGCCAACGGGGCACTACTTTCACTTCGTTCTAGCAGTTCTACCTACTAACCTTCTCTGTTGTCTTTGGTGTTTGTGGGCTGAGAAATCTGGTAACTGCCACAGGTCAATGATTCAGGGCCCTGTGGCCTGTTCCACCTGGCTCCCAGTCTAGTTGGTCCTGGCACAGCTCACGCTGGGCTCTGCTCTGCCCTACTCCCAGCTCCGTAGGATAGACCCTTCCCTGCAACCATTCAGGCTTTCCTGGGCTGGAGCTCTGCTTTTCTCTGCTATTTCATTGTTCTGCAGCTCTAGAATTTGTTCAGAGCCATTTTTATAGGTGTTTGGAGGGACCTGGGGGAGAGCTCATATAAGTCCCTGCTTTCCAGCCACCATCTTGACTCTGCCCCCCCCCCATTTTGTACTTCTGCTGGAGTACATTCAAAGATATCCCTTTCTAGGCAATGCATTTTCAGCATAAACTTTCTCATAGATAGAAACTCTATTTCAATAGCCTTTCCTTCAAAGGCTATAGAACCTCTTATTATCTCTTTAAGGAAAGACAATTAAAAGATACAGTTTTAACCCTAAGGAGTCAGGAAATTTGTGAGTTTAGCTTCTATTTATGAGGATCAGTAAGTTAAACTAGGGAGAACACAGAGAGACAGATAGTGAGGAGAAACTTCCTTCTTGTTATAACTTATTTTATGAAGAAACATTATAAAGAGAAACTTCTAACAAGTGAGTCTGGTGAGAGCTGTTCAGAGAAAGGGTTTGAGGAAAGCTGAAGAGATGGTTTTCCTGTTGTCCTGAGAGACAGAGACAGAGATAAGGGAACAGAGAGAGAGATACAGACACGGAGAGAAAGACAGAGTGATAGAGAGAAACAGAGAGAGGGATGAAGAGATGGGGAAAAAGACAAAAAGAGGAAAAGAGTGTTGGAAGGATGGAGAGAAAAGGGGAAAGGGAAGAGAAAGAGAGCAGCAGATAGGAAGAGAGGAGAATTAGAGTGAGAAAGAGAAAGAAATACAAGTCATATGCAGTTATGGTGATGGTTAGTATTAATTTTGATTGTGATCTTATAATTAAAATATTACAAATATTTATATACCTTTGTTACTGATTCTGTTGTTATTATATAGTTAGTAACTTTAATGTTGAGTTGGTTCTAGAAGATTAGGGGTTTTGATATAGACCTATAAAGAACTGCTTATAGGAGAAAAGTTTCATCTAGTTTAAATAAACTGCAGTGGAAGCTCTGAGCTAATTCAATAGTTAATGAGAGAGACATTATAACATCATTTATGCCTGGACTCTTTTCCTGGACTTTTTTCCCTTCTCTTTGCTGGCCATTATATCACCCTAGAGAAACTTCTGCTGAGAGACCCTTTTCTTCAGATTGGTGATTCCTTTCCTTGTACCAACATTAGAAAGGATGCTAGTTATGTTTCACCTCACTCACCTTCCTTCCCTACCTGCCTCTGATTTTTTTTTAATGTTTTTTGGAGGTGGGAAGGCAGGGCAGTTGGGGTTAAGTGATTTGCCCAAGGTCACACAGTTAGTAAGTGTGTCAAGTGTCTGAGGTTGGATTTGAACTCAGATCTTCCTGACTCTAGGGCTGGTGCTCTACTCACTGTGCCACCTAGCTGCCCTCCCACTTCTGATTTTCAGTTCCCTTTTATTTATAGACTTCCCTTATTAGAAGTTCCTTGAGGGTACAGACTATCTGGCTTGCTTGTGTTTGTATCCTCAGCACTTAGCATAGTGCTTGGCATACAGTAGGAACTTAGCAAATGTCTTATCTACCTATTTATCGACCCATCTGTCTCCTTATCTTATTAATTAATAAGAAAATATGCAGAAATTATTATTTTATTATTTGAAAGCTCAGAATAAAATTAAATAGAAGAATAAGCAGCTAGCTAAGAGATGACCAATAAATGAATATGGTAGACCCTAAACCCCATAAACCACACCTAAGCCTATTTTCTCAGTATTTCCATTTATTCTTTAAACCTCTGCTCAATCACTTCTAAAGAGCTAAATTTATGATGTTAAGTGCTCCATTTTTTACATTTAAACCATGCTACATAGGTGAAAGGGATCTGAAATTTGTAAAGTTTGTTACATCAATACAAGCTATTGTTGTTATGTCTCTGTATACATCAGGCAAGACCCCAAAACCAACCAACTAACAAAAACAAGGAAATGTAGGCTCATCAAAAGTATGTCATGGTGACAAAGCAAATCCAGAGTAGCATCCAGTTGAGGAGAGATTCTCTGTAGAAGCTAAGGTCCTCCAGATGCCCCTATTTTTGTAGATGATATTAACTTGACTGTATCAAACCCCAAGACAAGGGCCTCCTTAAAAGGAATTTGTAATCATTCAAAGGAATTTGATCTATCCATCCACACAGGAAAGACGAAATGGATGAAGAACATCTATTGTCTGGATTTCAACACGCATCTGAACAGACACACTATTAGAGCTTATCTGATACTATGTATGTCTAGGACAAATAATACAAATGGAAAATGAGCTGAACCCAGGCTTAAGAACAAAATAGATTTATTTTTGGAAATAAATGCCTATCAGGATAAATATCTCATTGATTTTTCTGTATGGCAGTGAAACCTGGAACACCACTGCCTCCAAAGAATTAAAGGTAGAGGCAGACAGATGATATGGTATGCAGAGCACTAAACTTAGAATTAGGGAGATGTAGTATTAATCTGATCAAAGATCTTCCCCACCCATTCAACAGGGCTCTGGTGGGGTGGAAAGGCCTGATTATATCTTTGTTTGTAAATAGGCCTAAAGCCGGTACTTACTAGGTGCTAAGCTGATGTGGGTGTGAAGCCCTCAGGGCCCTAGGGGGAGTTGCTAAGATCAGAGCTAATGGTATGTGCCCTGAGTTCTAGTCAATCAGATGACAGCTAGGATTATATAAAAAGATAACCCAGAGCTGGGAGCAGCAGAACTGGGAGCAGCAGAGTGGAGAACCACAGGACTCAGAAGCAGAGAGCCAGCATCAAAAGAGTGCAGAGTGAAGAGTGCTCAACAAGCAACAGAGTGGAGATCAAGGAATTCAGAGTCAGCAGAGCTGCAGGAGAGAGTGCTGAGTGGAGAGTTAAGGTTCACGAGGGATCTTTTTATAGGAAGGCATCAAAGGGCAGCTACAGTGTGGCTTGGTTCCTTGCTATAATATTTTGTTATAATTTCCTTGTTACCACAGTGAGGTTGGTTTATCAGTTTTGGAATAGTATTGCTACAATATCAAATTGGGGGTATTGGCCCTTGGATCTGATCCTCTCGAGTCTAAATAAATGTTATACTTCCTCTGCCTTCTACTTAGAGAATTCCTTATACTTCACAGTTTCAAACCACTCAGGCATGTCCATGGCCCTCTCCAGGGTCATGAATTTTGCCTTACTGCTATAGGAGAACTGAGTTAAAATCTTACCTGTTTCAACACTCCGGCTAACCACTGTTGTGGGGAATGAAAGACCAACACAAGCCCAACAAAAGAATGCTACCAGCACGCTGCAAAAGCACAGATTCTTTTGATCTGCTTTAGTAAGGAAAGCAACATTAAGGGGTTGACAAGCTTACTTTAATTCAGCATACAAATATCATTCACTTAGTTCAGGGGGAAAAATCAGCACCCTGAACTTCAGAACAAAATATAAACAAAGTACCAACATGGACAGACAGACCTGGTCTGATTCAAATCCCAATACATAGTTACCAGAGTTTAACAAAGTCTCAGCATCCAGGTTACAAGCTGGAGGACTCTTGGCTACAGCTGCCCGGAGTCTCCGCATCAGCACCATCACGAGTGAGAGCCCTGGCAAATGGCTCTGTCTTCTCTTCTTATACGGTTTCAGACATCACCAAACATCATCTGAATGACCAGAACTTAGGCTCCTATGATTGGCTCTTGAGTTAGCACTTCCCCTTAGTACCCTGGGAGCTTCATACCCACATAGGCTTAGCACCTAACAGGGGTTTGGGCCTGGGGCTTAGCACCTAGTAAGACTCAATGAAATACACTGAATTACTCAAAGGAAACAAAAGCCAAACTCTTCAAGGACACTTGGTTGAACTAAGTGCTAAGAGCCCATTTTGCTTACCAACACATTACTTCACATATTACTGTGTTACCATAGGCAAATCACTTCACTCATCTCAGCCTCGGTTTGCTCATCTATAAAATGGGGATAGTAATAGCATTTTCCTCCTAGAGTTGTAGTCAGGGTCAAATGAAATAATATGCAAAGCACTTTGCAACCTTATAGTACTGCATATGTGTTAGCTATTATTATTATTATTAATTATCATCGTCACACAGAGCAACAGAAAGGCAGGCATGCGTTAGGCGTGAGGAGAAATGGGTGTGAAAGAAGATGGTCTGGTCATACGGCAAGAAAAAAGAATGGCAGGTGCACAGCCAGAGTATTCCACTGGTGCCCTTGAGTTCTCCAGCACAATGAATGGACCCCTTATGGTGAACATTTTGGAGGACTTGGACAAAAGTTAAACAAGATGGTCAGGCACAGATGGACTTCAATTGTATTACTGGAGGGAACTCCTACATCAGTGAATTCACAAATCTCGTTGCATATTAGATTGTTATCTTTAATTAAAAAAAATTAAGGAAGATTGCAATTTCTAGTTTTATGTGAGTTTTTTTTGTCTCTGAAGCAGCTAAACTAATTTTCTCAATATTTCCATCTGTTCTTTAAATCTCTGCTCAATCACATCTAAAGAGTTGAATTTATAACATAAAATGTTCCACTTTTCTCCCTAACCCTTTCTTACTTTTTTTAAAGAAAAAGTTATTTGAAGCCTATCCCAGTAGAAATCATCTCTTCCATATTAGGAGAATTGGGCCCAATTAGTGAACAAAAATATTTTTCAGCAGCTTCTTATAGTGGTTATATTGCTGAAAATAGAAAAGAATAACCTATCTGTTTGATGAAAAGAAAATAGCAGGGTCACTCAGAAAGTAGAAAAAATTAGTAGGGAAGGTTTCAATTCTTTAAAAATGGTATAAACTGCTTTGTTATTTTAGGGAAAGATGTAAAGTTCTTGGTAAAGCAAATATGAGCTTGGGTAAAATGTCTTTGCTTAAAAAAAAAGGCTTTCCATTAGCCCATTTCAACTATGACAAAGGAGACTGATGAAAAAAGAGAATTCTCACTATCTAGAGAGATGGAAGGAATTATTGAACTATTAAATAGTCATCAATAGTTGACAAAAAATTGACTTAACAGAGATCTTGGTCATATACTGAAAATATTTTTTTAGTATTTTCCTCAATTATTCTTATTTCATGCTACTGTCTGTCCCTGAAATTTTCTCATCAGTACTACTTGATCTCAATCACAGGATAAGGAACTGCATAATTTCAGAGCTGGAAGTGGTTTTATATAGTCTTTATTTTATACATGAGGAAACTGAAGCCCAGAGTGGTTGTGAGTTGCCGAAGGCCACAAAGACAGTAATAGGGCCAGGGCTAGAAACCAGTACTGCTCACTCCCAGTCTATTGTTTCTAATAAATAATGTTCCTGTTAAAGTTAATATTCTAACAATCCAGCAATCAAAAATGTGATTCTCTCTCTCTCTCCCTTATTCTCTGCCATGCATGCATGTATGTCTCTCTCCCCTTCAATGTCTTACAGTCTGTTTCAAGCACCATGCTACCTACGCAGCCAGGAGATACCCCTACTCTTCTATTATTCCATACCATTTCCACTGCTTACTCGACACTCTCATACTTTCTCCAAGGAGAGAATCACCAGCCAAACTCATTTCTCTGCTTTTCCTTCCCAGGCTTGCCTGCCAGACGTTTCACTCTCCTTCCACACCTTACCTGGTCCCCATTTTTCCCAACTAAGTTTCTAGGCATGGCATTCTGTGAACCCTGCTCCAACATCATTGCTGAGAGACCTGCTTAGCTCTCCCTTCCCGTAAGTATGCCTATTTTTCCACTTATTAAAGTGACGTGTGAATAAGACATCCTAGATATCAGTTCACACTCTTAACATGTAGAATACTGAGTAAAAGGATTTTAATGCCGTGCTTAGATTGTGAAGCCCTAGTTCCAGTAAGAGCAAATTCAATTCTTGAAAAGAATAATATTTTCACCAAGCTCCATTTCTCCACTGGAATTTTTGGCAGAGGTCTTCATCCTGATACATTGCTGCTTTCACCAACCCACTGTAGGAAAAGGGCCTGCATAGTGTAAAGCAGTGTAAGACCAATTTGTACTTCCTTGCCAACTTCTGTTCATTCTCAGTTTATTGTTATTTATTCTAGAAAAATCCAATATGCAGCTCCAAGTGAAGAAGTTCAAACCTCCTGTCATGCACATCCATGTGCTTGGCTTTAGAAGAAAGTAGCTTTAGCTGTATACACTCAAATGCAATTTTTTTTAACAGCGTAGATATTATAAAAGCACATTTTACTAAAGACATTTGGTTTATTTAGACAACTTGGTCCTCTTGCCGGATATAATATTAAATACTGTCTTGAAGTGAAGGAGCCCCCTTGCCAAGAAATTTACCAGCCCTTACAGATGTTAGTACAATTCAAATAATATCCCTTATAACTACAGTATAGATGATAATTCCCTTTTATTTGGACTGGTTAACTCTGTTGGTTAGACAATGATAAGAATAGGTTCTATTTTCACACAGATCAGTTAGCTTTGCCCAGAGAAAAAAATCTATTCTGTAAGCCATACATCATTCCCCAGCACCAATTGTGCATTGGTAGTCATGATGGGGCACCTGGGCAGATGGACCTGGAGTTAGGAAGACCTAAGTTCAAATCTGGCCTCAGCCATTTATTAACTTTGTGACCCTGGACAGATCATTTAATCCTGCTTGCCTCAGTTTCCTCATTTATAAAATGAGCAAGAGAACGAAATGGCAAACCACTCCAGTACCCTTGCCAAGAAAACCCCATGTGGGGTCACAAACAGTCAGACATGACTGAAATGACTGAATAACAATAAGAAGAAATCATGATGGGGATCATGGGTGGCTCATTGTTACCAACCAATCAACCACCACTGGAAAAATAGCATAGTATTTCTACCACTTATAATGAATGGTTGAAAAGAAAAAGGGCAACCTAAGGAATACATATGTTTTTAATAAGGTTATACAACTAAAACCCATGATAGAGCCTAGCTGAAATATAAATTTCCTGGATCTCTATAATTTATAGTTTTAATCATTCAAAAGTACTTTAACATCATTTAGCCCCTTCTAATTATTTAAATGTATTTACATTTCTAAGTTTCTCTTGACTTTTGTGTTTTCATTTCAAAATCTCCACTCAGCTCAGTTGTGTTGTATTTTTTTTAAAATCAAGAATTTTTGAGAGATCTTTACTTTATTAAAGGCCCATTTTTCCCCTATAAGATTATGTTCAATTTTGCAGGGTAAGTTATTCTTGGTAATAAGCCTTTATGTTTTAGTTTTTTAAATGTATTCTAAGACTCTCTTTCCTTTGCTGCAACTGTAGCATAGCCTGGGATAATCCTAACTGTAAGTTACTGGTATTTGAACTCTTTCTGGTTGTTGTTATATATATTTTTTAAAACTTGGAAGCTTTGGATTTTAGTTATAACACTCCTGGGTACTTTCAGCTTGAGGATTTCTTTGAAGAGGTACTTTATGAATTCCTTTTTTTTTTCTTCCACTTTGCCCTATGATTCTAAAAGATCTGGGCAAATTTTTAAATGACTTTTTAAAATCAATATGGAACCCAAATTTTAGTTTGGTTATGATTTTCAGTTAAATTATCTCTTCCTGACCTATTTTGCAGAAACATTGTCTTTAATAAAAAAAAAACCAAAAACCCTTTCTCTTATTTTTGTCCATTCTTTTGACTTTGTTCTAATATTTCTTGTTATCTCTTGTCATTGAGTTCAGATTGATCCATTCTCTTTTTCAGGGAATTCATTACTTAGGTAACTTTTCTACCTTCTATTCTAAGGTATTCTCTCTCTAATCCCCACTCCCACCCCCAACCCCGCCCTCCCCACCCCCCCGCAGCTCTTATTTCAATTCTAATTTCATTTTTTAAAACCTCTAGTTTCTTCTAACATTGACAGTCATTTTTTTTTCCTCTGAGACTTTTTCACTTGTTGTAGAGTTAGTCATATCTTCTCCACTTACATCTTAGATTTCTTTTAATTCAAACTATTTCTTAATTGTGCTTGAGATTTTTTTCTGTTCACTTGTTTCTAGCCCCATCTCTTGAACTGGACTTTGTGACAGCACCAGGCTCCTTCCTTTTTAGTGCTCCTGCTCAGGCTGAATAAGATCTATTTAGTTCCATCTTCCTGTAGTCTGGATGCTACTTACTGCTCTAGTCTTTCTGAATAGGATAGCTGGTACTAGGCCCATATAGCTATAAAGTACATAATTTGTAATGATATATTTTCATTCCCTTTTCTCCAACATTCTGTTTATAACTCATCATTCATTCAATCAACCTGGGATAGGCATATAGCACATAGTATCCATTTAAATGAAAATAAGGGTGGCAGGAGGCTGGATCAGAACACTTCCCACAGAGCTATGTGTGCCCAATACAATACCCCACTATGTAAGGGAAATCAGATGATATTATTATTCTGTTCTAATGCCTTCACAGATCTATGATTTCACTGATGTAGGTACTCCCAAAGATCACAACTTATTCCCACTTTCTCATTCTGCACAGCTCTTATCTGTATGTTCCCATAGTTCTTCTACATGAGTTTCATTTGCCTACCTCTATGTTTCTTATTTTATTACTTCGGCACCAATGGCCTATTCATCTGTTGCCAAAGTGACTTTTCTTAAGTACAGATCTGACCATGTTACTCCCATACTCAAAAAAAAATCTAGTAACTTCCTATTGCCTCTAGAACCATAAATTCCTATCTATAGCTTTTGAAGTTCTTCACAACCTTATCCAGACTATCATTCTAGGCTCATTATATCTATTCCATTCAACCTCTGCAATCCAGCCAAAATGGCCTTGTCTCTCTGCTCCTCAGAGATGACCACCCATCTCCCATCACCTTTGCACCGGCTCTTCTTCATGCCTAGAATGCACTCCCTCCTCACCTCTGCTTCACAAAATCCCTCTTTTCCTTCCATATATAGCTCAAAAAGCCAGAAGAACAATTTATACAATAAAAACAATATTATAAATGAGAAGTTAGGTGGAACAATGGATGAAGCACTGGAGATATTATCTCTAGCACTTAACACAGTTCTGACACATAGTTAGCACTCAATGAATATGCACTGATTGATTGGTTGACTGCTGTATTATCTGCCCAGTTCCTTTTCCAGTCAAATAGCTCTCCAGTTATATCTTTTATGACACTTCTTTTATCAATTTAATTCAACAAACATCCCCAATACATACAAGGGATTGTATTAAACACTTAGCATATGAAGATAAAAATGAAATGTCTTCTCAAGTAGCTTACATTCTACTGAGGGTATACAATATATATAGAAGTAAATAAACACAAAGCATATAGAAAATTATTTCAAGAGGGAGAGAATAGAGAGTTCCTTCAAGTTCTCATGGAGGAACTAGTCCATGAGCAATGTTTTGAAGGAAACTAGGAATTTTACAAGACTGCAGTCAGGAGGGAGTTCCTTCCTGATCTGTGCCAATGCACAGAGGTGAAAGATACAATGCTATGAACAGGAAATAGAGGTTAGTTTGACTGGAATGAGACGTGCATGTATCATATATGATAATATTGGAAAACCTGGCGGGAGACAGATTTCAAATTGCTTTAAATGCTAGCCTGAGGATTTTATATTTTTGCCTAAAAGCAATAGGGAGGCATTTAAGATTTTTTTTAATAAGATGGTGACATGGTTATAGTTTTGATTTAGGAATATCAATTTGGCATCTGAAAGTAGGAGAGGTTGAAGATAAAATTAAAAGTAATTTTTTTGTTGCTAACATGCTCCAACCATGCTGCCCTTTGAGCAATCCACAATTTGGATACTTTAGAGACTAGTTATTCTAATATTTATAGTTATACAACATCACTGAAAGATTATTCATGTTAAAAAAGATGGAATTTTGTTTCAAGGGGAGAGCTGGAGTCTCTGAAAACACTTCACAATTTTCTAAATGAAATCCAGTTTGTTTTCTTTCTCCTAATTCATTGTTCATCGCTAGTGCCTTAGTGATATCCAAGATCTGTTTACTGATAGACTAGTTATATGTGTTTTCCATCCAAATGCATGGTATAGCCTGGACAATAGTCATTCTTTATTCACTTAATTTTCCTCTGTGGCTTGTAGGGCAAAACTTTTTAGAGTAATCATAGATCTCATTTAGAAGGGTCTATAACATTCTAGCATTTGATATGGTCAGCCTCATAGAGTCCTACTCTTCTTTTAAGATACATCTTTTTTAATTTAATATTTTTATTTTTTACCAATTAAGTAAAAAAATAAAATTTAACATGTTTTTAGATGTTTTGAGTTTCGAATTCTCTTCTTCCCCTCCTCCCTCCCTCCTCTCTCCCCTCACTGAGAAAGCAAGCAATTTGATGTGTTATACTTGTGTATTGTTAATATATTTTTTCCTTAATGGGAAGACCTTTCCCATCCATTAATAGACCCATGTGACCTGCCTGAATCACATGGAAGTCTGAGTCACATGAACCTGGGGTACAAGGGTTGTGACGCACTCTGACTCTGAAGAAGTGTACATATACTCAGAGGTTAGCATTTTGCTTTAGGGCTCACTCATGGGAAGAGTATTTGTGTGATTTAGCCACATGAGACTCTGAGTAGCCATCAAGGACCCCCTCCCTTTAAAAACCCAGATGTTGGTGCTTCTCTCTCTGGTGACTGTGTATGTATTGCTTTTGGTCAGACAGTTGGAAGCCATGTCTGTTGGTCTTTGTTATTTGTATTTGCTCTGTTTATGTAATTTCTGCTGGTAATTTCTGTTTGTATTTTCTCTGAAGTTCAAGGTACTGACTTTTCCTCTGAACTAAGTGAATGATATATATATATATAGTGTGTGTGTGTGTGTGTGTGTGTGTGTGTGTATACATGTTTGATTAAAGTAAGATTTGTTGACCCCTTTTAAGTTGCTTCCCCTCAGAAAAGCAGATCAAAGAACCTGTGCTAGCAATCCTCCTGTGTGCTGGAGTTATTGGTCTTATATCCTCAGAGCTGCTGTAAGTAACATTGTTGTTACAATGTGCAATCATGCAAAATATATTTCCATATTAGCCATGTTGTGGAAGAAACACAGATACCTTCCCCCCAAAAAAAGAAGAGAAAAGAAAAGAAAAAGAAAATTTAAAAAGTATGCTTCGCTTCACATTCAGAATCTATCAGTTCTCTCTCTGGAAATGGATAGCATTTTTCATCATAAGTCCTTTGGAATTGTCTTAGATCATTGTATTACTGAGAATAATGAAGTCATTCACATTTGATTATCATATAATATTACTGCTATTGTGTACAATGTTTTCCTGGTTTTGCTCATTGTACTTTGCATCAGTTCATGTAAGTCTTTGTGAGTTTTTCCGAGAGCATCTCACTCATCATTTCTTATAGCACGATAGTATTCCATCACAATCACATACAACAACTTGTTCAGCCATTCCTCAATTGATTGACATCCCTTCAATTTCCAATTCTTTGTTACCACTAAATAAGCTGCTATAATATTTTTTGTACATATAGTTCTTTGCCTTTTTTGTTTTTTGTCTCTTTGAGATACAGACCTAGTGGTGGTATTGCTGGGTGAAAGAGTATGCATGGTTTTATAGCTCTTTGGGCATACTTCCAAATTGCTTTACAAAATGGCTGAATTAGTTCACAACTCCAGTGTCTCAATTTTCCCACATCTCCCACTAGCATTTGTCATTTTCCTTTTCTATTATATTATCTAATCTGATAGGCATGGGATGGTACCTCAGAGTTCTTTTAATTTGCCTTTCCCTCATCAATAATGATTTGGAGAATTTTTTCGTATGATTATAGATAGCTTTGATTACTTTGTCTGAAAATTGCCTGTTTTTATCCTTTGACCATTTATCAAATGGGGAATGGCCCTTATTTTTATAAATTTGACTCATTTCTCCATATATTTGAGATATGGGGCCTTTAGCAGAGAAATTTGCTATAACTTTTTCACAGTTATGATTACTATTTCCCACTATAATATTCCCCCCTGCTTCTCTTTCTCTCACTCTCTCACCCTGTCCATCCTCAAAAGTGTTTTGCTTTTGACTACTGCCTCCCCAATCTGTCCTCCCTTCTGTCAGCCCCGCCCCTTATCCCATCCCCTCTTACTTTCCTGTAGGGTAAGGTAGATTTCTATACCCAACTGAATGTGTATGTTACTCTCTTTTTGCCAATTTTGATGAGAGTAAGGTTCATGTGCAGACCCACCCCCATCTTCCCCTCCACTATAAGAGCTCTTTTGTACTTCCTTTATGTGAGTTAATTTAAGGTATTACTTTCTTCAGTATTTTTGGTGCCCCCTTTACTGAGATATGGACTCTTTTTTCAAGATTTCTTGCATCACTCTCATTCCTTTCCCCAGTTGTTCTCTATCTCTAGTATTTGATATTTAAAATCTTTTTTGAGCTCTTCCAGGAATTTCTTGGAGGACAGTGATGCACAAAAATCATTAAAAAAGAGTCAAGACCTCGGTAAATGGGGTACAAAAATACTGAAGAAAATAACACCTTGAAAAGCAGACTTGGCCACATGGAAAAAGATGTAAAAATAAATTCTCTGAAGAAAAGAACACTTTAAAAAGGAGAACTGGCTAGATGGAAAAAGAGGTACAAATGCTCAATGAAGAAAATGAGACCAATTTACATTTTTCTTTGAGTCTTTGGATATAGCAGTTTTTGCTTTGTTGTCTTCTTTGGAGTTTGGGTTTTAATCTTCCCTGTCACCATAGTAACTTTCTATGGCCAGGGTCTTTTTTTTGTTTTTGCTCTTCTTACCAGCCTATTTCTTGGCTTTTAATGTTATATTAAGGTTGGGCTCTGCTCCCAGGGTGGAGGGAGCACTGTTCCAAACTTTAGGGATTTTTTTAATGAAACTGTTTTCAGAGCTAGTTCTAGGAGGTCTGTAAGTGTTTGGTTCTTCCAAGGTGGCATGATCTAAGGAGAGATGTGTTTACTATTCTCCTGGCTTGTGCTCTGGTCTATGAGTGACCACAAGCACTCTTTTCCACCACCTTGGAACTATGACCAGGGTCCCAGCTCCCCTGTGGCCACAAGCTCTAGTGTGCTAGTACTCCTCTTTGCCCTGAGACTGTCACCAGGACTGTGATGCAGATCTATGTATGGTCAATACAACAGAGTCCTGCAGCCAGTGCTAGAAAAAAGATTACTTTTACTTCCTTCTGACTAGTTGTCTGACTCCCTTTCAATCTGACAGTTCAGGAAGCCACCATTGCTGATTCAGTCACCCCCAAGGGCTGCTGGAGTTTGCTGGGGCACAGCCTGTGCTGGGGTGTACTCCACTCTCATTCAGAGTGCAGACCTTCTAAATTGTCTTAGGCTGGAAAATTGTTTTACCTCATTCTTTCGTGGGTTCTGTGGCTCCAGAATTTGTTTTGAGGTATTACTTAAAATTATTTGGAGGAGTACTTGGGAAAATTCAGGGCAGTCTCTGCCTTTTCTCTGCCATCTTGGCTTCCTCCTCAAGCACCACTCTTTTTAAGATACATTCTAAGCACCAGCTTCTGAATGAGTTCTTTCCTAACTCCACCCCACCCAACTGCTAATTCACTCTGTCCAAAACTATCTTATATTTAACTACTTTGAATATGTGTGTGCATATCTATATGTGTATGTGGACATGTATATGTTTATTAACTTTATGTTTTAATTAGCATTATATCTGTGCTATGTACATATTTCATGTGCACTATCTCCTCCATTAACATATGAGCTTATTGTCACCAGGGATTACTTCATTCTTTTACTGGTATCCCAGCACCTAAAATAGTGCTCGGTACATGGGCAGCACTTAGTAAATACTTATTGATTAAACTACTAATCAGCACAATTTCACTGGCAAATATGAGTACCTGGACTTCACCACCTACGGGGACTCACTCTTCAATCTGGGCAATGGGTGCATTCTAGATGACTGTGGTGAATGTCTTTGAAGAATATACATCATACTCTTTTATGTCTCTCATTAAAAATCAGAGGATCATTTAAACAAAGATGCCTCTATTATTGCAAATATTGTGGAATCTTATATGATCTTAATATACAGTATAAATGGGAAACATTTTGTTACAGGAGAGCCTTTAAGTATATGTTTGGTCCTATTCTATCAGATGCTTTTTTATATTTAGTATGCTACATGTTGTAGTCTTTGTACCATTCAGTCAATTGTGTGATTGTGAAGATGTGATTTGTTATAGAATGTTTTTTGGGTAAGCCTAGATGTTCTCTTTTTATATTTTCACCAATGATGTCCTACATATGTGTATAAATTATTTTCATAAAAATTTTTTAAAATGAGAAAATAAGCATATTTTGGTAGATAATTTCTTCTTGGTTGCCTGTTTTACTAGTGGTTGTTTTTCTTCCAGACATTTGGTACTTTCACCTCTTTCTGATATCTTGAGATTCACTCTTTCTGAACTCTCAAAATTCTATTTTCTCTAGCATGGACTTTCACAAAAATAAAATCCAATAAGTTAATGGTGTTGAACATCTAAATTAGTTACTCCTACTTCTCAGAGTTGAAACAATTTTTTATTATTGATTTTATTCTGGTTCACCCTAGAAATGCTAAATTTATATACAAATTGGTAAAAATCACTCAGGCAAGGATGGGTTGGAATCTATATTAATAGAGAGAATGCTCCTATCATTGAGGTCACAAATCCTTTGAAGCCCCAAAACAAGTTATCATATAAATGGAATAACTGAATTGATTCTTTCCATCAAAGAAATTGCAATGTTGCATTTCTAATTTGAAATATACAACACAGAACACAGATCATTATCAAAGTTAGAACTACCATAAGTTAGATGAAACTCTCCCTCAGATGCTGAAAACCTAGGGCTCTGATTCCTCCCCACTCTCCACCCTCACCTAGTACTTGTTTCATTCAAAGATCCCTTGCTGGTCCCTGGATACCCATATCCCAAGGACCCATGACTGCCTCTCTCCAAAATCATCTCCCTATATAGGACCCGCGCCCAATATCACCAACAGCCACACCAGTCACTGTTACTCCTATGCCCTCTCTCACAACAGTAAACTCAACTTAAGCCCTGCCCAGGCTCTATCCTCCTCTACCTTCATTTTCTTTCTTTTTGGTAATTTTAAAAAATTTATATTTAAATACAAAATAAGAAGAGAAAAAAGAATCAAACTTAAATACTAAGACTTAAATACAAAAGACAAAAGAAAAAAACATTACCATGTGTACAGCAGAACATAAGAGACATTCAAAATATAAAGCAGTAAATTTCCATTTCAAGAAAGCCTATATAATAATAAATACTACACACTGTATTCAGAGTTGTCCTTCTTTTCTTTACTTCCTTGGAGGTTTTATTTTGTTCTCTACTGTGTATTTTTTACTTTGTTCTTTTTCTCCCCTTCCTTCCAACCTCCCCTAAGAAGGCTACAATTTAAGCACACATAATGTGTGTATGTGTGTGTGTATGTATATGTGTGTATACATATATACATACATATAGACATACCTATATATGCACACTCATATATATACATTCATATATAGGCATACATACATGCACTTATGGATACATATGTATAGATACGTATAATCATGCACATCTATACACATATACATTCATATGCATCTGTGTAAGACTATATTATACATGTTTGTTTTCTTTTTCTCTAAAAGTGGACAACATCTTCCTTTACCCTCATTTTCTAATATGTCTTCTGGAATCCTTCTCTATTTTGGTAAATGGGAAATATCTCTGCATTTAAGATCAGAAAAAGCGAGTTTGACTCCCAGCTCTGCACTACCAACTGTGGGACATTAAGCAAATCATTTCAACTTTCAGAGGCTCAGTTTCTTCATCCATAAAATGAAGTGGTTTGACGAGAAACCATTAAGAATCCTTCTGACTCTAAAGCTGTGACCCAAGATTTCTTCCTCTCAAGGTCAAAAGATAATGCTGGCCTGTACCTTGCTCCCCATTCCTGCCTTAAGACTCTCCCTCTGCCTCCATCACTCAGCAAGCATCTTAACTCCTTTAAAATTCACTGGGTACGATCTACCAGGGGGGCGGAGCCAAGATGGCGGCTGGGAAGCAGTGACTGGC
>CM053622.1:481868222-481885234 GCA_028646595.1 Phalanger gymnotis | reverse complement strand
TATAGGTTTTTGGAGGGACTTGGTGGGGAGCTCACGCCAGTCACTGCTTCCCAGCCGCCATCTTGGCTCCGCCCCCCGACTCTTTTTTTTTCTATAACTAGCTTAAACTTGTTTTTACTTTGAGTTGTACTCCATTCATATTCCTATTTTGAATACATTTTGCATGCCCCTCCCAAAAATATGTAAAACTTTATATCAAATACTATCACAATTCAGTTTAGTGACGAATGATTAATAACGTATGTAAGAGAGGAATACGGATAGAGATGGGGATGGAGAAAGGGATAGGGACAGAAATAAGGAAAGGGATGGAGATAGGGGTAGAGATGGAAATAGAGATGGAGAAAGTGATAGGGACAGGGATGGGGAGGGGATAGGGATAAGAAAAAGGATATAGGGAAGGAGGGAGAGAGAAACAGAGAGAGAGAGAGTGAGAGAGAGACAGAGACAGAGAGACAGAGAAAGGGAAAAGGAAAGGGAAAGAAAGAGAGATAGGGATAAGGATAGAGATAGGGATACAGATGGGATAAGAACTGGACCTGTAATTTAATTGATAAAGGGAATTCCTAAAGGAGGATACTCTGCCAATTCTTGTTGGAATCTTCTTTGTAATTTAAGTATCAGAGAATTGCCTAAAACACTGAGATTCTAAGTGATTGGTACATAATCAGTATGTGTCCGAGGCAGAACTCAAACTGAGTCCTGGCTCCAAGGCCAGCTGTCTATCCACTATTCTAAGATAATTCTCACAATATGTTAGGGTATGACCTAATGTTCCAGGGCTAAGAGAGAGGATCAAATTGAGATTAAAAAGTCCTTACTACCTTCATGAATATTATAGTTATTGATAAAAAAAATCAATTATTATCATGTAGCATTTTTTTTTAACAGAAGGGAAGGACCTAGACATAGTAAGAGATTAGGATGAGTGTATTCACAGTATGGAAGCTCTGTCCATAGATGCAGTTCAGTAGTTTGCATATAATTTATAGGCTTAGAGAGTTGCTTAGAACAACATACAACACACAACACCACAACATAGGATAAATGCATTAGACCAGGGGTAGGAAACTTTGGGCCTCAATGCCACATGTGGCCCTTTAGGTCCTCAAGTGCAGCCCTTTGACTGAATCCAAACTTCAAAGAACTAATCCCCTTAATAAAAGGAATTGTTCTGTAAAACTTGGACTCAGTCAAAAGGCCACACCCAAGGACAAATGTGGCCTCAAGGCCATGGGTTCCTGTAATGGCAAGCAAAGTGGGACTTTTTGCTGTTTTTTTCTTTTGGAGTGTTTCTCAGTACTAAGGCAATCAAGTGCCTTTGGTTGAATCTTTGATTGAATCAAGAGTCTTTGATGACCTGCTTAAAACACAAGAAAGCCTAAGTCACATAGTTTGAATCACATGGTTGTGACACCCTCTGATCCTGAAGAAGCATGTATATGTGCTCAGAGGATAGCATTTTGCTTGGCTCCCTCACTGGAAGAGTGTTCCTGTGATTTTTCTAGACAAGACTCTGGGTAGCTGTTAAGGAGCACCCCCTAGCTTTGAAAACCCAGATGTTGGTGCTTCTCTCTCTGGTAATTATGTATGTATTGCTATAGACAGATGGTTAGAAGCCCTGTCAGCTGATCTGTGTTATTTGCTCTGTTTATATAATTTCTGCTTGAAATTTCTGTTTGTGTTTTCTCTGATTCAGTTCAAGGTGCTGCCTTTTTTCCCCGAACTAAGTGAATGAGATATATATGTATATATATATATATATATATATATATATATATATATGTTTAATTAAAGTGAGATTGTAAACCCCTTAAAGTTGTTTTCCTTAGAAAAGCAGATCAAAGAACCTGTGCTAGCAGCCCTCCTGTCTGCTGGTGTTATTGACCTTACACCTCCACAGCAGCTGCAAACAGCCTTGTTGTTATAGTTCCCCACCCCTGCATTATACAGACAAAATAAGAACTTATGTGACATACACAAGAGGTCATTAGAAACAAGGAAATCAGGGAAAGCCTCATGAAATATATATGTGTATACACACACACACACATACATATTCACATATTGAAACATGGATACATAGATATCAGATTTTGGCCAATATATCTTAAGTATTAAAGTTTGAGACAGGGAACACATTGTTAGTCTGTTTATTAGAGAGGATTCAAGGCAGGAATATACATAGAATCAACCACACAGCTACTTTCAAATCTGGCTATGTACTACCACAGGTATTGTCAAGGTATTCATCAACCAGAAGTTGTCAAACATAGGTCAAAACTAACTGTATAAGCAGCCAAAGATTATAGTTTCAAGTAATATGATCAACAGGAATCACAAGACTTGAAAAATCAATTTACACCATTAATAAATGGCCCATTGTGGATTATGCAATGCAGTATGACCAATTATGGATAAGCATTAAGCTTGGTCAGTTACAACAGAGGAAATGACTACCTTCCAATTGGTTTGAATAGGGGCACACCCAAGTTATATTACATGCTTGTAGAGAAAAACATACCAGGGCTTCGTATCTGGATCAGATATTAGGTAGAAGCATAGGAAAAAAATTCTAAGAATCTAAGTAGGGGCAAGAAACAACAAAAGACAATGACAATTTTGAGAACTGGAAGGCTGTGTCTTCAAGAGTCAGAATATACCAAGTCATGAAACTGAAACATTATGTTGGACTGAAGTCCCATAAATATCTGTAGTTTATTATAGCTAGATCCTCTGGACTACTATAAATGTGACATTTTGCCTGGGCCCTAAAAAGTGTGTGAGAATTCAGCAGGGGAATGTGGAGAGTATATTCTAGACATAGATAACAGCATGAACAGCAGCAAAGCAGTTGAAGGACGGAGCAAGTTCAGGAATCAGAGAACAGGTCAAATTGTATAGAAGATACTGTACATAGAAGGGAATTATACAAGATAAGGATGAAAGTTTAAATGATGTCTGATTGCAAAAGGCATTAAATGCTAGGCAGAAAAAATCTGGACTTTATTCAGTAGGCTATTAGCTTGCATATATTAGGTGCTTAATAGTTGTTTGAACTGAATTGGCAACAGGAAGCCAATAAAGATTTCTGGACAGGGAATTGCCTGATGGTATTGATGCATAAGGATAATTAGTCTGGCAGCAATGTGAAGCAGGAATTGGAGAAAGGAGAGAAACAAAGGTAGAAGACTTCCAAATTTCTATATGATAACAAATATTTTGCATTCCCAGGCAATGTCTACTTTTTGATATGAGATATATCTGATATACTGATATCTATTTTATTTATTTTAAATAAAATTCCAGAATAGTTTCTTGGAAAGAGATTTATCTGCATTAAATAGATGGCTCAGGGGTCACAGGTCTATGACCTGAGTTCTAATTCTGCTTCAGTCACTTGCTAGCTGTGTGAAACAGGGCAAGTCATTCAACCTAATCTTCTGGAGAAGGAAATGGCAAACCACTCCAGTATCTTTGACAAGCAAACTGCATGCAAAGTATTGCCAGTCTATGGTTCACTGGTCTTGAAGAGTCAGACATGACTGACTGATTGAATAACTAAGATTTAATAACAATGACAAATAAACAATATATTCAGAACTTCCCCACAGATTCCCATGAAGATCAAACCAAAAGGATGAGCAGAGAGATACTGCATTTCATTTGGAACTGCTTTCTGGTTTCCTTTGGTTCTGATTTCTTTCTATGCCTCCAGTGTATGAGCTTTCCTTTGCAGATACAAAGTATTGGTTAGGAGGCATACATGTACAGAAAAATTCTATGTGTTGTTCCATTAATAGGGTTGATTACATAAGCATGGGATGTATCTCCTTTTCCCAGTTCCCACAGCCACTGGAAGCTAATGTGTTTGGCAATAAGAATCAAAGAGAAAACTGATTGTTTTTTCCTTCCATATCCTACTTAATGTTGTAGGAACCCTTCAAATATGACTACCATGATTCGTTTCACACTGTCTTATCTTTGATTTCTATGACCTTTTCTTATTATATGTATCGAGGTTGTTTGCTTCTTAGAATTTTGTAACTGAAGTGTTATGTTTCTTGTAGGAGATTAAATTAATCTATATCTTTTACTAAAGAACATATACACATGCATACATACATCTATACATAGCTATATTAATTAATAGCAAAGCCTTTCTTCCCTAGTTGGAATCCCTCTACATATCATCTGAAGCTTATTCTCTCCTTCCCTATGGAATCTGAGTTAACAATCCTATATAGAATACACACAAGAAAAGCCTCCTTTGAGCCTCCTGAAGAAAATAGCCCAAGAGCACTCTCTTTCCACTGGCCTGGAATTTAAGAAGCAAAACTCCCCGGGAAGACCATTGTTCATATTAATTGGCTACTCTCCAGTATACCTATGTAGTTTTAATTGCTTATTGTTTTCTTTTGCTCTCACCCCTGAAACCAGAAGGGAAAGTCTGTCTTTTTCCCCAGTTATAACTTCAGAGAAGTCTTATCTTCTGACATACCACCTGGGATCATAGATAAGATCGTCCAATCAACCACTGTTAACCAACCGCCAAATAAAGGAGGAAATATTCCAATCCTAAATTCTTTTGGCCTTCAAACAATAACAGTATTCAAGGATCCCAAAGAAGCAAAGGTGAGAGATAACACATAGCTGTACACCAATCTCAATCTTGCCATCCTACAACGGGGTGGGGGGGGAGATTTTTCTAATAAATGTCAGAGATAGGACTTTCTGCTATACAAAAAAAAGGCGGGGAGGCAAAGCTGGGAAGTCCTCCTGGCATCCTAGAGGGACTTACTGTACCATCTCCCTAATCTGAATGTAAATTTGGAGGACTTGGGCCACCTATTCACATTTCCATTTAATCGTTTTTAAAAATCCTCTAAGAAATGTCTTTTGGACACGTAAGTGTTGTGCTTGGGCTTTTTTCTGTCCTTCCCTCTTCTTCCCACCCTCCTCCAACCAGTGCAGCTGCAAGGTTACCACGCAATCGTTCATTTAGAGAGGCATTAGCCACCAAATGGAGAAATCAAAATGGTTAGGAGAAAAGAATCAAGTCTCCTCATTTTAAAACTTGTCACATTCACCCAGAGAGCCCTCATTCTATCTGCACAGACAGGAGTGCTTAATTTATCTAGTGACACCCCTTTGTTCCTATTACGGTTGAACATGTTCTAGAACTGTTTTTTTTGTTTGTTTGTTTTTGTTGTTCCTCCTAATATAAAACAAAACAAAAACAATAATAATAACATCGTTAAATGGAAAGATTTTTGAATCAGAACAACTCATTGGAATCAGAGGGCCTGGGGTGAGTCCCAGCTTTGACACTTTACTAGTTGTTAGTGATTTCTCCTCTGTAAAGTGGAGATAATCGTAGCTGTACTACTTCCATCAAGGGATTGTGGAAAGAACTTTATAAACATCCAAGTGTTATGTTAATGTGGTTTATCAACAGCCTTCATCTTTCTTTGCCGGATATCAACAATTTCTGGGGACATTGGTAATTTCCCACTCAAAACTGGCCCCAAAAGGTGGCTAAGGTAGAAGAAGGGGTAAAATGCTGCCCATCTCTCCTATTTCACCACCCTTTCAATTGGTGTTCATGCTTAAATCATTTTGTCAGTCTAACACATCATAATCCTCTCAAGTAGATACAAAGAAGTCTATACTTTTTTTTAATACAGAACTGCGTGGGCACAGGTTTAAACCAGCTTTAGCTCAGAGGGGACTGAGTCAATAGATTCTGTACAACAACAAATATTTTCTTGGAAACAGATGGTTGATCAGAAGCACTTCCTAACCTCTCCCTAGCAATGTTAAAAGTAAGAATGAAAAAATAATTTACAGATGAAACAAAAGCATTGAGGCGCACAATTTGAGCTCAGAGGGAAGCCAAAGGTGATTTTGGTTTATTTGGTATAGTATACAAAACCACAAAGCATTTGGGTCATCAAGTACTTTTAAAATAGCTTGAAGCTTGGAAACATAAAACAGGAGTCTGCCATGTTTGTTCAAGAAACAAACAAACTAATTCAGGCACTTAAGTCAAGATTAAGCACTCAGCCTCTTAGGGTTTCAGGACCACAAAGGAAAGTAAGTTGAAATCTCCAGTGAAAAAGATAAATAACCTCTATACCTCTCACTAGAATAATTAAATATTTGTCAAGAATTTACTTTATGCTCCCAGACATGTCCAGGACTTCTCTTCTTAACATACACACACACACACACACACACACACACACACACACACACGCACGCACACACACGTGCACATACACACACACCCTCCTAACAAAAGAAGTCTTTTTCCATTTCCAACATTCAATATGAAATAAGATATGGGCACTGGAGAAGAAGTAGGAAGTTCAGGCTCTAGTCTCTCGACTGTTAAATTCAAGGATTCGAAAGGATCTTTTTTTTTTAATCTCAATTTCACCTTTGACTAAAGGGTGGAAAGTAGTATTTTAATAACCAGTAGACCATGTACTTTGAATTCTTTATGGGGGCAGGCACTTTAGGTATCTTATCTTATTCCATTCTCACAACACCCTCTGACACAAAGAACATCTGAAGCAGAATGCAAACCCAGATACTTTGGGCTTCAACTCTAGTACCTGTTCACTACTGTGAATTACATCCAGGGGCATGCTGGAGCCCACCTATATGAAACTGTTAAATTTTTATTGTGAGCATTTATACTTTAGAAACTGGCAAATACTACAAATCATGGCTTGATTTATTTTTTTTTTTGTGGACTGTCCAGACTTAATAAAATGATGGGAAGATGTTAATAATGTAGATTAAACTTAAAAATGTGTTTTGTATATAGCGTTTCAGGGAGCCAATTATTAAACATTTACCTGTATACTCAATTGCAAAGCTTGGGACTAAACCAGACATAAAAACTAACTGGCTAGTGGGTAGCGTCTACCAGACCACTAATGTATTCATTTGGACTGAACTGGCTTTGTTTAAGGCTATTTCACACAATACTAAAACAGACTGGTTTGCTCAAGTTTAGTTTAAAAAAAATCAAACCAGATATTTGGTTGAATTTATCACCACTTAACCTCTCTTTCTTAGTTTCCTCATCTGTAAAATGGAAATGATAATAGCATACCAGAGTATCTCAAAAATTTTAGTATAGATTTAAGCCACTGAAACTTACAACTGTACTAAGACTTTGTGGACATTCTGTATTAACATAGGCTTTTTGTGAGAATCAAATTAAATAATGTATGTAAAATCCTACATAAATTTCAGCTATTATTATTTGAAAGGTACCTTAGCAATCATCTAATTGAGCCTTTTTCACCAATCAGTCAGTCAGTCAATAAACATTCAAGGAGGGCCTATCACATGCTGGTCACTCTGCTAAGCCCTGGAGACTCAAAGAAAGGCTAAAAAAAGAACAACCTAATAGGGGTGATAACATACAAATAACTATGTACAAACAAGCTATATACAGGATAAATTGGAGATAACAGACTCAAGGCACTCTAAGAGGTCTCAGAAAGGCTTCATTTAGATGGGATTTTATCTGAGACATGAAAGAATTCAGAGAAGTCAGGAGGTGGAGGATAATGAAGCCTAAAGAGACAAGAAATGATTTGATCCAAGGTGTGAGGTAGGAAGCAGCAAAGCCAACAGGCAAACCCAGGTCCTCTGATTTCACACTCTAATCCCAGCACTTCGTGCAGAATGCAGCCAGTCAGAGACAAGCCTCCGTAGTATATTAAAGCTTTTTCATTAATTCAGTCATCTTCGTATTTGACTAACATTTGTTTAATCCTACTGTGCAGTAAAGGATAGCTAGGTGGTTGCAGTGGCTTACTGCACCGGGCCTGGTGTTTGGAAGACTCATCTTCTTGAGTTCAAATCTGGCCTCAGAGACTTACTAGCTGTGTGACCCTGGGTTAATCACTTAACCCGCTTTGACTCAGTTTCCTCAACTATAAAATATGCTGGAGAAGGAAATGGCAAACCACTCAGTATCTTTGCCAAGAAAATCACAAATAGGGCCATGAAGAGTCAGACACAACTGAAAAATGACTTAACACCAACAAAGTAGTAAGAGACAGTATCCTAAATACTCTCCAGAAAACATTTACCCCTTCCCTCCATAATCCATCCTTGTTTTTGATCTCTCTCAGTTGTATCAACAGAAGCTAAGACCAGATGTGGAGACTGACTGGTAGTGTCTACCCAGACCACTAGAATGTTCATTTCAACTGAACTGGCTTTGTTTAAAGCTATTTCATATGATATCAAAACAAATAAGTGTGGTTAAATACAGTTTTTAAAAAATCAAACCAGTTATTTGGTTGAGCCAATCACCTGCTTGATTAAAATGGTTATTTTATGAGTTTGAAAAATCGAAGAACTGGAAGGTACATTAGAGGTTTTCTAATATAGTCCAACTTTATTGTATAGAAGAGGAAACTGGGACCCCAAAATTTAAGTAATTTGCCTGGATAGATAGGACTAGGACAAAAACTGAGGTTATCTGACAACCAATTCAATAAGGTTTCCAATTATTAAGACTTGAAAGAGTAAGACTTAAGGGGAATCCTCAACAAAGAAGCAGAGTCTTTCTTGAATCCTTGTATTTATTGAATATTCCCTATATCTTTGGCACTACTGGGGATTTTTTTTTAAGTATAAGCTATATCCCTGCCTTCTCCTACAGAATCATAATTATAGGGTGGGAAGGAAAGGGCAACTTATCCTTGCTTGGTACAGCCTAAAGAGAAGTAGGACTTCATTCTCTAACATACCCTAACATCAGATTATAGATCTAGGGCTGAAAGGGACCTCAGAGGCTATCTAGTCCAACTCTTCATTTCACAGACGAGGAAACTGAGGATGAGGGAAGTAAGTAAAATGACCAAGGTTTACACAGAAAGTTTCAAGAGGCCAGATCTGAATCCAGGTCCTCTGACTCCAGAATCAATAAGGTCATGATGGATTGAGGAAACTGAGGAAGATTTTCTAGAAAAGACAGCATTTGAGTTTGACTTTAAAGTATGGGTAGGAAATAGGCGGAAAGTAAGTAGGTTGAGTCACATGCCAATGTGAAAAAGGCTGGATCATATATGGA
Organism: Phalanger gymnotis; assembly: GCA_028646595.1. Taxonomy (NCBI): domain Eukaryota; kingdom Metazoa; phylum Chordata; class Mammalia; order Diprotodontia; family Phalangeridae; genus Phalanger; species Phalanger gymnotis. The sequence goes on along the minus strand of CM053622.1, from coordinate 481,876,128 downwards.
GGACAAGAAACAGACCAGTTTGATTGAAGAGTAAATTATTTTGAGGGGAATAGCATGAGATAATTTTGGAAAGTTAGTATGATACCCAGTTGTGGAGGGCTTGGAATACTAGACTATGGAACTTGAATTTTTCTTGATTATCAATAGTGAACGCTTGAAGAGTTGGGGTTGGAAGATTAACACGATCCAATCTTTGAAAGATTATTCTGGTGATAAATTGGAAAATGGATTGTAGACAGAAGAAAAGGGCAGCAAACAGATGTAATTTTAATGATCTGCGCAGGTAGTAATGAAAGTCTACACTTGAGTGATGGCAGTGGGAACAGAAACATGGGGATGGATTAGAGAAATCTTGTGCCTGTAGAATTAATAAGGCAGGGAAAATGTTTAGATAGGATATGTGAAAGTGAGAAATGAGTCCAAAGTTTCGCCAAAGTTTGTAATGTGAGAATCCGGGTGAATGATGCTGCTACAATCATAATAAAGTAAAGGACATTTTAATTTGGCAGGAGATAGGGAAGGTAGCTGAGGGCAGAAATGATTAGTTCTGTTTTGGACCTGTTGAGTTCGAGGGGCTGGTAGAAGCAGGTGGAGATAGCCTGTAGGCGACTGGGTATGTAAATATGGCCCTATGCATGTAGATTGTGATATATTCAATATAGGACCTGCTTTCTGCCAGACTAAATGCTTATTCAAGTGGATCTATTTATTAGGGCCATTGCTACAAATAAGTCCTTGGTTTGCATTAGTCTTTGGAAAGATAAACTTTAAAAAAAACCCAAAAACAATAATAAAAAAACAAACCTCAGACTGGGCCATGAAGGGAACATGGTAAAGTATAAAGTCAGAGGATCTGGGTTGGAAGCCTGGCTTTGACACTGTACCACCCGAGCGACCTTGGGCAAGCCATTTAGTTTTTTCATCTGTAAAATGAAAGTTGGGTTACATGGCCTCCATGATCTTTTTCAGCTCTAAATCTGTGCACCTATGATCCCACTGTTCATCTCAGGGTCCAGTAGCATAAGGACAATATTTGCTTTCAGGGGCTATGTTCCCCCCTCAATGCATAAAATGTGTTTTGCATAAGGTTATGTCTTACTAATAAACAAAAGAAACTAAAGTTTCCTTATTTTAATATCCCTGCAAATAGTTATGCAGATCCAAGGGAAAATCTAAAGGTCAATTTGAGAGAGGGGGTTCTCAATCCAAATACTACTATTTATCATTAATTAGTATCAAATTTCCTTTTCCTTTCAATATTTTGTCTTAAACATGTTACCTTTCTTAGTTATATATGGGAAAAAAATGCAATTCCATCCTGAGTTTCTTCCATAGTCATAGGGATTAGTCAATTTGGAAATAATTCCCAAATTTTCTTTTTTGGCACTCTGTACATCCTTTTTGAATTAGGGTAGACATTTTCCAAATTATCTATAAAAGAAACCAGATCTGTTCTATTAGTATTGTTTAAAAGCTGGGGGAGAGAAATGCAATTTTGTCGTGTAATGGTGGTTGATTAGGGAATTCCCCCATCAATTGAATGAGTTCTCCAATCAACCTCCCCTTACAAATGTATGTCACTATAGATACATCTTTTACAATCATTTTGTTTGTCAGTCTCTGTCCTTGGGGAAGCACCACATAGCTCAAATTTTTCTAAATGTCCTGAGGCATACATGGAGTATAGCAAAAACTTTTTGGTTCTTCAATCTCCAAACCTCCAGCTCTACAAATCACAGAATCGCAGAATTGGAATGGACCTCAGTCACCATCTAGCCCAATCCATACTCAAGAAAAGAATCCCCACTACAACATACCCAGGAAGCACTCATCTAGTGTCTCCTTGAGAACCTCCAATGGGGATCCCACAGTACCTCATTAAGACATTTTCACAGAAATCAGGTTGAAATTTACTCCTCTGCAGCTTCTACCCCTCTGTCCTACTTCTGTCCCCATACTCTAGCTATCATCAAAACTTAACTGTGTCACTTCTTTTTTTTTTTATGTTAAGCTTAACAGGGCCCCATGACAGGTAAAACATGGTCCACCCATACCAGCCAAAACTCTGATCCAAGTAGTTGAGAAAGATTGCTTGATGTTATTTAAACTATGTGCTGACATATGCCTGTAGGTAAAGATAAATAAATGCTTTTTTCCTTTGTTCTGTCATTTCCTTGCAGTTGAACTCCCCCCCACCCCAGCACACACACACACACACACACACACACACACACACACACACACACACACACACACATACACATACACACACACATTGTCACAGACTGAAAAGGGAAAAAAGAGAAGTAGGTTCAGGTAAAGACGTATTAGGAAGAATATATCTCTGTGATGAAGGGGAAGGGGGACCGGAAGGAAACAAGCATTTTACATGACAGGCGCTGTGCTAAGCACTTTACAAATACTACCTCATTTGATACTCATTTGACGAAGCCCTATCAAGGTGATAATTTCACCCTCCCCTCTTAATTTTTCCTCTAACCCCTCTCCTCTGCCTACCACGATGACTGTTGTCCTCAATCAATATTTCTCTGCCCTTGGTAATTCACTTGTCAAGACCCAGTCTTGAATAAATAAATAAATGTGATCCTTTGCTTTTGGGGATGAGGTTGATTTATGAGCTTCCACTTCCCCCTGGTGGCCACAGTAGCAACCAGCAATTTCTTAGTTCTTTCAGATACTTCAGTTCCACGACTTCTGTTATAGGTTATATTCCTCTGTCCCTCCCAAGCTGTTAAAGAATTTCACACATTGCACATTATAAAGTGTTTGTTGCATGTGGCAGCTCACTAATTAGGCCCAGTTAATAGCTGCTGGGCTACAGGGGAATAGGAGCATGCAACTGACAGACCTCACTAGCCAGAACTCCCCACTCGAGTACCATCCAGACAATCTGTTCTCTCTGTTGTTTGCTTAACTTTGAAACCCGATTTAAAAATGATTAGTCCCAAACGAATCTGTTAAAAGGAGACGGAGGAGCTATATTAGAGTATGCTTCCTCTAGACCAATTAAATCACCCTCTCTTGGCTGTTTTTGTAACTCATGATATGCCTTTGAAAATGTCACCTACCACAAAACCCTTTGTAACATTTTCCAAGGAGGTGAGAAAATATTTAAAAGAGAAAAAACATAAGGAATTGCACTGGTGTACATTTACACCAGCCAACAGAGCCACACAAAGGAGACAGGACTCACTTTCAAACATTTGCCAGGCCTTGTTATAGACCAGTACCTGTAAAGCAGAATTGGAGTGCTTAGAAAATTGCTATTCCCATTTGCTACCATGGATCTACACAGCTTTAGAGTCAAGAGAAACCAAAAATGGCAATCACAGAGTTACCTTACTTTGAAAGAGATCAATGGTTTGGATTTATGTTTATTGTCCTCCTTATAATTCATATTCTAGCTACACAGCTACATAGATATCTCTATTCTGTAAAAATCGTTCTTTTTCTCTTTAAAAAATTCTGAACTTAAATACACCCAAAAATGAACACTTCCCTATACAAAGTAAAAGAAAAAAGGTGATTGAATGTGAAACTGTGAATCTGTATCCCATATAGCTTGCTTTAAAAAAAAAAAGTATATAAATTCCACTCCCTGCTTTCAAAGCTGTCCTGCTTGTCTGTGCTTTTTCTGTGCATTAAAAACAGTAACAAAAAATGTTTCAATGGCCCTCTTTTTTTTGTCTTTATTTTTTAGGACCATAAATGCTAGTCCCTTCTACCCAAAAACCTTATTCCTCCAAAAAAGAGATTATCTTTAAAAAGCCCTTGTAACAAATAAGTACAAACAAAGCAAATCCCCACAATGGCTGTATCCAAAACTGTATGTGTCTCTGAACGTTGGGTCCATCACTGAGAGGTGGGCAACCATCTGCCAGGAGGGGGATGACACGCTTCATCATGGGTGCTCTGGAGCCACGGTTGGTCATCACATAGATCAGAGTCATTAGAAATTGCTTTTGTTTTATAATGCTGTTTCTTTTACACAAGTTATTCTGGTTCTGCTCATTTCACTCTGTATTACTTCATATGTCTTCTCAGGATTCTCTGAAATGATCTCATGTTATTCGTTATAGTACAATATGCTATGATAACACATACTATAACTTATTCAGTCATAGTTTTGTCTTGCTATTCAATAATATAGTCCCTTCCAAATACTCAGATAAATTTACCTTTCTAGGTTACCTTTGATTCTTGTACTTGCCCTTTCAAAGTTTCTTTTCAGTTAGGTCTTCCCCAGGAATTCATGAAAGTCCTCTATTGCTTTAAGATTTCCCTACAAAATTATATTTAGTTTTAAAGGTAAATTATTCTTAGTTATAAGCCTTTATCTTTTGCTCTTTGAAATATTACATTCTAAGATCTACTTTGATTTATAATAGAAGCTGCCAGGTGTTGTGTGAGACCCAATCATGGTTATTTAGTACTTAACATTTTCTTTCTGGTTAGTCAATAAGCCTTTATTAAGCTCCTACTATGTGCAAAGCACTGTAACTAAGCACTGGCTTACAATATTTTTTTATTCAACTTGAAAATTCAGGATTTTGGATATGACATTTCTGGGTCTCATTGTTTTTTTGGTTTAAGGAGCGGGAAAGTAGATTCTTTCTATTTTGCCTTTGCTATCTATTTCTAATAGGTCAGAATAGTTTTTATTTATAATTTTGTTAAAGCATACTGTCCAGACTTTTTTTTTAAATCATGGTTTTCAGGGAGTCTATTTGTAAATTTTCTCTCCTTAAATTGTTTTCCAGGTGAGTTGTTTTTTATAGTAGACACTACATTTTCTTTTTTTTTTTTCTGTCAATCTCTTGGTTTTGTCATACTACTTCTTAATATCTTGTGGAATCAATGATCTCTTTGATCTATTCTAACTTTTAAGGTATCTGTAACTTGGGCAAGGTTTATCTTTTTTTGTTGTTCTAACCCATTTATTCTTTTAATTCTTCCCTCCAGAGCTTTTATATCATGGTCCACCCCCACCCCCCAATATCTTGCTTCATTTCTTCTAGATATTTGCGTAGTCCTTATGGAAAATCCATTTTTTCCTTTGAGTCTTTGCTTGAAATTGTAGAAATGCTCTCTTCTTTTGGATTTTTTTTGTTATCTGTAAATCTATAATATTTTTATAGTGATAAGTGTCTTTGTCAGTTTAATTTGGGGTTTTGTTCCAGGGGCCAAGATCTGCCCCCTGCTGTACTTCTCGGTGGGATAATCACTTCTTCTTGGACTCATTCTGGGTTATCTGCATTCCTACACTGATATCTACCTCCCAGGGTGCACCTACACCAATAATACTGGTAGGTTTTAGGCCTCCCTGGATTGCTCCTCAAAGCCCTCATGGTATCTCTGGTCAGAGTGTTATGGACATCAAAGTTCCTGAGCCTTGGTTGTCTTGGTGCAGGCACTGCCTATTCACATTCCCACTCATTTCCAAAATCTATGCAGTGGGTTTCCAACCAATCTGGCCTCTGATTATGGAGCCTTGCAGGCTATAGGTATCTCTAGCCCATCTCTGGTCATACTGGAAGGCTTCTGTCTTGTCTGTACTTGTACTGTCTTTTCTGGAAGGCCTACCTACCTAATTTTCATGTGTCTCTCTGGTTGACTTTTTATACAGTTCTAGAGTGGATGATTTCACCTTCTGAGGTTTCTCATTAGATTTCTCGATTATTGTTTAGTTTGGCACTATTTTTGGTTTTTTGCTGCAACATGTTTATGGGAGCTAGGCTTCTGGCATCAGTTGAGGCAGCCTGAAACCTGTAAATATCCTTTTTGGTAAAATAGAAAGGAGGGGCAAGGTAGAGAATTGGATAGTAACGGCAGTAACAGCAATGTAGTCATCACTGTCAGGCAAGGCCTTACTTTAGCCTTATGGGTGATGTAGTGAGCAAAGTGCTAGATTTGGGAGTCAGGAACAATCTGAATTTTCATGCTAAATCTGACATTTACTGGTTTGTGACTTTGGGCAAACAACTTCTCATTTCTGGAACTCAGTTAAATGAGATAAAAGGGTCATATATTAAAATTCCCTTTCCATTTTAAATTCTGGGGTCCTGTTTCTACACAATAACAGCCACGTAGGTCTAGCAGCACTGTGTGTGGCTACTACCACGCCATTGCAAGCCTGTCCTTTTAGTACCTTGATCTCAGTGTGATGATGGTGAGGCTATATCTAGAGATGCTCATGAGTGCACAGCTCCCACTGAGTGGGTATGGATTTATTTAAATCCTTCCTTGCCGGTGCTCATGAGCTGGACAGTACCCCTGCTGGGAGACTGCATCTGAGTCAGCTGTGCAAACACCTGAACTGCTGACAACCATCTGCTGAAATAAATCAGGACGATACCTTAAAACTCACAAAATTTTAAAAACTAGGCAGGTAGAGCTGCTCAGGAAGAAGGAAGTAGTGCCAGTAGTTGTTATCTATCCATCCAATTTTTATTTTGAAGATGGGTACTTTGTATACATAAAATCAGCACAAGACATCGGGACTGACTATCTGGAAACTGTATTTTTAGCTGGTTATTGTCCTTTCATATCTCCTCTTTTTCTGAATACAAGCCGTATTCATTACTCTCAATGATCAGTTGAGTGGTGAAGAGAGATAAAGTTTGCTTTTTCCCTTGGCCCAGGGACTTGGGCAAAGACGGCCCAGACCTCAAAAGATAAATGTACTAGATGTAAAAAATGCTATAAGCTAAGTGTTTTGAGGAGTAGCAAAGTAAAACTGATCATTTGGAATTCTCAGAAGTGGAAAACTTGGAGGGAAACCCTCAGATAACTTGCAATTTCTAGTATCTAGGGGAGGGAAAGAAAGCTACTTAAGCATTTGGTTAACTCAAGGTGTAAGTCTGGGCATTTGCATAAGACTCTTCCTATTTGTGGAAAGAATGATTACTAAAGCTCTTTGCTAGCATGAGGGGTAGAGCTGTCCAGAGGTTGGAAGAGAAGAATTCTTCTGGCTCTTGATTTCAAGGAAGGACAGACATAGTTCACAATTTGCTTCAAGGAGAGACTCTTGGAGGGAGAGAAAGACTTTAGGGAAAAGCTGGCACATAGAAAAAGAGGCACCTTGAACTTGTCCCTATTTCCAGCTTGCTACACTAGAGACTTTAGTAGAATTTCCCCTTGGGTAAGATAAGGGAATTTCTTAGTTGAACAAAGATATCTCACTCCCAATGGGAATGCTCTGAGAAGTATTTAATATATACACATCTGTATACCTTCTCTATTTTTGTTTGTAATTAGCTTGAATAATTGGGCTTATTCATTATTATGACGATCTTTGTGTAACTAGCATTTGGTGGGAAAGAACTCAATATAGCTTCAGATATAGCTTGGGGCACCCTTTCCCCATCAAGGGATAGCAACCAGAAGATGAGGTTTGAAATTAGAAACTACAGGGTGTTCCTAAAGTCTGCACACATAGGCAAAAATGCATATTTTCAAGAAATAAAATGAAATTAATGAAATTTTCAACAACATTTTATTTAATTGGTATATCAACAAATAACATATTCAATATGATTTCCATCATTTGTGATGCAAAGGTTGATGCACTTTGCAAGATCCACCTTGCCATCAATTTTCCTATGTGTCCAGACTTTAGGGACACCCTGTATTTCCTCTAGATTAGTAATATATTGGGGGAGGGGCCAGATAGATAAAATTCTAGTCTGGACCCCTTTTCTAAGGGGAGAAGAACAGACTAACTTCTTGACCCCAATCTTCTACTCCCCTCCTTCCTGGCAAAAATCAGTCTTCCTTGGAGAAAGGTAAGATTGCAAAGATATCTATGTATTCATGTCTCTCTGTGAGCCAGATTGGGGGTAGACATACACATAATGAACATGAGTAAAAACCTTACACTTGAAAT
>CM053622.1:481846779-481867722 GCA_028646595.1 Phalanger gymnotis | reverse complement strand
AAAGAAGGAAGGAGATAAAAATGGGGAACAATAGAAGGGAGGGCAGATGGGGGAGAAGATAATCAAAAGCAAACACTTTTGAAAAGGGACAGAGTCAAGGGAGAAAAATTCAATAAAGGGGAATAGGATAGGAAGGAGCAAAATACAGTCTTTCACATGAGTATTGTGGAAGGGTTTTGCATAATGATACACATGTGGCCTATGCTGAATTGCTTGCCTTCTTAGGGAGGGTGGGTGGGGAGGGAAGAGGGGAGAGATTTGGGAACTCAAAGTTTTAAAAGCAGATGTTCAAAAAAAAAAGTTTTTGCATACAACTAGGAAATAAGATATACAGACAATGGGGCATAGAAATCTATCTTGCCCTACAAGAAAGCAAGGGAAAAGGGGATGGGAGGGGAGTGGAGTGACAGAAGGGAGGGCTGACTGGGGAACAGAGCAATCAGAATATATGCCATGTTGGAGTAGGTGAGAGGGTAGAAATGGGGAGGAAATTTGTAATTCAAACTCTTGTGAAAATCAATGCTGAAACTAAAAATATTAAATAAATAAATAATAAAAAATTTTAAAAAAGAAAGGCAAAAAAATTCTTTTCCTCTAGGGGCATCCATTCTAATGGGGGAGATAACAGGAAATAACTAGGTACACACTAGATATACACTGAAGTGGTGGAACTTAATCTTAGAGCAAAAGGCAGTAGCAGATGAGCTTATCTCAGAAGCCCAATGCTTTCAGCTATTCCACTCTAGTTACAAGAGTCAAGTATTCCAAACTTTTTCTTCTTTCCTCACCATTCATAAAAACTTACATTTCCTGTTTTCCATTATCTTAATTCCCTTATCTGACTCATATTGGCTGTGTGACTGGGCAAGTCTCAATGCTTTAGTAAACTCTAGGACTCTAAGTTATGGAAAAGGTGTCAATCTACATTGGGAGAGGGAGTTTTTTCATTTGAGAATTATATTAAAATAATGACCCTATCCCAATTCTTTTCTGGGTGACAACATAACAAATCTGAAAAACAAACTTAAGCCACTTCGGTAATGGTTTAGTGCCTATTTTCCCCCTTTCGACAACTAGTATTCAATGGAATAAATAACATGAGAATCTCAGTACCAAGGTAGAGTTAGCAGAGTAGACATTTTGGGCAAGGAAAGCTCTTCAGACACTCTTCAAATCATACCAGGTAGGTAGCTACTTACGCCAATCACATATAACGGTTCAAATTTATTTAGTAATTTAAGATTTCAGAAGTTATTTCCTCTGTAAAACCCTATCTGCTATCTATAATACAAGTATCGTGTTCCCTACTTTATAGGTAAGGGAAATGAAACTAAGTGAGGTCAAGTGATTTTTTTCCAAAATCATGCAGTTAATAAATGTCAATGCAAAATTTAATCGCAGTGGTTCTGACTCCAAGTTTAGCCCCTTTTATGTGATACATTTCATTTCTAGCAATGTTGTACACCTAACAGCACAACCTAGAAGAAGAAACTCCACAATATTCCTAAAAATCTTACAATAATATTATGAAAGGGTATCAATATTCGGACAGAACTGTGATCTCCTTGATGCAGGTACTCCCTTAAATGATATAAACTGCAACCCATCCTTACCTTCTTAACCTGTGTCACCTCCCTTGATGGAAGTTTACCCAACATTCTCAGGGCTCGCCTCTAGTTTCCGTCTTGATGTTGGATGAATACTAATAGAGAGTATGGGTAATTCTTTTATCATCCTTCACTCTCACTACATGACCAGTTCACCTCCATTTGCAGTCATACATCTTGCACACAGAATGTAATAACATCTTTCATACCCCTTTTAAAAATTCTTATTCTTATTTAATATTAATAATAATAATATTCTTATTTAATTCAATCTACCATCAAGGTCTAAGAGATACATACATATATACATCTATATGTATATATCTCTTGTGATGTGTACATATAGATGAATACATATATGTTTATATATCTCTTACATATGTGTGTGTCTCTTGTATACATCTATATGCATATATCTCTTGTATACATCTCTATGCTATATCTCTTATGATGTGTTATCTCTTCTATATACGTATACATCTATATGTATACATCACAAAAGATATACAGAGGTGTATACATATGTATATGTGTATATACGTATATATCTTAGACCTTGTCAATAGATTATTATATAGAATGTATATTGAATATATATACATATGTATATATGCGTGTGTATATATAATACTAAGACATATATGGAGTCAGAAAGAGACAGAGGAGTAACAAAGTAAAACTGATAATTTGGAATTTCTCAGAATTGAAAAACCTGAGATAACTTGACATTTCTAGTATCTGAGGGAGATAAAAGCTACTTAAGCATTTCAATAACTCAAGGTTCAAGTCTGGGCATTTGCATAAGACTCTCCTCATTTATGGAAACAATTATTACTCAAGCTCTGTGCTAGCACGAGTGATGGAGTTGTCTAGAGGTTGGGAGAAGAAACTTCTTCTGGCTTCTGACTTCAAGGGAGGACACATATGGTTCAAGATTTGCTTCAAGATAAATATAGATATATACACATACATATACACAAATATGTATATGTTCATGTAAAGATATATACCTGGGTTTGTATTTATATTTATACAGTTAGACAGATGGATAGATGAACCGACAGACAGACAGCTCTAGAGATTGTCCACCAAACTGCATACCTATCTTAGACTACAGGCATTCTTCAAAGGTATGAGAAGGAAGCACATAACTTTTTACAAGTGACACTTTACAGAAGTTCTCATCCTTTTAGTCACACAGGTATCTGAAATACACAAAGATTACACGCTTACTATATTTGTTGCTTGTTGACTATAAAAAAAGGTATTTGATAGAACAAAGCACCACATTAAAGTTTTTCCTCCAATTAAGTGCCTCCTATGCTGATGTTTAAATTACGTGGGTGTCCTTGAAAGATATAAGAGATGATTTTGTCCAATTACTCCCTCATTAATAATATCAACTGTGGCACAAAACAGGAAGAAACATACTTGCTAAAGGTGATTTCTACTATCATAGAGAATGTTCAGTACAAAGTTCTAATTGAATGGAATTCTAAAAATGATAAGATTCTCCAGATGTGCCTCTGTCAGGATGACAGAATAATGATTGCAACAAGGCAAGGATGGAACACTGCTGAACTTCCTAGATGAGTTCCACAATCCCTCAAAGAGTTTGTTATAACTATCCAAACAGGAAAAATCCAGTGATGAAAAGAAATGCATGAAATGCAAGGAACATTTTGAACAATTATAAAGAAAAAATTACAAATCAAAGTAATTATCATTATTAATAGTTACTATTATATTATATCATCATTGGTAAGAATTATAACTGTAATAATACAAAAGTTAATTCTTTGTTATCTATGTTAGTTATTAAAATTGCTAATAAGAGCAATAATAAAGTAGCAAAGATGGGCAATCTTTTCTATCCATTTAAATTATTATGAAGCTAAAGAGATATTATGAAACCAAAATCTTTAGACAAATGTTTTAGCTTTAATAAATGAGAAAATAAGTGTTACCTCACTTTGAGGCTCTCTAAAGAATTCAGTTTTATTACATTTCCATGAATTTCATTATCATTTTGGGAGCCTCATTTAGCTAACAAAAAGATATCTTAAGACTACATATGATCTTATTCTCAATCTTACTTGGAATTACAGTAATTTCAGGAATTAATCTGACAAGCAAATTACTACATAATGTAGAAAACTAGTTTGCAATATAAAAACTCAAGTGCATATTAAAAAAAAACAACAACCAAAACCAAGAAGTAATGAACACAGAGGCAGTTCAGTGAAAAGTGACATAAACTAAGAGCTTTCAAAACTTGTCATAAGCTATAACAGTTTCTGATTAGGTTTTAATTTTAAAAGTGTATTTTAAAATAAAAATGTGAGCATATCTTATCATTTTTACAGATAGTGTTTAATTGGATGGTCCACCTTTACTTTTCCTAATTCATTTCTTATGTGACAATTACACAGAAAGTCTCTGGATAATAACTCTTCTTTTCTTTCTATACTACTTCACTTGGTAATTGCATCATTTCGTATGGATTCAATGATCCTGTCTATTACTGATGATTTTAAAATTTACTTATCCAGTCCTAACTTCTCTGCTGACCCTCTCCAACTTCTGTTAGATATCTTGAACTCGATGTAAGTACTTTAAACTCAACATGTCCAAAACTGAACTCATTATCTTTTCCTCTTTTCCAAATTTCCCTATTACTATCTGCAGGGCTTCTTAAACTTTTTCCACTCATGACCCCTTCAACACTTTTTAACCTGTGGGTCATGACCCCATACCCACAATTTAAGAAGTGCTGACTAGGGCACGATCATCCTCCCAGTCACCCAGGCTCAAGACTTGGGCATATTTCTTGATTCTTCGTTCTCTCTTACCACTCCCCCCCATCCAATCTGTTACCAAGACCTGTCCATTTTAACTTCTTAACATCTCTCTTATACCCCTTGTCTCCTCTAACACTTCCAACATCTTGGTGCAGGCCCTCATCACCCGGTGCCTGGGCTATTTATTACAACAGCCTTCTGGCTGGTCGGTCTGTCTGCCACAAGCCCCTCTCTACTCCAGTCCATTCTCAACCCAGCTATCAAATTGATCTTTCTAAGCTCACCATGTCACTTTCCATACTCCAGCGGCACCCTATCACCTCTAGGATCAAATATAAAATCCTCTTTTCAAAGGCCTTTATAACCTCTTCCTCTCACTTCTCGCTGCAATAACTCCACATTGCTATCAATTTTTCTATGTGTCCAGACTTTAGCAACACCCTACATAGCTTATCTATACATATTTGTTTGCGTGTTGTCTCCTTTCTTAGGGCATCTTGAGATCAGAGATTGCCTTTCACCTTTGTTTGTGTCTCCAGCACCTAGCCCAATCCTGGACACCTAGGAGGTACTTGATAAATGCTTACTAGCTGACTGACTGATAAGCAGATTCGGTTTCACAAGCTCCAACACCATCCACAAAAAGTATATGGAGGATTTCAGAAGAATTCTCTTCTCTTCCATTTGTCCTTTGTACTCGGTATCCTCCATGATGGTTTTTGTTGTTCAGTTGTTTCAGTCATGTCCAACGCTTTGTAATTCTATTAGGGGTTTTCTTGGCAAAGATACTGGAGTAGTTTGTCATTTCCTTCTCCAGTTCATTTTACTGATGAGGAAACTAAGGCAAACAGGGATAACTGACTTGCCCAGGGTCACATAGCTAGTAAATGTTTGAGGCCATATTTAAACTCAGGAAGATCACTCTTCCTGACTCCAGGCCCAGCGCTCTATTGAATATACTACCTAGCCGCCCTCCATGATGGTAGCAAACACTTGGTGAGTATATATGCACCCCTTAATATTAAACCAGAGGGTGTTTAAACAAAGTTATCTTTATTTTTACATTTTAAGGAATATTGCATGATTGTATGAATTGAATGTGGCCATAATGCTTAAAATATGGCATCTACTAACAGTGCCAGATTTTAGTCGAGGCTACAAAGCTGTGACTACCAAAGCTATTTGATACTGGTCAAAGAGTAGAGAATTTGATTAGCACAGCATATTATGTATTGAAACAAACTGAGTACCACAGTGTCTGATATACCCAAAGACCCCAACTACTGCAGCAAGAACTTACAATTTAACAAAAATTACTGGGAAAACTGGAAAGCAGCCTCATAGAAATCAGACTTAGACCAATACCTCACACCATATACCAAGATAATTTCCATTCAGAAGAAAAAAAATGTGCCAAGAACTGACTACATTACACTCTTAGAGGTACAGATTATAGCAGATCTATAATCTTCCTTGTTCTTGGCATTTGTGCAATATGCAACACAATGTTGAATTTTTTATTTTATTGGCATTTTTCACTTTTACATAATTTTCACCCTTGAATATATACTTCTCTCTTCTCCTACCCAGCACGCTATATTTTGTAACAAAGAGTGAAAACAGAGCGTATTAATGAGTTAAGGAAAACTAACCAGCCCATCAAATGAGTCTGACAACATAAAGTTGCATTACTTTTTTTTGTAGTAGTGTTAACTCCTATTGAACTACCAAACCCACAGCTCTGTGTAGCCATGGACCCCTTTGATGAGGTCAGAGTTGGGAGAGCTGGTCCATCAAATGTGAAAGAATGCACTTAGACCTCTGTAACCATTGGGAGCTTTATTGATGTAAAAGCAGTGGACCAGCCAGGACTAGCAATTTACAGAGGGACAGAGGCTTGTTTTTATAAGCACAGGATAAGGGAAACAAAGGGAAATTTTATGACCCAGGGTGGGGGGGAGACAAGGAATTCCCCTCCAGGGCAAGGGGAGGTTTGGTGGTATTTCAAGATAAGGGGAGGAGATTTTAGGGCACCTGGGAGAGAACAGTTTATCCCTTTAGGGCACCTTTGTATCAAGAGACTTTAGGGCATCTCCAGGTTAGAGAATAAACTAGGAAAAGGGCAACTCAACCCTTAGAGCACCTTTGTATCCACATCACCTTCATCCTTTACCTGGGCAACTAATTTTTTTGAATTCAACTTAATGAATTCTTTTTGATTGATGATTGATCTCAAATTCAACATATCAAAAACAGAAATTACCTTTCTCTTCAAACCCACCTCTGCTGAACTTCCTTATTTCTCTCAATGGCACCATCATCTAATATCTCAGATCTTCAACCTCAGTGTTATCCTCAACTCTCCACTCTCCTTCACCCCACATATCTAATCTGTCACCTAATCTTTTCATTTGTATCTCCTCAACATTTCTCTCATCTGTCTTCTTCTCTTTATTCACCTAGCTAGCACCCTAGCTCAGATCTTAATCATCATCTCTCAGCTCTGGGCATTTTTTCTGGCTGTCCCCCTCCCCTGGAGATTTCTCCTTCCTCGTCTCCACCTACTGGTTTCTCTGTCTTCCTTCAAGTTCCAACTAAAATCTCATCTTCAACAGGAAACCTTTCCCAACTCCTTTCCTCTTTTAATTATTTCCTATCTACCCTGTAAATAGTTTGTTCATAAATGCTTGCTTGTTTTCTCCCCCATTAGATTATGAGCTCCTGGAGGGCAGCTCTCTTTTTTCTCCTATTTGTATTCCCAGGGCTTACACAGAGCCTAGCACATAATAGGTGCTTAATAAATATTTATTGGATGACTGACTCTCATCTGGACTATTTCAAATGCCTCATAATTGTTCTCTTTGACTTAGATCTCTACCTTTTCGATGTCTTCCACATAGCTTCCAAATGGATTTAAAAAAAAAATTTTTAAGTAACAAAAATGTATTTTTATCCCCCTCTCACTGACAGAGAAAAAAGAAAGAAAAAAAACCTATAGTTTTTAGTCAAATAAATAGTCAAATAAAAGAAATTTTCACATTGACCATATCCAAAGACTCCAAAGTGATCTTAAATGAGGCTGCTAGGTGGTACAGTGGATAGAATGCTGGGTCTGGAATCAGGAAGACCTGAGTTCAAGTCTAGTCTCAAACTCTTATTAGCCATTTTACTTTGGACAAGTCACTTCACCTCTGTTTGACTCAGTTTCCTCAACTACAAAACAAAGATAACAATAGCACCTACTGCTCAGGGCTGTTGTGAGGATCAAATAAGAAAATATTGGTAAATCACTTAGCACAGTGCCTGCCATATAGTAGGAATTATATGGTTTTTTTTTTTCAGTTGTTTCAGCCATGGCTAACTCTCTGTGACCCCATTTGGGGTTTTCTTGGCAAAGATACTGGAGTGGTTTGCCATTTCCTTCTACAGGTTATTTTACAGATAAGGAAACTGAGGTAACCAGGATTAAGTGTCTAAAGCCAGATTTGAACTCGGGAAGATGGGTCTTCCTGACTTTAGGCCAGGCACTCTTATCTACTGTGCCACCTAGCAGTTCCCAAAACTAGTGTTTAGATCTGTAAATACTGGAGCACTATGTAGGATGTTGCAAAAATCTTAGTACAGTTTTAAGCTTTTAAAGTTTAAAGATATACATATAAGAAGACATCAATAAACACTTAAAATTTGAAATGTGTAAGTATATGTAGATACACACAATATAGACAGATATCTGAGAACTTTAAAAATACAGTGGGTTTTAAAATTTTTTTTACATTACAGACACTTCTGCATATACTACTCCCCTACCCCTTCCAGAAACTGGATTCCTACTTTGTAACAACAAAAACAGTGATCAAAATAGGGACCATGTCTGACAACATTCTGACCCTATAGCAAATTACCTCAGGCTTAAAAAAAAATTCCTATCACAGGAGTCATTTTTTTAAAATACAAGTGAATTATGGTACCAGACCCTTGTGTCAAAGAAAAAATGATGAAACTGTGAAAGGCAATGATCTTAACTAGACCTGAAGTATTTCTCATTCTGCTTAGTTACCACCTTTAATCCACTTTGCGCAGTCTCAGCTTCTATTTTGGAACTTTCATACACTTTCCTAAAAGAAAAAATTCTAGTAGAGGTGGCTCAGTGAATAGAGTGCTGGGTCTGGAGTCAGGAAGACCTGAATTCAAATTTGAACTCAGACATTTACTAGATGTATAGCCCTGCCTCAGTCTCTTAACCTGTTTGCCTTAATCCACAGAAGAAGGAAATGGCAAACTACTCCATTACTTTTGCCAAGAGAACTCCTTACTGGGTCATGAAGAGTCACCCAGATAGTGAGTGTCTGAGGACAAATTTGAACTCAGGTCTTCCTGACTCCAGGTCCAATGCTCTACCTACCTATCACTAAATGTTTATTTCTTCTTCTTCAACAGATATGAGCCAAGAAGCGGTTTGGAATTTATTGTTCCTTAAAACCTTCTTAGTAACAAATGTAACTTTCATTTCTGTGTTTCATGGGGAAATAAATGTCCAGCATTAAAAATGTACACTTCTCTGGTTTGGCATTTAAAAGCTCTTCACAAACCTGGCTCTAACCTACTTTTCCACATGGCTGCCCTTCAAGCACTCTGCAGTCCAGCAAAACTGGCTTTCTTGCTTTTCCTCACATGTGATGGTGCATCTCCCATCTTTTTACTTTTGCACAGGCTATTTCTCTGGCATGAAATGTACTCCCTCTCTACTTCTGCCTCTTAGCATTCCTAATTTCCTTAAAGACTCATTCTGAGACCTTTCCTGACCCCTTTCTCCCCAAGTGACCAGTAGGCATCTTATTTGGGAAAAACTAGTCAAACCTATTTTGCAGTTTGGGGAGAGGATTCTACTACATCTAAACATACAAATCTTTTTCATAAAATTATATGATAATATGTATAATAATAAATATAATCATATAATTTTAACAATTTTATAATAAAATTTTATAAAAATAAAAATACAATAAAATCTAGATAACATTACATTTTAAAACTAAATCAATGGATGGCCCACAGAGATCCTTATGTATAGATCAGTAGTCCCCATTTCTATTTAACTTTGATACCACTGAACTGTAAGACTAGGCTAATAAGAAAAAAATTACTTAATTCAGCCCACAAATGCCAATCATCTTAGCACCTTCTTTTCCTCCCCAAATTGTGCTGTATTTATTTTGAATATACCTTGTACATGATACATGTACATGTATAGAGGAAGTATTATGTAAAAGAGTTGGTTTTCAAGTCGGAAGATCTCAGCTCCCGCTGAAATCCTGCTTAAGGTTGTTCTGTTTGTCCTTCCTTCTTGAAGAGGAAATGATGACATGACTTGCAGGTGACTTTGATTTGAGTGAGGGAGGGCTGTGCAAAGTCACCAGCCTCACTTTCTCCTCCAGAGCCATCTCTGGATGACTGGAGATGGCTCAGGATGCAATGGGAGACCCTGGCCCTTTTAGGCCAAGGTCTTTTCAGGTTCTCACTTTGAGTGAGGTAACACCCATTTACCGAATCCTCTTTAAGAAGTGAGTTAAGGGATGGCCCTTTTAATTAAAATTAAAAAAAAAAATCAAACTGGGAAGGGAAGACCCTCAGGGTTCCTGGCCAAAAGAGAAACCGTTACTATTTAGTATTTAGATTCACTCTGTGCTAGGAGCGCAGGGACCTATTGTCCAATCTATGAGCTCCAGAGTGAACTGGGTTTGAGGCTTGTTTTTTGAGAAAGAAATCTAGCCAGTAAACTGGAAGTTAAGGAGGCAACCTTCAGCCATTGAAATGGAGCAGGAAGAGCCAGAGGCAGAAGGCACTTAACGAGTGCCCTAAATATTTCTATACTTTGCTTGGAAAGTGCCTCAGCCTCCTCCAGCAGAAGGAATTTGATCACCTGGGAGTTCCTTATACTAATAAAGTAACAGGTCTATTCCTTTTCTAATCGTCTCCCTGGTAGAACCTGAACTCCCAGCAAGTAAAGGGCTGCTTCACTTTGGTCTGTATGCTTGGTGCTTAGCAGAGCACCTGGCACACAGTAGACAACACATGCTTGCTGTTCGACAGGCAGCTATCCACACTGGCTTTGTTCCCCAAAGAATACCTCTGTATGTGAAATCAAGACGGAGAATTTCCATTTATTTTAAAGTCAAAGTAAGAACATTTTTTGGGGGAATTTCTAGAACTTATCTGCATATTCTTAAAAAGCCCTCTGTTGGCTATCTCCAATTTATCCTGTGTATAAATTATATATACTTCTTTATATAGTTGTCTACTTGTCATCACCATTAGACTGTAAGCCCCTAGACAGGAAGGATTTTTGCCTTTGCTCACAGGCCCAGTGGATACAAAAAGAGGCCCCAGTCCTCTGCCCCCAGGGAGCTAAATAAAAATCTAACGGATACAGGAAGCAGAGTCCAATGCTCAACAGTTGTACACTAAACGCAATTAAGCTCCTACGACGAGCCAACCACTGTGGTGCCAAGGGCGAGGCATGCAGAGACCAAAGCCGGTCCCGGCCTTCATGGAGCTTACAATCTAATGGGATGGGATTTTACAACTGAATTCATCTAATACTTGGGCAGATGTTTCTTTTCTGCTTTTCTTTCTTTTTTTTTCTTATCTAAGCGCAAACCGCCTGAAGCCTCCGCACACACCCAAGACCGCCAGGAAAAGCAAGCAGCAGAAGAGAGGAGGGGGTATAAGAACGAGAGGAGCGAAGGGAGGGGGCGGCAGCACGAGGGGAAAGGGGGCGTGGCTAAGCTCAGCCCTCCCCCTACGCCGCTAGG
Organism: Phalanger gymnotis; assembly: GCA_028646595.1. NCBI lineage: Eukaryota > Metazoa > Chordata > Mammalia > Diprotodontia > Phalangeridae > Phalanger > Phalanger gymnotis. Next base: position 481,856,502 of record CM053622.1, on the reverse strand, counting down.
CCGTTTCCCCATCCTCCTCGAGACCGGAAGTCCCACCTCGAGAGGAGGAAGTAAGTGGACGGAGGGAGGAAGGCAGAAGAGGGTGAGGCTGAGGAGCTGGAAGTGAGTGAGGAGAAGGAAGAGGAGGAGCAGGCGGCAGCGGCGGCTGGTTCTGCCTGGGTGCCTCGGCTTTCCAGAGCTCGAGTGGGCGGGGAGAAGTGGGAGGAGGGAAGGGGGAAGGGCGGGGCCTGGGACACCAGGGAATAGGAAGACAAGGGAAGGGATAGGACCGGAGTCAGCTCAGGGTCAAGAGGGACGCTGGGCTCCAGCTGCCATAGCCGGCCAGGCCCGGGACAGGTGGGTGAGAGCGGCGGGCCCGTCTCTAGGAAGGGTCTCCAGAAACGCCGGCCCCCCTTCTTTTCCTCCCCCTCCTCAGCCCTGCCTTCCCCCCTCTCCTCGTTCCCACCGCCGCCTTTCTTTCCTTCCCGGCCACGCATCTGCGGGTCCTCTGACCGGCCCTGAGCAGGGCGGGGGAGTCAAGGAGTTGAGGCACCCCCTTCTACTCCACTGCCATTCGGGCCTCGGCCAACGTGCCGACTTGCCCTTCCCCTGCCCGCTTCTCTCTTTATCCTGAAGGTTACGCCTTTCTTAGTCTTCAAGGGTATCCCTCCCAAAGGCCTCTCCATGCCCCAGGTGTCCTAGGACTTGCCGCCACCCCTCATTGTTATGGACGAGGAAACTGATACCCAAAGAACTTCAGTGGCTTCCTCAGTGTCACATAGGCGTTCCTTATAAGACAGAATGTGCATTGAATCCAGACTCACATTGATTCTTTCCACTACATCAAATTATTTGTGGGTTTTTTTTGTTTGTTTTCTGACCACCTACCAGTTTTTGCTTCATAAGGGAGTCTTAAGTACTGATAGTGTGAAGGTGAGGAGGGGCTGGAGCCTGAAGAGTATAGATTTCCATCTTCCATTGATACTACCAATAGGGACATTACTAAAAAGATTCCCTTAGAGGAATTCTTTACTAATGTTGCTGCCAGGTGCATATACCCTCTTGGACTGGTAGAGAAGAGTTAATGGATCTTATTTTCATGTTGCTCCTTGATTAACTTTGTGACTGGGGAGATCACTTTACCTCACTGGCATTCATTTTACTCCTCCGGTCTTTACAATTCTGACGATTCAGCTCTGATGTAGGATAGGTTGTGGATAAAACGGGGGATCTTCCAAAGGGCACTATTAAAAGTGAATTGTCTGGCTTTGTTTTAACAGATGTCTATTTAGAATTATTTTCTAAAAGGTGATTCAGACCATGGGTATGTCCACATCTACTCCTGCTGTTGCCGTGCAGGTCTCAACTGCTTCAGAGCATCAGGCAGTCTCTCCACCTTCAGGATGCCCAATGCATGAAAGAAAAGAAAAAGGTAACTCCTCTGTAAGAAAATGCCAAAAGTATAAACCCTCCTAAAGAGATTTAACATAATAGTAGCAAACCCGAGATTCAACTTCGTGTTGTGCTTCTAGAGACCCAGAGACATTGTTGCGTTATTTTAAAATAGTAGACCTTTCAGATTTCATTTAATTATTGCATTTTCCTCAAAACCACTATCAGGTAGGTATGTAATATATACATTTGCACACAATACGCAGATCATAGAATCGATTTTTTTAAACCTACAAATTTATCTTAGTATCTATTTAAATTTACTCCTGAATGGATTATGTCTTAACACAAGGCTAAAAATTATATACCTCAGGTATTTACCATTTTAGTTGACTCAACTCTCTTGATGAAAAGTGAACATGGAAAGATTTATATTTTACTTTGGAACTCTTGTCCATTATAAGGATGTTATATAGAATGAGATCCTTGAATTGGTTTGTGGTATGTGACTTCTTGTTTCAAAATGTTGAGAGTATAACTTAGGAATTTCTGGTCTTTAAATTTTCATTTTGTCAAGCAACAAGCATTTTTTGAGCACTTCTACTTGCTAAGCACTATAATAGGCATTGGGGATACAAATAAATGGTTTGTGTAAAACATTAAGAGGTAATGTGTACTGTCAGAAGACAGTAGTTGTATGACCTTGGGCAAGTCTGCCTCGAGCAACTCCCCAGGATTTGTCTACTGAGTCATAGATGAGTTGCAGTCTGCTGGTAGAGGTGGTTCTTTATGCTTGGAAATCATTGCTTATTCCCCTAAGACAAGCTCATGCTACAGTTAACTCACTCAAACTTGCATGGATATTAGCCAGATAACCAGGTGTTTCTTGAAGCTAAAGGTTCTCATAGTGCTGCCCCTCATGCCTACCATTTAGCTCAGATTCACAGTGGTGGTTGCATGTTTCCTACTATTACAAATGGGCGTTGTTAAGTTTAGTCATTTGTAGTCAGTATTTGTTGTATCCTCTGCCTTTTCCCATTCAAGAAGGTACTTTGAATCAGTATTATGTAATGAATGTTTTAGGATGCCTAATTATAAGTGAAGTCAACCATATTGGTCCCAGGGCTTCTTGGGAGGAGCACTTATTTCTGAGATTGGGGAAAGAAGCCTATTCTAAACTTTATTTATCCTATTTAGATCTTCGTCCAAAAAAAAAAAAAACCCAGCAATACCGTTTGCCCATTCTTCTGCCTTCCTCATAAAGCCTCCTGAAAGATGGGGCTTGCGCTTAGTGTTGCTCACCTGTAATGCCAGCTACCATATAAGCTAAGGTTGGCAGAGTTCCGAGTTAGAGTGGGCTCAGCTGATAGGTGTCCATATTAAGTTTTGCATTAAAGGTGAACCCCTGATAATACAAGGTTACCTAAGCAGCCCAGGTTAGAAAAATGGAGTACAGCAAAGGTCCCTAAATTTCCATCCTGAATGAACTAAGGAGGCCCAATTAAAAAAAAAAAGAATGAAAGGTGGGCAGGTCCCTCAGGATCTGCTCACTGTTGTTTCTTGGGTGCCATCACTATCTTATATACATATTAGGAATTTAGGAATCCTTCCCAGTTGCCTCAAAATACCAAGTCAAATAAGTTTAGCACTTTAGGGGTTGGGTTATATTGAAGTTCTCCTGTTGCAGTTTTTTCCTCTACTTCTTGGTTGTGGTTTTTGTTCGTTTTTAAGATTCAAATGTGTGACTGTTTAACTTAAATGATAAGTTTGTCTGGCTCCTAAATTTGAGGACTATAGCACCAAATGCGTCAAGCTTTGCATTGCATTAGATGGTCTTTAATGTCTCTCTGGCCTTGCTATTTTTTGAGTCTGAATACATTTCTAAAAAATGCTTTTCCCCTATGCTCATTGGTCATTAGAGCTTTGATTTTCCCTGCTCTACCTAACTCTGGCCCCAAAGTAAGGCAAGTATATCACCATAATAAGGGCTAAGATTGTCAGAATTTATGATGATTCTTTTGCATATTTTTTTTAAATTTCAGGTTGTCCATTGAATAAAAACTCATCTGACAAAACTTGTGAAAGTCAATCTAACTCAGTACCTGCACATCAGGATCGAGCGTATGAATATGTGGAATGTCCTGTAACATCAGCTGCCTATCAAAATAAAGATAATATTGATCCTTCAAACATGGTATGTTTGATGCCAGTTCTTTTCTTAAAATATGATTTTCTATAAGACCTTAAGGTAAATTCCCCCTACAACAAACTGTGTATAACATTTGGTTATACTAAGGTAATTATTGGTTTTATGACATGGTAACAGAGACAACAGAGATGTCGTCTAGAGAAGGCAGAGTTGGGACCTCCATGACAGATCTGTCGGAGGACAGGGTCTGCAAACAAACAGGCTGGCATGGATGGGTTGCAGTCTGCATCAGTGGAGGGAATGTACACATCAATGAGCTCAGACTCAATGGAGAATGTGAATTTATTCTGCAAGGCAGAAAAGTTACTTTCCCTTATTTGAACTAATTTTTAAAAGTTTGCTTATCTGACATATCTTCCTTCCTATTGTAAAAATCAACAAATAAGAACAAACTTCAAAACTAGTACTACTTCTAAATCTCATAATTTTGCAGTCCTTTTCTGTATTAGAGAAAGGGTTGCTCCCCAATTCCTGATATGGAAGGGTTGAGCTATAGTTAATCAGTGGGATGAAAGCAACATGTAAGGAAAAAAGAAGTGTATTTCATTTGGAAAGCCTTCATGGCTTAGAAGAATGAGCAATTATTTTTGCAGAGCTTTTGTTAAATAGTTACTTATTTGGAAGTTATATCTCACTTAATTCCCTAAAAGGATTTGAAGAAATTACTGAAGTTAAATGTGAAAAAACAGAACAATATAAAACAATTAGTCTGATGACAGATATTTGTTAAGCATTTACTAAACTTCTTGAAAGAAACGGGAAATTTATGCTGTGAACTTGAGATTAGTTATTGCAGTGGAGCACTTAATTCTGAGCTTGCTGGCAGTTAAGGCAAAAAGAAAAACATGTCGGGCTGCAACATCTTGTCTGATAAAAGGCAGCATGCATTTTTACTAGGATAAGCTTTTCTGCTGCTGAATTTAGGAAACATTACATGGGTCTTTTATAGAAGGGGTATAATGCACAAACATCTTCAGCTATGATTTTACAAAAAAAAACCCCATGAAATTCCTTAAGTGAATATTTCTTATATTAACATATCTTAGCCCAAACCAACATTTGAATCTTGTTAAAGGAAGTTAAAATAATTTGGCTCAATTAAGTTGCTTTCTGTTTACTTGGTCACAATTAATTTTTCCAGAAAAGCTTTGAGCTTGGCCAAACTTTTTGAAATTTGGGGAGAAACACTTTAGTGCAGTCTGTTACAAAACTCATTTCACCTAATTTGAAATGTCCAAGTTCTGTGCTATTCAACATGAAAGGAATCATTTGGACTATGGGCAAAGAAGGAGTATAGTTTAATATATTTTATTGCCCTGTTACAATTGCAAATCGAAAGTGCATTGTTTGGAAATCACCATCTTTGGCATATGGGGATATCATTTAGAAGTGGAATAAATATTTATTAAGTGCCTATTGTACGTTAGGCACTCTCCTAAGGAGGACACACGTGAAGACAGAAGTTAAGTGACTTTTCCAGATAACACTTTTTTTATCTAGCGTACATTTCTAAAAATTAACATCTTATAAATATTTATACCTTTTAATACCACATAATAGCTTATAAAGCCTTGTACTTTTTAAAAAAAAATAAAGTATTAGCTTACAATTTGACATTTTAAACAAAACAGGAAATGGAGCAACTGTATTTACAGTACAGAAGAAATAACCACTGGAGAAAAGCAATTTACTTTTGATTCTCTTGGATTGTTTAAAAATACAAAATTATCTCCAAGGATAGATAGTAAGGAAGTATTGAAAATTTTAGTGTGAGAATTTGATCAGTAATGAGCTTATATGACTGGTGAGCATATACGAACAAAAAAAAGTGGTCAAAATAATTTTGGTATTTCAGTAATCAGCAGTTGATTTTTATGCTTATCATTGAAATTTTCATATCAAAATTTTCCCAATGTTTAAAAAGCCTCGGCAATCTCATTATTTTATTTAGATGCCACCACCTAATCAGACACCGTCCCCTGGTCAGCCATTTGCACTATCAACTGTTAGGGAAGAATCATCAATTCCCAGGGCAGATTCGGAAAAAAAGTGGGTTTACCCTTCAGAACAGATGTTTTGGAATGCCATGTTAAGAAAAGGGTAGGTAAATAATGATGTTAAGTGGAATGTAAATATAATTTTTAAAAAGATGCCCTGAAAGATGTATGATATAGAATTATCCCCAAATATGTAGTAAACATTTGAAAACTTGCTTTCTAATAGTTGTCATTGACTTTAACCATAATTTATCAAAATATGTGAGAATCCAACCATAGTGAAGTAAGAATTCTTTATTTTAACGTAAAGTACTTGAATAAATAATATTAGCATTAATCATTTCTATCAAATAGGTATTCTCGCTTCACATTTGGCAGTGAGTGTTTCCAGAGTGCTCTTGCTAACTGACTAACATTTGGTAGCTTGTGAAATGTTACAGTTAAATAATTTCCTTTCAGCTAATATACTGAAGAAATTTAGGTTTATTAGTAAATATAATATGCATAATGTATTCTTCAACTGTAAGAGTATCGTCAAAATGCCTAAGAATTAAAGCACAAGAATTAAACCAAATAATTAGTTTAATTGCTTGTATGTTACCCATAGTTCTATATGACTTCTTAAAAATGTGCATTGATTAATTTTATAGCGGCATTTTAAAGTAATTAGGAATTCTATTTTTTTACTAGATGGAAGTGGAAAGATGATGACATCAGTCAGAAAGATATGTATAATATTATTAAGATTCATAATCAGAATAACGAACAGGCTTGGAAGGAGATTTTAAAGTGGGAAGCTCTTCATGCTGCGTAAGTACATTTACAACAAACTTAATGAATCCTATGAGCACTTTTTGCATTTGCACCATTTGGAAATCACCATTAGGAAAGGGAAGGGGGAACAAACATGTTTTAGGCACTTACTAGGTGCCAGGCACTTTACAAATATTGGTTAATTTTGATCCTGACAACAGCCCTGGAGGAAGCTGAGGAAACTGAGACAGAGGTAAAGTGACTTACCCAGGCTCACACAGCTAGTAAATGTCTGAGGCTGAATTTAAGTCTTCCTGAGTCTAGGCCTGGTGCTCTTCATCTACTACACCATTTAGCTGCCTCTCACTCTTTACGGTTTGATCTATGTTTAAAGTAGTATATGTTTAAAGTAGTATAATCATAGTAATCTTAAGATATAACCTGATAATTTCATAACTAATGTGGGGCAGGAATAGGTGGAATAAAAATAATAGATAACCACTAAACTGACTTTTAACCGCTTACTTTCACTTTCCTATCCAATTGTACTTTTTGATCTTCCTGCATCAAGCCTCTCCCCTTTCCACACAACGCCAGAGTGATATTCTAGAAACACAGGTCTGATCATGTACACTCCATTACTCCACAAACTCTAGTGGCCATCTCTTTTTCTTAAAGAAATATAAAATTCTCATTTTGGAAGTCAAGAGCCCTTTACAACCTGACTTCTACCCAGGATTCCAGGGTTCTTGTACATTCCTTCAAAGCCAGCTTCTATTTTGCATATGTTTCTATGTGTACATGTTGTCTGCCTTGATAAGTTGAAAGCAGGAACTGTTTGGTTTTGATTTTATGTGCCTTACCATATTGATGCTTAATATTGTTTTTGCAGAATTGTCATTCAGCAGGTATTAAAAGTATTTATTGCAAGCTTTAGACTTGCTAGGAACAACTTTGACTGAATTTTATTTTCAGTTCTTTGGCCATCCTGTAGAAGAGATTATACTTGAAAGAAGAGGAAAGGGACAAATCAGAGACATAAGACCATAAATAAAATAAGCAAGCCTTGGATAATAGGGAAGCAGTTCTACTTCAGATTCTTCCTCCTTCCTACTCTTAGTAATTGGTAAAGGGGAGCATCAAAGTTCAGTCATATCTTCATTGCAGTGGTTGAAAAGGATGAAGTGCACAATTTACTCAATATTCTTTGTCTTCAGAACCCATACAGTCTTTCTTTGCATGTCTATCTTTGTATTTCTAAAATCTATATTTTTTTGAACCTTAATCTTATCAGACAGACCATCTATAGTCCCAGTTAATTCTCTACCACCTAAGGAAATTAATATTTTTTGTCTTAAGAGTGATTTTAAGAAAAAGAAAAAAGCATTAGTCTTCATAAAATCCTAAATATTTTCATTATATTATTTAGGTGATAGGATCTTAGATTTAGAGCTAAGAGTGACCTTAGAAGGATGCTGCTGCTGCTGCTGCTGGTGATGATAGTGGCTAGCATTTGTAGAATATTGTAAAAGTGCTAAGCCTTTTACATATATTATCTCATTTTCACAACAACCCTGTGAGATAGGTCCTCTTATTCCCATTTTACGGATGACAAAATTGAAGATAACAGGTTAAGTGTCTTGCATAGGATGACATAGCTATTAAGGATTTGAACTCAGGTTTTCCTGACTCTAGGTCCAGCACTATAGCCACTATGCTACAGCATCAGAGCCAAGCCCATCACTTTACAGATGAGGAAACTGAGGCTCAGAAAGTTAAGTGACATTGATTAGAGAAATGCAAATTAAAACAACTCTTAGATACCACATCACACCTATCAGGTCAGCTAACATGACAAAACAGGAAAATGATAAATGTTGGAGAAGATGTGGTTAAATCGGAACAGTAATGTATTGTTGGTGGAGTTGTGAACTGATCCAGCCATTGTAGAGATCAATTTGGAACTATGCCCAAAGGGCTATAAAACGGTGCATACCTTTTGATCCAGCGATGCCACTACTAGTTCTGTCTCTTAAAAAGATCATAAAAAGGGGGAAAAGACCCACATGTACAAAAATATTTATAGCAGCTCTTTTTGTGGTAGCAAAGAATTGGAAATTGAGGGGATGCCTATCAATTGGGGAGTGGCCGAACAAGTTGTGGTATATGAATGCAATGGAATACTGTTGTGCTATAAGAAATGATGAGCAGGTAGATTTCAGAAAAACCTGGAAAGACTTTCATGAAGTGATGCCGAGTGAAGTGAGCAGAACAAGGAGAATATTGTACACAGTAACAGTAACATTGTGTGATGGCCAACTTTGATAGACTTAGCTCTTCTCAGCAATCCAACGATCTAAGACAATTCCGAAAGACTCATTATGGAAAATTCTGTCCACTTCCAGAGAAAGAACTATGGAGTCTGTATGCGGATCGAAGCATACTATTTTCTCTCTTTTTTTTCTTTCTTGTGGTTTTCCCCTTTTGTTCTGATTCTTCTTTCACAACATGACTAGTGTAGAAATATATTTAATATGATTATACACATATAGCCTATATCAGATTGCAAATCATCTAGGAGAAGGGAGGGAGGGGGAAAATTTTAGAAGTCAAAATCTTACAAAAGTGAATGTTGAAAGCTAAAAAGAAATTAATTTTAAAAAGAAATTTAATTTTTTTTTTTTAAAAAGGGAAAGTTAAGTGACTTTTTCAGGATCACATAGTGTCTAAGGATAGTATTTGAATTCTGGTCTTTTGCTGACTCATCAGAAAAAGCCATGGTTTTTCTCTCTAAAAACACTCATTTCCTTCCAGCAAATAGAAAATAACTACTTTTTCTATAATACTTACAAAGTATGTCCTCTAAATAGTGACTGTTGAAAGGAACAAGAAGAGACCTGAAGTACTTAATTCATGAGTAAAAAGATATATTTTTCATAAATGCATTGCTTAAATATTTGACACCTTGAAGTATACAGAGCTAATAATAACGACGTTGTTTATGGTTCCTTGTTGGTCTTCATGTTAATATAGAATAGTAGTTGTCTACAAATATTACATTACATTTTTTTTCAAGATTTTTAGTTTTAGCTTGCCATATTTATTAAGAACATATTTTGGGGGGCGGAGCCAAGATGGCAGCTGGAAAGCAGGGACTTGCATGAGCTCCTCGCCAGGTCCCTCCAAAAACCTATAAAAAATGGCTCTGAACAAATTTTAGAACTGCAGAACCCACAAAATAGCAGAGGGAAGCAGGGATCCAGCCCAGGACAGCCTGGGTGGTTGCTGGGTGAGGTCTGTCGTGCACGGAGCAGAGGGGTAAGGAGCCCAGCAAGGGTGGTGGCGGCAGCAGGACCAACCAGACCAGGAGCTGGGTGGAACAGGCCCTAGCAC
>CM053622.1:481827319-481846279 GCA_028646595.1 Phalanger gymnotis | reverse complement strand
TTCTTCATCTTAACCATGAGTGACACCTTGCCCCCCAAAGCTCTCTCTACGACCCTTCTTTGGCTTTTTCATTTCATACTCTTTCAGAGGATTTACCCACTTATGAGTCTATTATTATTGTGTTAATGATTCATATATCTACATTTTCTGCCCTAATTTTTACTCTATTCACCTATTTCCAGTTCCCTGTACAACTTTTTCACTTTTTCGCTCTCAGCTACCAAGACCAAGACAAAAATCTGCATCTTTCCCCCTGAAACTGACTTCTACCAATTTTCCCAGGAGTAGGAACAACCATTTTTTTTTGTTTTGGTCCTTATCACTCCTACTACTTGGACTATATTTCAGGCTCTTATCCCTGGGTTGTCATAGTAGCCTTTTAGTCAGTCTTGCCTTTCTACCTCTATTCCATTCTCTGCCCTTGCCATCTAAACTGTATAAACCCTGGTCTCATGTTATTTCTGTGCTCAACAACAACACGTAGGAACTCTCTTCATCTTACCGTGTCAAGTCCAGTTTCCCCTGTCTTACTTTCAAGATCCTTGATATGTTCCTAGCCTACCTATTCAACATCAGCTCTACTACCGATGGGGTGCAGTTTCTGGGAGCCCCCTTGAACTCCTTGAATCTTCCCACTTCAGGTGTTTGCCTGAGGCCACAAGCCTTTCACTGTTGCTAAGCCCAAATCTCTAGGTTACACCTAACTTAGCCTAGCCCCATTATCCTGCTGCTTCTCACCCTTGATCCTATCAAAATGTCTGTGCCCAAATCTGTTACCCCTAAACTAGCCTAGCCCTACATTGTCTGTTATCTCCAGGTAGCCTTCATCTACTTCTCACCCTAAATTCTCTTCTCTTGTTTCCTCACCCCAGTCTCATCAAGATTCTCCTTAGACTCCTCCTGAAGATCCTCCCTAAGCCCTTCCTCCCATCACCCCAGGACCACCCTAGATCCCTCCCACAGCCTTTCTGTATATAAGTCTCATCTTGCCTCCACGAAGGTGCTCAGATTCAATCTAGCTTAATAGATTGAATTTGGCCAGCTTGTGAAAACAAGAGTCACAAATGGTGAGATTTCTTAGGACTACCCATTATGGTGAATCTTTAATAAACTTTGTTTTTCTTTGGCTGTGAGAAGGCTTGATTTGAATTCATTCCAGCAGCAGGACCCAGCTTTCAGTATTTTGGGGTCTCAAGCAACCCTGAAAACCTATGGTTCTCTGACCTCATCACTACTTCCTATTTTTTCATTCTCCTTAATCTGGTGAAGTTTGTCTTATTTCCTCAGACCCAAAAATAGTTCCGTAACCAAACCTTATTTCCGTATTTTTGGAAATCTTTCCGGACCCAAAGCTTATTTCTATATTCTTGCCTTTTTTTTTCTCCTGCTGGTACTCTTCCCTGTAACATCTTCTTCCTTTTCTACCTAACGTAAACCCTTCAGAGCCAAGTTGTAGTCTCAATTCTCCCATGAAGCCTTCCCTGACAACCGCAACCTATACTGAATTACTACTGCGTTTAGTATCACAACACGTCTCCTAACTTAATATTATGTGCTTCTTTGTTTTCTGTGTTAGTTTTATCTCTACATATGGTTGGTAAGTTCCTTGAGGGCAATGTAAGTGTTGTAAATATTTTACTTAACCACTTTATTGATAATACAGAGCCTATACTGACTAGCATGTTTTCATTTCAGATATGAATTGCCTTTTGACAGACATGACTGGATTGTTAATCGCTGTGGAACAGAAGTTAGATATGTTATTGATTATTATGATGGTGGAGAAGTAAATAAGGACTATCAGTTTACCATCTTGGATGTCCGTCCTGCTTTTGATTCTCTTACAGCTGTTTGGGACAGAATGAAGGTAGCTTGGTGGCGCTGGACTTCATAACCATTGTTTTATTTATTTTACTTTAAAAAAGAAAACTGTCATTTCCTTTAAAGAGAGACATTAAACTATTTTCTCAATTTGTTGGTGAATCGATGATGTGGTATGTGATTTAAAACTATAATAATGTTTATGTTGATTAATAGTTATGTAATTCTTTTGTGAACTCACGTACTACCTTGCATTGACAAAAATTATGTGAAGGTTTCTGCTATCCAGCTTGGATTTCCTTCATCTTGTTTCTGTTGGGACTTCAGTATCTCAAAGGCATTGCATTATAAAATTGAAAGGACTATATAAAACATTTAACTCTTGCTTTTAAAAAAGGTAAATTTATTTTTAGCATTGTTTTATTTTTAAGTACTTGAAAGTAGATATGTGAAAACTAAATTTAATGTTTACCTCTGAACCACTATATTTATTGCCTAGGAAATAGACATAAGTTTTTGTGTGACGGGTAATTTTTTGAAGATATAGTATAATGATTGCTGAATATTAAGACTATACTGGAAATATGTTTAATATAGTTAAATCAGTTTTGGACCTCCACATTTTCATTTAGATTTAACTTTATTATAAAGGGATTTAAATTATAAAATGGTTCAGTGATAGAAATCTTATTGATGGTGATAAAATAGACAAATCTTATGGACCATGATAAAACATTTTCTAATATAGTATGTTATACTAACTTTGAAATTTGACAGATAATGTTTTAAGGCTGGAGGTGAGTTTTTCAGACTGTTAAAAGCATGACTTAATAATACATGAAGAGCTCCTCCCCTTAAGGCAAGTTTAATAGGCATGTTTTGTACTTTTCATAGATTAGATACATACAGTGTTCAATTCTTTTATCATATTCAGACTAGTTTTGTGGGGATTTTTAATCGTTTCATGATAGTCCTTAAGAGAATTTGTTTCATAAAGAAAGAAATAAAATTAATAGTAAACTTATTGTTCTCCTAGCAAGATTTCTTTCGCTTGATGACTTGGATAGGCTTGGCAGTACTTGATGCAGGAGGCGGTGTGGTGGGTCCATAGCATGCTCGACTTGGAAGCAAATCCTGCCTCTGCTACTTCCTACTGTGTCACTTTAGTCTGAATTTCCTTAGCTCTAAAATGGATTCTGACACCTGTGGTACCTCCCTGGAGAAACAGTTTGTGTATTTAGATAGACCACCAGCCATGTACAGTAAAGACAAGACCTATTTCTTACCCATATTAGCTGTGTGACCATGTATATGTCATTTTACCTTAGTGCTCCAGACAGCTCTTTAAAATTACAGAGGAACTGCTGATTTGTATCCATGGAGGAACTTTTTACGCTAGGTGCTTGCCACTGGGCTGAAGACCCAGGTCCAGACATAGAGTTGTAGTGAGGCTAAAATTAGATAAAATGCCTTGAAAACTTTAAAGTGCTAAGTCCATTGTTATTAATTGGTTAAGTACTTAGTAAAAAATAAGGTTTTTTAGTGAGCTTCCATGTTTTAATTATATCTGTGTATTTTAAAATTTATTCATTTCTTTGGGTTTTTTGTCGCCTTTATTTCCAAAAGATATATTTGCAGATTTTACAATAGATTGTTAATTGGGTTTGAGACAGCTTGGAATAGTAAAAAGAGTGCTGTAAATGGAGACATTATCTAGGTTTGAGTATTGCCCACTGTCTTGCCCGCTTATTACCCTGAACAAGTCACTGTCCTATATTGGTCTCAGTTCCCATAAAATAACGCTTTCAAAATCTTTTCTAATTCTAAATCTCTGATGATGATAATACTAACTTCATTTTTTGTAACTTTTCCAGAGGTGGAATCTTTTTTTTCCCCTTAAAAAGGATGCAGTATAGCTGCAGGACTTTATCCTTTGTGCCATTTGAAAAAGTTTGAGACACATAATTTTTGGGTAATTTAATTATTTTATTAATAAAAGGATGATCATTTGACTGTCACTGTCTTAAATCAGAGAAGATCGTGGTGGTGGGTTTACATCTTATATGCCCTTTTGGAAAAAGAGTATTCCTGAGGGTAGCAATCAACTTTGATTGCTTCCACTTTACAAAGAGAAGTGAGCTCACTCCAGTGAGGGGCTGAGAGTGACATCCTGTCATTCTTGAACAGAGACTATCTTTATACCCAGATCACCTGAAGCCTTGGGCAAACTAGACAGAAGGATCTATCTCTACTCAAGCTTGATTAAGTGGAATTCACCTTAGAGATTCCTTGTAAGGTTGGGTGGGGTTGGATAGAGGAAAAAGTTAAAGCCTTTAGAGACTGAGGTCTTGAAATGAGGATAATGGAAAAAGAGGGAAATCTGAATCTCCCCAAATCATTGGTTATTAATAATTATTTCTCTCACCTTTTTCACATAATCCATTTGCTCCTGTTAACCATATTCATTTTTAGACTATCACACTCACCCTTGAGCGGATGAAACAAAATGAATCACTTTATATATGTTTCTCCATCATTAACTAATGCATCCATGTAGGAAAAGTTGAAAAAAAAATTAGTTGTGGTAAACTAAGTAAATGGAAAGAATGCTGGCTGGGGGGAACGTGGGATCAAATTACGTCTCTGCTACTTAGCTGTGTGAACTTGGGCAGGTGACTTCACCTCTCTGGTATCAATTTCATTTTTAAAATGAGGGGATGGCACCAACTACTTCTCAATTCTTTTTCAGCTCTCAGTCTGTGAATTTTTAACTTTTAACTTCCTTGAAAGCCCAGTCAAGTAATCATCAGAGGTTCACTTCAAAATGGAGGCCTGTCCATTTTCTAAAAAGTGAACTACTCTGTGGCTATGTATCCTATAAAAACGTGCTTTTTGTCATGGGCAGTTTGTTGACAGTACCTAGAGTTTCTGTGTCATTATGAATAGTTACAGTTTTGTATCTACTTTATGTGTAGTTAACGGTACTATTTGAGATATTCTTGGTTGTAGATTTAATTACAAGGATACACTGGTTCAGGACATAATTATAATAGCCACAGTTATCCCAAGCTCCAATATTCCTAACTGCATTATACAGCAGGTTGGCCAGTGACTCAGAATTGACTATATTTCCCTTCCCTCTCCATCAACAGCCTTTTATACCCTGGATCAGGGGTGGGGAACCTGCGGCCTCAAGGCCCCATGTGGCCTTCTAGGTCCTTGGGTGTAGTCTTTTGACTGAGTCCAAGTTTTGTAGAAAAAAAATCCTTTTATTAAAGGGATTTGTTCTGTGAAGTTTGTATTCAGTTAGAGGGCCACACTTGAGGATCTAGAGAGCCACATGTGGCCTTGATGCTACAGGTTCCCCACCCCTGGGCTAGACTTTCCTCAAGGTCTGTGTAAGAACTTAGTAGGAAATTAGTGTGAACTCAGAACATGACAGGTGCCTGCCACATTGATGCCTACAGAATTATGTGGGACTACTTTCCTCTGTATCTTCACAGAGTCCATCATAACTACTGAAGAAAATCTCAATTTCATATCCTTTTGGCAAATGCCTAGAAAAGTTAGCCCTTTTCTAGACATCTTGTCTTTTGGGGGAAATCCTCACAATGTCTTGTTTGTTTTTACTTATAAATTAAATTCTTATTGAATTCATTGGTTTGCTTTCTGGGGTGTGCAATTAACATGGTTATTTTTTACTGAGATAATAAAACAGACTTGTACTAAACTAGAAAAAAAAACACCATATCACCAAAACTATACCATTTTAAACTATGTCAATAATTAGAGGAAAGGCATCATAAAAATCTCATTCTCAGATTACCGAGTATATAATATTGACTGTAGTGTGTGTAGAACCGTGACGATTTCTTTACCGTTTCATATTAAGTTTTACTAAGGCCTTACTCTGATGCTTCATCATGGTGTAGAAATAACCCTGGGTTCTTATAAAGACTGTGCCAGCAGGGAATGAATTATGGGAGATCCTAATGAACTGGAAGAGCTTCAAAGATAAATTCAGTGACTGACTCTTGACCAAGGATTTTCCCCTGATTAAGGGATACTTCACCAGACATTTAGTCACCAGGAAATGATTTTTTTTTTAATTACTCCAATTCGTGAATACCATTTACTAAGGTATATGCACATTCCAGTTTCTTATTAAGAGGTTGTCTGCATATAGGTAAAATCATAGATCCTTGAAATAATGATGTATATATCCTATTAAAGCAGCAATAACACAGGACCAGCTTCTACTTGTAATAGAAGGAAAAAGATCTAAATTTTATTCCTGGCTCTACTAGCAGCTTTATGTGTAATTATGACTAGTCATTTTGGTTTTTCTGTCTGGATAAGTGAATAATACTGGACATCAATCATGGCAGTATATTGGAGCAAATGTTTCCTGAGAGAATTAGCAATAGGCATCAAACTCTTAAAGCTTTTTGAGTTTTGTGTTAGGAAAAGATAGTGATTGATGGTGCACGTTTTATAATGACCTGCAGTTTTGGTCGATGTAGAAAGTAAACAGGATCATTTGCCTTAGCTGTCTGTTGTTTTTCCTTCATTCTGAAGGAGGATCATGACATCAAGAAAGTGGTGCCATGGCTTGCAAGTGAATTGGATTTAAGTGAGGCAAGGCTGTGCAAAGTCACCAGCCTCACCTCCTCCAGAGCCATTTGGGTCCAATGGCAAGATATAAATCAGGTCTGCTGGAGGTGGCTCCCTCTTGGCTGTCTAGACTTATTGACAAAGAGGTTCTTTACATTTTGGTGTCTCCTATTCTACAAGTAGATCAATATGTTTGCAGGATGAGATTCAATTAACATTCGACAAGAATTAAGAAAAATCTAATAAACGTGAAAATTCAAAACAAGTTGTGTTGTACACTTATTTGGCTAAAGGTATGATGTGGTTCCTCTAAGTTCTGTACCTTTAAAATTATTGAAAGTATGTACAATTTACACATATGAAAAATTCTATAAAAGAAAATATTAGTAATTTGATTTATGCCTGCTTTGTTCTATTGTAGTGAAAGTATGAATTTGTTATAGTGGAGATATTTTTCTTTTTTAAAACCACTCAATCTATATTTGAAAATAGTTATATCTTTATAACTAGTAAAGAATGTTCTATACCAATGCTGTCTTTTTCTTAAAGTTGGTAGTATCTAATTTTGTCAAGTGTTTAAAATTGCATATGGAATGAACTAACAGGGCCCTGTGCTAGGTGGATTTGAGGATGTATAAGACATTCTTTTTCTTAAGAAAAAAAAAAAAAGGCTGGTAATAGCATACCTATTTAGATTCAGAATTTGTTGAATGGCTAGACCCAAAGAAGAGCTATTAATGGTTCAAGGTCAGCTTGGAAGGTCTTAAGTAGGGTATTTGTTTGTCTTGGTACTATCATTTATTCCAATGATTTGTATAAAGGAAAAGAGCATGTTTACGGATCTGAAGATGGCACAGAGTTAATAGGAATAATTAAAACATTAAGAGACAGGATTCAAAAGTATTTTACTAGGATAATGTGGTGGGCCAAATCTAATTCATTTAAAGGGGTTTAATCAATAAGCATTTATTAAATGTCTGCAATGGGCCAGACAGGCAGCTAGGTTGGCATAGTGGCTAGAATATCAGGCCTGGAGTCAGGAAGACTCATCTTCCTGAATTCAAATCTGGCTTCAGATACTTACTAGTTGTGTGACCCTGGGCAAGTCACTTAATCCCATTTGCCTCAGTTTCCTCATCTGTACAATGACATAGAAGAATATTATAAAGCTCTCCAGTATCTTTGCTAAGAAAATCCCAAGTGGGGTCATAAAGTGTCACATGACTGAAAGAACACTGAACAAATGGACCAGGCAGTCTACCAAATGCTGGGGATATAAAGAAAAATGAAACAGATTTAGAAATAAGTATAAAATCTTGTTAAAATTGTTTTAAAAATAAAATTGTTATACAAAACAAATTTCACAACTGTAATGGCAAGCAAAGTGGGACTTTTTGCAGTTTTTTTCTTTTGGAGTGCTTCTCAGCACTAAGGTAATCAAGTGCCTTTGAGTGTTGCCTTTGTTTGAATCAAGAGTCTTTGATGACCTGCTTAAGTCACAAGAAAGCGTAAGTCACATGAAGCGTGTGTGTGCGCGCGCACGCAGGCATGCTCAGAGGTTAGCACTTTGCTTGGGGGCTCACTCATTGGAAGACTGTTCCTGTGATTTCACCAGAGGAGACTCTGGATAGCTACTAAGGAGCCTGCCCCACCCCTTTGAAAACCTAGATGTTGGTGCTTTTCTCTCTGGTAACTATATATGTATATATTACTATGGACAGACAGAAGCCCTATCTGCTGATTTGTGTTACTTACTCTGTTTATGTAATTTCTGCTTGTAATTTCTGTTTGTGTTTTCTGAGGTTCAGGGTGCTGACCTTTTCCCCTGAGCTAAGTGAATGATATATGTATGTTTAATTAAAGTGAGATTGTAAACCCCTTAAAGTTGCTTTACTTAGAAAAGCAGATGAAAGAACCTGTGCTAGCAGCCCTCCTGTGTGCTGATGTTATTGGCCTTACATAGCCACAATAGCTGCTAGGAACATTGTTGTTACAACAACTAAGATGAGACTTAGCTAGACCAGCTTCTAAAAAAGATTTGGGTGTTTGTAGGCCTAAAAATCCAACGGGAATCATTGGTTTGATAAGATAATGAGATCTTAGCCTACTGTTCAGGGGTTGGAGTGGTGATGGACATACTGCACTTGGCCCTGATCAGAACACATATAGTGTGTTGTGTTCACTTTTGATTGCCAGATTTTAGAACTGGAGAGTTGCCAAAAGGAAATTAGAAGAATCATGCTATATATATGGGGAGGTTAATGGAATTGGGACTATTTATGACAGAGAAAACTTGAGGACATGATAGCTGTTTTAAAGTACTTAAAGGGCTGTCACATGGAAGAAAGAGTAAATTGTTTCTGGAAACTTCTTAACAATTAAAGCTCTCCAAAAGGCGAATGAGAGGTTTGTAGGTTTTCCCTCACGAAAGATCTTCAAGCAAAAACTTGGATGCCCACCTGCTAGGTATGTTGTAGAGAGTTCTTATTCATGGATGGATTGGACTAAATGACCTCTGAAGTGCCTTCCAACTCAAATTTTGTGATTCCATGGTATGTTACTGCTATACATAAGCCAAATGTCAGATAATGTAATTATAACCAAATTCATTTCTACACTCCTGGTTGGCAATTTTTAACCATTTTGTTTCTTCTTTGTATCTCCAAGAGTCTAGCACACAGTGTTTTACAAATGATTACCACTTGAATCTATATGGTATTGTTGTTCAGTCCTGTCTGACTACTGGAATGGTTTTGCCGTTTCCTTCTCCAGTTCATTTTACAGATGAAGAAATTCAGGCAAACAGGGTGAATTGACTTGCCCAGTGTCACAGCTAGTTTCTGAGACCAGATTTGAACTCAGGAAGATGAGTCTTCCTGAATCCAGGCCCAGCACTGTGCCACCTAGCTGCCCCAAAGTATGCAGAGCACTTTACATATATTTTCTCCCTTGATCCTCAACCCTGACAGTTAGGTGGTATTATCATTTCCATTTTACAGATGTGTTGGCAATCAAAATGGGCACTTAGCACTCAGTTCAACCAAGTAGCCTTGAAGAGTTTGGCCTTTGTTTCCTTGATTAGATTGGGAGTCCTTGGTGACCTCCTTGCCTCAGAGGAGGACCTACTTTACATGGGTTTGAGTGGCATGTTTGGGACATCAGAAGCTTTTAGACCACATGGGTTTAAGTCACCTCTTTGTGACAATTTCAGGTCATGTGGGTGAGTTGCATGTGTGACTCACCCTTGACCCTGAAAAAGATACAAAACCAGGGGTTGGCTTTCTCTTTCGGAGCTCTTACCCACAACTGTGGTGGGGCACATGACTCTGGGCCAGCCCTTGTTATGAGCTCCCAGGCTGAACTTAGATGTTGGTAGCTATGAATTGTAATTGGTCTGTGTGACGATGTTTGTAATTTGTTTGTATTTGCTCTGAAGTTCAGGGTGCTGGCTTTTTCCCCTGAACTGAGTGAATGGTATTTGTATGCTGTATTAAAGTGAGATTGTCAACTCCTTAACATTGCTTTCCTTAGTAAAACAGATCAAAAGAACCTGGGCTTTGGCAGCATTCTTGTTGTTGGGTTTGTGTTGGTCTTTCACTCCCACAACAGCTGCTAGCCCTATTGTTGAAACAACAGATGAGAAAACAGGCATTTAAAATCAAGTGATTTTCCCAAATATTATACAGCTTGTAGATATTCACACCCAGTCCCTCCTGACTCCAACTCCAGTACTTTAAAAACAGTTCAGCTGAAAATGGATGGTTTTTATAAATGTTTCTACACTCCATGTTTGTATTCTCATGAGTACATGCAACAGATTTCCCACAAGGAATCCTACATGTATAAAAACCAAGATGTAGTCCATATCTTGCATGTTAAAAAACAATATACTAGCCCTTTAATAGGAAATAGTATAGAAAAATGAAAGCCTAATAGTTACTACCTGACAACATGATGTGTGAAAATTTTCTTGTGAATACAAAGTTATATAATCAGTCCAATCTCAGACATCTAAAAAATTCTGTATTTTGAAAAGTACTAAATATTATGTACTAAATACAGTTCTGTTATGAAGAATAAATGTTATGTCCTTTCTTTGCAATCTCCTCAATATCAGGAATATTTTATAACATAGCAAAGGTACAAGATTCACCACTGATAAAAATTAAAAAAAATTGTACATAAAAGTTTCCTAAGTCACAATAATTGAAGAATTTATAAAAATAACAAAAATGCAACAACAAAGAATAAGTCAAGATTCACTCTCATCCATGTTATTGTCTGGGTCTTGCTGTGCAGCATTCTTTTCTTGCTGCTGTTTCTTCCAAAGTTTGGCCATCACCAGCAGTTTGGGGTTGGGCTGGTTTGCAGCATCTTCTGGAGAAAGATATAATCATAGTATTCTTCCCAGCCAGCATCAGACACATCTTCTGCCTGCACCTTTCTTCTCTTCTTAACTTTCTCTGGCATGAGTTTGTCCACTCTCTCCTTAAGAGATTCTGTTCCAAACTCATCTTCAAAATTTTGCTAGGATTATTATAAGTCTTTCTTCTCTCTCTACAGTTTCTCAGTTTGTTGGCTTCCTCATAAATTAGTCTGCATGTAGTTAAACTTTCTTCATTTCCTGCAGACAGCTCAAATTTAGCCAAAATGGATCCATACCTTGACATGTTGTGTTCATTGCAGTAATCTCCAGTAAGACTTCTTGTTTTTTTCAGATTCTTCAATGTAAGATTTCCAAAGCACCTCTAGTATGTGTAAACCTGGCTGGCTAACAGCTGTAATAGCTCTCTCAGTATCTCCAAGAATTATCTTTAACTCACCAAATTTGATCCATAATATCTACTTTTCTGGAGCAAATTCCAGGAATTTCTCATAAAGTTTCTGGCATTAGTCAAATTCTTGAAGCTGCAGCTCCAGTTCAAAATAGATTTTAAAAATTTGTTTTGGGGACACTTGCCAATAGAATTTCCCACTGATCTGACAAATGGTAGATTTTTTTGTCTTATTTCAAACTAGGCATACAGTAGCCATATTTTGGCAAACTCAACTTTTTGTGAGGAATCAATTCCTCTCTGGATCTTTTGCCTCCAACTTTTCATAAAGTGCATAGTTGATCCAAAGGTAGATGCCTTCTCTCTTGGATTGGCAGCACATTGGCAATAGCTCTGTCATACACCTCTCACAGCGTTTAGATCTGTGTCATTTTCCATCAATCACAAATCATCAAACCAGGCATCGTAATTGGGTGGACTGGCCCTCACCTCCTCTTCATACTTGAATCTCCTTTTGCTCACAATGATGTCTTCAATACCTCATCTATCCTAAATTTCCTTTCAAAGATTGTGTAATTTTTGAAGAGTCCTTGGGTTTCTTGATTTGAAATTCTGTCAGGGCATCATTCATAGCCTTTCAAATTCTGTCTGATTTTCTTCAAATTTTGCAAAGGCCACATAGAGATGTTCATCCATATGCTTATCTCCCAAGAATTCTACAGCTCTTCCATATACTTTTCTTGCATAAGCAAAGTAGCCAATGTTTTTCTTCAAAGCCAGCATACTTAATGTCGTTTTTAACATCAGGGTATATGAAGACAAATCTTTCTTAAATGCCATGTGCTTGATCCACCTTTTTATGTCTCAGTTCAGAGTTGATGTAGGAGTGCCAGGCTTGCTCCTCAGGTTGCCATTCCATCCAGCCTTCAAATACTTGTCAGGTTCTACCAATATTTCCCAACATCTTCTCCACGTAAAATGTATTTGTACTAGAATTAGTTGACCCTGGAAGAGTTGTGATGGCCTGATTCCACATATTTTTGGGCATGATTTACTTGGCCATTTTTCCTTTCCGTTTCTGCATATTTTAGGCAGAGGGTGATGTTTAGACACTCCACATCTAAGGCACCCTCGTATATGGAAGGGGCCCTTTGAATTTCTTTTAGACTCTTCCCATTGTGCATATTTTATCCAATTACTGATAAGTTATGGCCTTCCTTACATTGTCCTCAAGTCTTTCGTTTCCTTGGTTTATAGTCATTTAATACTTTTTCATCTGTGATCTTTTGTTGAGAAAGTGGTGGAAGAAGCTCAAGCTCTCTTTCTTTAGCTTAGCCACTTTGGGGATCCGCTGCTTTGCGGCCACGTTTGCGTGGATGGGCCCCAACTCTTTCAAGGTCTGTTCCAATCTGCAGGCTGCGCCCTCTAATCTCTCTGCACCTGCCCTGCCTCGTCTTCCATGAGCTCAAGAAGTCCCAGAAAATACCATGTCGGTACCAAAAACGGAATTGTAGTCACCCAGATACTAACCTTTGCCCTTCGCTACGGCTACAGAAAGGCCGCCGTTTCCATAGTAACCGGCATTCGGTTGTCTGTCCCGGAATTAGAGAGGAGAAAGCTGTAGCTGGGGTGATGCAAGTAAGATGGGTTCCGTTTGCTGCAGTGGAGGGTTTGCACGTATTCTGACTGTCGTAAACTCCCCGTGGTTCAGCTGTCAGGGAGAAGTTTTACTCATGTTCCAAGCCAAAGCACCTTGCACCGAAACCGGAACAGCGCTCAGCCTACTCCGGAGGAAAAAAAAAAAAAAACTCAGACTACTACTCCCAGAATGCAAAGCGACACCACTGTGCAAACCCGTGCTCTTGAGATTGGGCGTCTTGGTCGTGTTGCATCCTGGGCCTGTAGTCTCAGTCACTTAGTGCCGCCTCTGTTTTAACAAAACTCCACATACGTCACATATTGCCCGACCTGCAGTCTCTGTTGTATGATATGTACAATACAAAGAAAACTAGTCCCAGCGCCTCGATGAACTTACATTCTAATAGACGAGACCACATGTATAGAAATAGGTATTTAAATAGGTGTATACAAGGTATCTATAGAAGTGGAAAGGTACTTTACATTTATATAGGTAGGTGCGTTTTAAGGCACTTTAAAAGGGGAAGGCATGTCCAAAGCTGGTTGAATGTGCTCTATGCACTCCCCAAGCATTTTACGGTTGCTTATGAACCTCAGCAGCACTCTTCCAGAGTAAGCCACTAATACCAAACAGTTCCTGTCATACCTTCTGGAAATTTCATCTTTAGCAACCTAGTTTGTATGTGACATTTAAGATCATTTATTTTCCTAATATAATCAAAATGCGCGCACACAGGAAATGTTAGTGTCTTTTTTGCAAGTAGTATTTTAAAGGTAATTCTGCCAGTTTTTATCAAATTAGAAAAATTTTGCATAGGACCCTGCAATGGACTGATTGTATGTCTATTGTCTAAGGACCTGCCTGGTTAAGTGCCAAGGACTTACCACCAGAAGAATCATCCTCGGGACACTATGGTAAGTAATGAAACAAAAAGTATAAAAACAGGGAGTCTAGCCCACTTTTATTAGTGGCCAGGTTCCCCAAGATTGAACCCAGTTCAAATTACATACCTGGGTATAGAACAAGGAATGGATGCAGTGAGTTCAGAAGTCATTCTTCACACTTAGAGGGTTTTAGTATGATCTGGTCTCAAAGTGTATTATAAAGACTAATCATCAAAAATATTGAATACCAGTTAAAAATAGAAATCATCAATGGAATAGAGTAGTTGAGGAATGAAGAATATTAAGTCCCTACTATCAACCAGGCAGATGCTAGGCATTAGGGGTTTGAACAGAAAAAAGGAAATCTTGCCTCCTCTCAATGAGTTATTCTAACAGGAAAATTTGGGTGTATACCTCAAAATAATTCTTGGACCTGTCAATTTTAGTAGCTCATAGGAAAAAAATGGTATGTTACATGAATAGATTGTGATCTGGATAATCTTGTCCTTTCAAAAAAATCTTATCCTATTTGGAGAGATGTTGGAAGAGCCTGATGAGAGACTATTTAAAGCATGAGAAGAGAGTAGATGCTGATAAAGCTGACAATGACTCATGCCAGTTATAGAGAATCTCTGTAAATTATATTGGTCACATAGTCACTTAACAGGGAGTGAATATTGACCCTGAGAAGACAAAAGAGCTTGTCACCTGTTCGTGCCCCAAGAATTTTCAAGAGCCCAAGATATTTTGAGGATCCGGTGACGACTACTGACAATTTTTGAAGAACTCAATCGTTACTACAGTCTTTCAGGGATTTCACTCATGAGCACAAATCTGATTGAGGATTACTAAAAGCATGAAAGAGAAATGAGAGCAATCCAGTTCAAATCCTTTGTTATTATTTGAAGATCATTGGGATGAGAAGTGTGATCTACTTTTTAAGGACTTGGTGCTTCACATATGCACCAGTGCTGACTTCTGCAGATACATCCAAGTCCTTTGTTTATTACCCTGATGCTACCCTTGAGGGATTGGGGCCAATTTATACCAGAACAGTAAAGAAGTATATTACACTTTTCCACTATGGACCTATGATAGTGAAACTGGTTATCCCATTCGCAAGTTGGAGTTCTTGGCTTTGAAGTAAAGTGTCACACATAAATTACTAAACTTAATTCTTAGTATGAGTGAATAGAGAGAGATTCAGAGGCAAGGGCTAATTGAATGTTCCCAGCCAGAGCTAGAGTACAGATAAGAGTTGAGTATGCATTAGTTGTGAAGGAAGACAAATGTAGATAGAAATGCCACATCTCATAGACCCCATATGACTAAGCCCATTATGATATCATTTGGTAAAGAGTATTTGTGGGTAATGGGTACTATAGTAAAGTGGATTTGTGACAAGAGGGAGCACAACAAAGCACAGCTGAAAAGTGAGCCATCGATGGAAGCAAATATAGCACTCTACCAATTCTTCCTTCTCAGGTCATCCATGGATGACTGAAGACCTACAAACAATGACATAAACAAGAGAAAGGATCATGGCACCTGGGGATAAAAGCCCAGTTTCCTAGAGGGCACCCTGATGCAGAAGACAGAGCTTCCCAACAGAGGATTGTATTAAACTATAATCAATCTTACACAAAGTCCAAGAAAGCATAATCTAGAAGGGGATTAGAAGAACAGACACCATATCTGGTTCAGTCAGTAAGCATGGACCTGTCCAATCAGAAACTAAAAGGCTTCCACAGTAGCCAGGGTACTGTAGAAAAAGTAATTTGCAATGTATGACTTCCCTGTCAGGATCCATTCTGATCAGATTTGAGATTTTGAGCAAAAGGCACTCAAAGATGTGTTCACTTTGGCAGGAATTAAAATCTGGAGCTTACACTCTGCCCCCCTCAAGGAGATCCACAACCAAAATGTTTGAATTGTACATTAGTGAATTGGCTGAGGACCCCCAAGGCCTGACTGACCAGAATGCCACATGGAAGTAACACCTGTCTTTTTAAGCACCTACCTATACTACCACAAAGGTTAACAGCACTCACTGGTTTTACTGTGCACATCTTGATGTTACCATGCCTGCCACGGCAGCCAATTGATTTGTACTCTGAAGTTTTGGAAATCCATTGCTTCTGGTTTCCAGTGCTACCATTCTGTGATGTTATGATTTTCCATGTGGAGTTGTCTGTGAAAACCTAGGTTTTTTGTTTTTTGATTTTGATTTTTTTTGATTTTTTGATTTTTTTTGATTTTTTGATTTTTTTTATCTTTTTATGCCTCTCCTCCTAATGTATTCCACTTGGGTGGCTGATGACAAAAGGGCAAGACTGATTAAATCAGCTCAGATGGATGGTGTCAGACACAGAGAACCTTTCTTATAGAATGTGCATTCCTCTTTTGTAAACCTCTTTCTAAACACCACTGGAATTAGAAAGATCCTTGGCTGTAATCAGTCCCTTTAACTGAAGATGCTTGTGTTCGCTCCCTGTTGCTTAAGCTTTATCACAACCCTTCTAGAAATGCCAAAAAAAAAAAAATGACACAGGGTTGTCTCAACAAGACAAATATAAGTCTTCTACTTCCTGGTGCTGTCAGTCCTGTTTCCTTAATACCCCTCTGGGGAATTTTGGTCATTGTACCCTAAACATCCATGGTAATTCTTCTGGCAAGCTGCCAGGAGGCAGAGTCAAAGGGGCCAAATACTTCCAGTGAAGCTATCCATGTTCCCATAGGGGGATCTGGCCTCCTTATTGTCAACTTGGCAAATTTTTTTCTTTCCTTTGGGTACTGAGGAGAACAGAGGAGAAAAACCAAAAACAAATGGCCTTTCTCTGGTCTTCTCCATAATATGCTTCCTAAAGGAAGAGGTTCTGTGAAGATCTTTGAATAAATAAAATTATTTTATTTAAAGAGCTGTGCTAAATGCTTTATACTAATTTGTCCTTTTTTCATGATTTTGGAGGGAACTTGAGTAAAAATGAGTAATATCCTATTTCAGAGATGTCAACATGGACCCTGTGATCAGCAACACTGTTAGGACCAGATTAAAATGTAATTGGGAATTGTTTTAAAAATAAATAAAGATATAATCAAATATAGTAAATCGAACATAGGAACGTGTTTTTCTAAGTTAATATGTGGCTGCAGGAATCCTTATATATGATTTAGGGGCCCCTGTTTTTATTTGATTTTGATACCACAGCCTTACATCATCTCCCCGGCCCTTCCAAGAGATTGCAATGATTATAGGCTCTTTGGCAAGGGTCCAGGAACCAGCAAAGGGTTCCCTGAGGCCAAGGATCTGAGTCAAGTAGCAAATAGGTAAGAAGTATGTTTAAGGCCCATTGGCAGTTCAGGAATGTCAGGATCTCAAGACAAAAGGCACACTGATGTATGTGATCAAAGGTCAGGCTGATCAAAAGATGTGATCAAAGACCTGAAAAATTGCATAACTCAAATGGGGTTGATCCCAAAGTGTATCTAAAAGATACATTTGACTCTCTTGTTGCTAAGATCAATGTTGCTACCCTCCTTAAGCCTGTGATTTTCTGCTAGCCCTGCAGCTTCTAAGTACTACTTCCTGTATTTGAAACACTTGAGTTTGAGTAGTCATCCCTGACACATAAAGTAGGAATTTAAAAAAGAAAACCCAACATTTTATTGATGTCTTTTTTTCATTTTCAAAAAATCACAGTGGCTTGTTGTGTGTGGGTGGGTGGGGGAGGGGAGAGAAATCACTTTCCTGCATCTAAATTGGACCATCTTTTACAATAAAGAAAAAAATTAAGCAAAACTACCTGTTACTATGTCCATATCTGACAGTGCATACATCATTCTGCCCTAAGGAGCCCCACCTTTCTGCCCCACTCACGAATGGCTTCAGATTCAGGAGAAGGAGTTTATCATTCATACTCCTACATTAGACATTAGAGGCAGGTCTCTTGTGAGCACCTTGAGATTTGATGTTAGGACTGACTGTGGCTCTTGTAGATCATTGAATAGTTAACAGAAGATTTACTTAGTCCTAACACAGTAAGGATATACAACAAGGATACAGTGGCACTTGATTTCAGTAAATGAAATCCATGTGTCTGTTTAATATGGCAGGCTATGGTGATTCAGGCAACCACCAAATAGGAAGAGTACCAACTTTGTGGGGAGGAGGGCAACACCTTTTATGCCCCTAGGTGACTAAGAAGTCACATCAGCACAGAAGCAACCAGGAAGTTACATCAAAGTAAGCATAGCTTGAGGCTACGCCTCTGCCCTCTACCCTGGGCCAATCAAAATCCCCAAAGTGCATGTGTGGAGGGGTAAATGGAAGAGCTGGTAGAAAGATACTGGTCTTATTATATCAGGATAGTCGCAATCATGGTATTCGCAGTCTACTTGTCTTGAACTGATTCCAGCGAGGTTGGTGATATTGCCAACTCTACCGTTACTTTCCCTCACAATGGAACCATTCCCATTTCTGTCTAGAGTATATAACTGGCCCCCAAACACACACCAATGAACCACCTGGTCTATTTCAGATGGGATCCTTTAGACTTCAGGGCCACTGCACACACATTCCATGAGAATAACCAGGAAATTGATGGAGCTGCAGCTGTGGAGGTGTTAGTTTATTTTAGTGATGGAGACCGTGGGAGGTTAGATTGCTGCCGTCCCTTTGTGGTTGCTGTGGGGTAGGAGGATGGCCTGTCTTCTCCATTGCCGCATTCCCTGGTATAATTTTGCTCTTGGGGAACATGTCTTTTCTTGAGAATCCCCCACACACACCCCGCAGTGGGGACCATTAGTACCACCTAAGACTGAGAACAGTGCTCTGTGGAATTTCATCATATTTTATTAAATATCAGGCCAATAGGAAAGATAGTTTTTAAAATCTGATTGCACCATGTATTTGGGATGCTTCGGGGAGTCGGTGGTGAACTTGGATATGGAGCCTAGCTCTTTAACTTACTTTCTATCTGTAACAATGTAATCTATCATAAAGAGATGTTTGTGATAACCCACCTACTCTGGGATACGGAATAATTTTTTTAAGTTTATAATTAAATGATAGGCTAAGATTTAAATGAGAAATTAGTTTTTTCCATCCAAGGTCACAGACTCCACTTCCAGCCTCCAAAATTTATCCACTCAAACCTTGGAGGTTCATGCACACTAAGTTAAGAACCTTTGCTTTAGATGGTGAATTCCTTCTGATACTTTTTTTTTT
>CM053622.1:481807176-481826819 GCA_028646595.1 Phalanger gymnotis | reverse complement strand
CTCCACAAAAATCGAAAGTGGTGAATCAAAAAAGCCTTTCTTCTGAGAAAGTTTTAGTGTAAGATTTGTTTTAAAAATAAAACAAAAACACTTGTGGGAGTTATATGGAACAGGAAAGTCTATACTGACAGGTTTTATAGGGTATGAATGTCCATTTTGTCTGTGAAAAGCATAGGAAAAAAGAGATATTTGAAAGGTAAGCTCAAAATGAAAAAGAGTGATTTGGAGCATTCTTTATTTTTATTTTTTTTGGAGCGGAGAAGGCAGGGCCATTGGGGTTAAGTGACTTGCCCAAGGTCACACAGCTAGTAAATGTGTCAAGTGTCTGAAGTCGCATTTGAACTCAGATCCTCTTGATTCCAGGGCCTCTACTCACTACACCATCTAGCTGCCCCATTGGAGCATTCTTTAAAAGAAATCTGAAAAATTTTCAATTTGCATAGGTAGACTATTAAAAATTTATTAAATCAATAGTACTTTCTACTCACCTGACATAAATCCAGGGATTTATGATTTATATTACAAACCAGTCAGGGATGTGACTAGATTAAAAACCTTGATCAACTAAGCTGCCAGGGCTGATTCCATTGCCAATTAGTACAGGAAGGTTCATTGTCTGCCAACTGAGTCATCATCCAAAGGCCAGGATAGTTAGAGATGTTTCACTCTTCTTTGAGGACATTCCCTGGGGACATTGCACAAAGGGATGTTTATACAGAATTGTATAATAATTAACTTGAAATTGACTTGAAATCCTCAATAAGCCCAAAGCTGCTGTGGTGGGCGTTGCATTCTTTCCACAGTACAATTAAGAGCTTCAGAGACGTGGTTATATCCATTTAAGTTCCAAGAGAGTGAGGTTTATCAGTTGAATTATTAAGTTACAGAATAAGCCAGCACATTTTTTAATACTCTCTGGGTATTTCTTTTCGGGGAAGGTCGGCATGGTGCTATATTGGCAGCCCACAGGGGATTGAACAGAGGTTTTCCATTTATTCACAGAACAAGTACTGTACTCCCCGCTGCAGTGCAAGCTTGCCCACAGTATTCAGCCAGTGTGTTTACACCCTGACCTGGAGGGACCACGCTAAGGGTGAGCGTGCTATTCGGTCTCCATGCTCATTCAGTTCAGTTAGCTGAGACTGCAAATGGCGATGCCTGTAGTGGTCTTGGTTCTGATATGTTTGGCAGCCTATCTTCCTTCTGTGGTAGCAAACAAAAAAAGCCAAGGGTAGCTCATCCCACCAAAGAAGTGTTTAGTCTGAACATATACGAATCCATCCCAGAAAGAGCCAAATTAAAGAAAGATTAGGCTCCCATACCTTCTAGCAAACCCAGCTAACTAAAAAATGTTTCCTCTTTAAAAAAGAGAAAAAAGGTTAGGGACTATGACAGTGGTAGTCATTGTCCTCCTAGACTACAACTTCGAAGTTATTTCCTGTTGCTCCCTGAGACTGAAGTCAAGTCGGACTTTTCAGGGACAGTTTTGCTTCTGAAGAGAGAAGCCAGGCTGTTACGTTAATTTGATCTTCGAACCATCTCCAAAAGGGGCACCATTTTCTCACACTCTCTAGGTTTCTTAATTTGGGCGTTGGGTGTCATTAGGATATTATGAATCACCGTTTGCTAGATGGATTCATGACCATTCTGTGATTAGAGAGCACCGTTTGGATTTGGTTTGGGAGCCTGCATGGAGGTGTTGTTATTGTTGAGTGATTTCAGTCAACTCTTTGTGATTCCATTTGGGGTTTTCTTGGCAAAGATGCTGGAGTGGTTTGCCATTTCCTTCTCCAGCTCATTTTCCAGATGGGGAAACTGAGGCAAATGGGGGTTAAGTGATTTCCTCAAGGTCACGCGGCTAGTAAGTGTCTGAGGTTGGATTTGAACTGAGGTTTTCCTGATTCCAGGCCTGGTGCTCCATTACATCACCTACCTGCCTCCTTCATGGAAGTAATGAGGACCCATTCAAGAATACTTCTGAGCTGACTCTTAATGCTAAATTGTCCTGCCTGCTAATGTTCCTTTGCTTTGGGTCAGCCAGTCCTTCTGTGTTTCTAATCAACTTCTTGGCTTGTTCCCTTTTGTTGTTCCCTGGGTTTTTAGACTCAAGGATTTCTTTCCCCATATCTTCTTATTGCCTTCCATATTTTAACTACTCAAGATTTGTGTTCCTCCTTTGCCCTGCCTTTTCACCTGATTTGTATAAGTAAGTTTTAAAAAAAAAAATCTGGCTTTTTTTTTCAGGCAGTTAAAAAAGCAAAGAGCTACTCTACATTTTCACTGCTAGCATGTTTCATAGAATCATATTTTAGAACTAGGAGGGACCACAGAAATCATCACATTGAAAATCCTAGTTTTACAAGTAAAGAAACTGAGGGCCCCCCAAAATGACATGATTTGCCCAAGGTCCCACAGTAAGAGGCAGAACAGGGATGAGTTGATCTCCTGCCTTCCAGTCCATGTTCTTTCGTTTATAGCATACTGTTAGCCCCTTTTTATATGGAATCCCTGAGGGTTACTGAAATTCTCTTTCTTGAATCAATCCGTAGAACAGGTATTTCTATTGTATGCCACCTCAGGCAAGTTACTTTCACCATCTCTGTGCCTCATTTTTCTCATCTGCCAAAATGCTAGCATCATTAATAAAATGACGAATTACCCAGAAACTCTTGAATTTTTCAATCATCACAGGGATAATAACCTGCCATATTTATCTCACAATAGGTAGCAGAGAAGAAAAGGTAAGATCATAAATATGAAGTTATTGTAAATTCTTAACTTCTAGAGAAATTATCCTTTATGAAGTTCCAAACTGAGGCCAATCTCGTTAAATACCTACTACGTGCAGAGCACTGTGCCAGATGTTGGGGACACGAAGACGAAACAAACAAAAAATGCCTGTCCTTAAGGAGCTTACATTCTTCTGAAGAGCAATATAACGCACCCATGGCATGATAATGGCCGAAGTAATTGAAGCTAGGTGGCATTAGAATGGCCTGGAGTCAGGAAGACCTGAGATCAAATCTGGCCTTATACCTACTAGCTGTGTGACCCTGAGCAAGTCACTTAACCTCAGTTTGCCTTGCTTTCCTCATCTGTAAAATGGGGGTAATAATAGTACCTATCTCACAGGATTATTGTGAGGACCAAATGAGGTAATAGTTGTAAAGGGCTTAGCACAGAGCCTGGCACATACTAAGAACTATAGAAATGTTAGCCACTATGATCTTCAGGCAGCTAGGTGGCACAGTGGATAAAGCGCCAGGTCTAGAGTCAGGAAGACTCATCTTTCTGAGTTTGAATCTGCACTCAGACACTTACCAGCTGAGTGACCCTGACAAGTCACTTAGCCCTGTTTGCCTCAGTTTCCTCATCTGTAAAATGAGTTGGAAAAGGAAGTGGCAAACCACCATGTTTGCCCAAAAAGCCCCAAATGGAGTCACAAAGAGTCAGACATGACTAAAACAACTCAACAATGACATTATCATTACTATTATCTAGACTCTCAGTGATTAAGGGAAGCCTCAGAGCAAAACCCTAATAAAGGCTAACCTTTAGCAAACATAATATTGGTTATCTCTACTGCTAAACTGCATTTGACTATGATACACCATAGAGGCACATTTTTCAGCCCTTTGAGCTGGGAAGTCTATCCCTCAGATAACCAAAAAGGCCAGGAACAATAGGACAAAAATAGGGCTGCAAAGGCAATTCACATAAACCAATTTCACAAAGCTGATTTTACCATGGGACCCCACGTCGCTTCCATCTCCACAGCTCCTATTAGCAAGACATACCTGCTAGTTTGACGTAGTTTTTTAGACTACGGAAGTAGCGTCAACAACTCTATACACTTCTTTTGATATGATTATCTATTACAGCTGGGTCCCAATTAGTGAAAATAGTGAATCCCCTAAAGTGGTTGCATGTATTAAAATTTCTCCTGATTGAAGTCATGTTTATATGAAATATGGTAATTGATTGCAATCCAATGGAAACATGGCATGAATTTGGATAATGTGACCAATTCAGAAGATTCATTATTTGCACTAATCTGGAGCTAGCAGATCCAGATGGGGCCACCATCACTCAGTTACATTGGAAGACTGGCCAGGTGTCAACCCCGTTGTCAATGCTAACTCCCTAGTCATGGTCATCATTGTCCTGTTCCTTCCTGTATAAGTAGTCTGAATACTGGCACTACCTGCTACACGAGTGTTAGAGTCCCAAGTAATCAGTGATAGCTTTCTCAGTGAGAACAAGAGAAGCAACAGCAACAGATAGCAAGCATGCTTAGAGGGAGGGCGGTAGTACCTATTAGCCTAGGGTTCTTGGTGCTTTATCCATGGCCTCAAAGCCCGGTTTTAGTCACTCAGTTCAAATTTGCCTAATGACTCTTGAAGTGGTTTGGGTAGAGAGGGGTGAAAGCTGCAATGGTACCTGTGTTTAGAGCATGAGATTAAGGTTAAGAAGCTCTTTTCCAACTTAACTCCTCTTCCCTTCCAGCCATATGGATAATAGCAAAGAATTATCGTAAGCTAATGGAAAAGCTAGGAGAGATGCCAGATTACCATCTAGTGAAGGAGTTCTTAGCCATTTTTCTGGCATCAACCCCATTGGCAGTCTGATGAAGCCTACAGACCCCACCTCAGAATAATTTTTAAGTGCATAAAATATATTGCATAGGATAACAAAGGAAACAAATTATGTTGAAATATAGTTATCAAAGTATTGAGGAAAAAACAAATTCATGAACCCTAGGCTCATATTACAGATAAGGAAACTAAGGGAGGTTGAGTGACTTACCCAAGGTCTATTGATAGTAAACATCATAGGCAAGATTTGAACCCAGGTCCTCCAGGTCCAGGGCTCTTTCTGTTGTGCTGCCCTACTCCTCAAGAATTTGAAGTCCATGTTTTGGGATATACACAATGCATGACTAAATCTGTGTTGTCTTACAGAATTTAAAGATTGTGCTTCTTCTAAGTATGATGCTAAGAAAGGTGGACTGAAGCAATAATACGCTGTTGTCAGGAATGTCCATCGGGCAAAACATTCCAAGAAGTATGAAGATGTAAAAAAAAAAATACCTTACATTTGTTGTTACATTATAGTTCACAAAATACTTTGGGACCATTGTTGTTCAGTCAGTTCAGACTCTCATGACTCCATTTAGGCTTTTCCTTGCAAAGATACTGGAATGGTTTGCCACTTCCTTCTTCAGCTCATTTTACAGATGAGGAAACTGAGGCAAACAGGGTTAAGTGACTTGCCCAGGGTCACACAGCTAGAATGTGTCTGAGACTGGATTTGAACTCAGGTCTTCCTGACTCTAAGCCTGATGCTTTATCCACTGCACCACTTAGGTTCCTTATTCTTTAGGATACATGATTTCACTTGATCCTCACCATAACCTAGTGAGAAGCTAACTTACTCACCCTAAGTCTTACATCTGGAACTGAGATCCGGGCTTTCAGATTCCAAATCTAGTGCTCCTTCTAGCAACATTTTACATTTCTTACTTGCTTCTCAGATATAGACTTTCTTTTCAGTAACTAGAAGCATGCCTCCTCAATACTCCCTCAGATTGGGCTATATAGTACGTGATAATCAGCTGGGCAAACAAAAGCAACAGAGTTTTTTGCTGTTAATTAAGTGAAACTCTTGGGGTTTGTTTTTCATTTGTTTGTTTTTCCATTTTCAGGAAAGAATCTTAAATTTCTTTCTTTTCTCAAACTCTTCCAAGATCTGGGAAATAACTTAGAATTTTCCTGTGGTTTTTTGCTACATTCATCATCTGACATCAGTTATCAAAGATGGGGAGGGGGGATTTATGATTCCTGGGTGGGCAGTAAATGCTGTTTTAATAGAACATTTTTTAGTTCCCCAAAATTTCAAGGATAGGTGAAGTATCTTAAAAAATACTTAGGGCTAGAGAAGAAAAAAACCAACTCACATATTTTTATTATGGCTAATCAGAACTGCTGGCAAGTAGATACTGAAAGGATCTTCTTGCCAGAGCTTTTTTCTTCCATGTTGCTCTGTTCTGGGTGGTTCAGGATTGCTAGAACATGCTGGCTTGCAAGTATTTACCTTTCTTTTTTCATAATAAAAAAGATGTGTTTTGAAAATCAGACCAAAAAAATTCAAAGAATGACCAAAGGAAATGGAGGATGGGAAGAAACAGGGTTATTTTTACGCTTCTTTATCAACCTGTGATAATTTCCCTTTAAGATGTTATCAGGGACACTGTATTGAGGAGGGTAGAAAATAACAGATTATTCAAGGTAAGACCTCCTTTGATGTTCTGGAAGTTCTTGGGTTTGGTTTTTGTTTGTTTGTTTTGTTGTGTTTACATTTTCACAGTGTTGTATGTGCCACATTTCCATAATAGGTACATGCACATATATCATATTTCAGACATGCTAATAGTATATATTGCATAGCTTATGAAAAGAATTCATCTCAATAAACATGTTTCAGATAAATCATTAACAAATATGAAAGGAGAGCAATACACATACACTACATATTTTCATCACAAAAAGCTTAGGACAAAAGTAATGTGAGTGGTTTTATTAAATTTCAAGTAGAATTTGATGCATTGTTCTATCTGAATGGGATTTAACTTGAATTTAAAAACCATTATTTGTGGTGGGAAAGCTAAGAATTAGTAATTTTCCAGGGATATAGTGTTAATTTCCATGTGAAATTATACCCAAGGCTTTGCTTTAGAGATGGAAAAAAATGGCTTTATCAGTACTTATGCAGTACAAAGTGGTCAAGATAATATAAGAATCCATTTACTGTTCTCTCTTTTTTTCTTCTCACCCCTCCTTGGTTGGTATTTCATTGAAACATCTGTTGAGTTGTACTGACCTCTGCTGACCATTACATGAAACAGCTTCATTTTCTTCATTGAAAAGTGTTGACATCATTTAAAAGGTCTTTTTGTTTCAGCACCTGTGTTCATGCATTACTTTCCCATTGTTGGCATAGCTTTTGCACTGAGAATGATTGCAATTACTGATTATTAACACTGTCTCTAATGATCTTGTCCTGGCAGAAGCCCCCACCTGCTGAGATCAGAGGGTTCCTTTTCCACGGAAGGGAGACATTCATCTACTGACTCCAACAAAGCCTCAAGCGGAGACGTCTCCCCTTATGATAATAACTCCCCAGTGCTGTCTGAACGCTCATTGCTGGCTATGCAAGAAGACATTGTCCTGGGTTCAGAGAAGCTTTACAAGGTGCCTGAGCAATATATGTTGGTTGGCCACTTGCAGTCTAAATCGAAGGAAAGCTCTCCTGGACTATGGGCTGGAAAAGGTATGATTTGATTGTCAAAAATGCAACCCTCATCAAATCAAATAGGTCCCTTACCCTACAATAGAGATGGTTCTTTTCTTATGTATGTTCTGTTGATTTGCCCTACTCAGAGTACCAATCCTGCACTTAGACATCTGGAGTCTCACCAAAAGCATACTAACATCGTCAAAAATTTCATTCTCTTTAAAGATGTGCTATGGTTTACTCTCTTATCTTGCTTCACAGTGAACTTATAAATCCTAAATTATTGAGTTTGTCAACAGAATTTTGAATGTAGTCCAGACTGGACCAGTCTCTAACCTGGGAATGGCTGGAGCCAAAACAGATCAGGCCAGAGGCAGGTGTGTTAGGAATCAAGTAGTGTTTAATTAGTCTCAGAGTGAGGAAAACATTTGCAATTGGAAGTCCTCATGAGTAGGAGGGCTTAACATGTTGGGGTACAGGCAGTGCTTATATACATACTGGGCTAGACTATGACATAACCATTTTTAGGTCTTGAGTTATTGTTCCCACAGATCCTTTGGGAATGGTATTGTTCCAAGTCTTGAGGACTGTGATTAGTCTGTGGGGTACAGAACCAGAGTTCTAGGATGGGAACAGAAGTGCAGTACAAGGAAGAGAGATTGGGAGCATGTCAGAGACGTGACGGATATTGGCTCTCAGGTCCCTTGGAAATAGAGGGAGTAAACACAGAGGGTGACGATCAGCCAGAGTGCAAAAGACTATTGTTATGCCAAGCTCAGGGTACAGCCACCTTGCTGGGCCTTAGCTGTGGTAAACAGGGTATCTCCAAAATATTTTGACAGGTTTAAGTGGCCTAGTTTGTGCCATACCAGATTGTATAGGTATCCTCCAGCTTCTCACAGTATTTTCTACCTTCCTTCTGTTTCCATCATAGTCTTTCCCTCACTGCAGTCATTGTTTGCTTACTCTAAAGGATTACATATTAGGTGTATGTGTCCTAAGCTCCATGAAGAAACAGACATACTGAGTTTTAGATGCCTGTAGGACATCTATGGGGGCAGCTAAGTGGCACAAGAGATAGAATGTTCGACCTGGAGTCAGGATGATTCATCTTCTTGAATTCAAATCTGACCTCAGATATTTACTAGCTGTGAGACCCTGAACAAACGGCTTAACCCTGTTTGCCTCAGTTTCCTCATCTCTAAAATGAGCTAGAGAAGAAAATGACAAACCACTCCAGTGCCTTTGCCAGGAAAACCCTAAATGGGGTCATGGAGAGTTGGACATGACTGAAAACAACTAAACCACAGCAAATAGGATATCCAGAGAGACGTGACCAACAGGTTGCTGGAGATGCTGGAGCTCAAGAGAGGGCCAAGAACTGGATATGTAACATTATATATATATATATATATACATATATATATATATATATATATATATATATATAGAGAGAGAGAGAGAGAGAGAGAGAGAGAGAGAGAGAGAGAGAGAGAGAGAGAGAGAGATTCTTGGATCTGTGGAAGGTAACGAGAGCACCAGAAGAAAATGTAGGGAGAGAAGAGGAGAAAGCCAAGGAGAGTCATAGGCTATACACATGTATAGGTGTGTAACTTGGATCCACCTGCTAGAGGAGACTGAGATCAATCAGATAGAGAGAAAGAGTACCACAGTGACATAGCAGTGTCACAAAAATCCATGGAGGAGAAAGAATAAAGAAGGAACTTTCATACAGGGAGGTCCAAAGCCAAGTGGGTAGCGAAGGTGTCTAGATAGGCTGGAAGGCGTCTGGTCCTGGTAGCAACGGACAGTTGGCAGCATGGCAAGATATCAGTGCCAGCTATAGTCATATAGTTGATAAAATGTCTGAGGCAGAATTCAAACTCAGGTCTTCCTTCTAATACTCTCTTCACTTGTGCCACCTAGCTACCTAATGAAGTTGTATATAGTAAACTTAGATCTTCACAGTTTGTATAAAAATGTTTTGGAGTTTGTTTGGGAGGATCTTTTTTTGGTCATTATAGCCATTTTTTTATTCCATGAAAATTAGCAAATTGTAAAGTGTTTGGAGTTCTTCTGAGGGTTATTAAAAAAAACACTACCAGCTGTCACTGATTTTTTTTTATTATAAACTGATCTCAAAGCACTTATATCTTCTCATGTGGCATTTTTTTCACTGATGAAATCACCTTGCATATATACCGCCATAAACACAGAAATGGTACTATTTACCTGCACATATGAGTATGTTTTGTTTCCCCAATTTTGTCAGCTTTGTGAAGGCAAGAGCCATATCTTAAAGTTCTTTGTATCTTCTACGGCACCTGATGCTTTGTCTAATGTAGGTACTTTGTAAATAGTTCCTGATTAATTGACTGATCTTGATTAATTGGCTGTATCAGTTCCTATTATAACATTTCATCGACTCTTCTTTAGATGTGTCAGAGGAGCCCTTCAATATTTGGGGAACCTGGCATTCAACATTAAAAAGTGGAACCAAAAGCCCAGGAATGACAGGTACAGTGCTATTTTAAAAATCCTATTTTGGCATATCTTACAGGATGTATTGATTACCTCGGGGGCAGGGGTTGTTGTTCATTCACTTCCAGTCTATCTGAATTCAGTAGTGATTTAAAAGTTGTTTCTTGAGACATACATACAGTGCTACTTCAATGGCTCTGTAAGTGTAACCATAAAGCTACTCCCTCTAGTGGTGGAAATCATAACCCATCCTCATAATTGCACTTTGCACACATCCTACAAAAAATGACCCGATGCACTGGAAGCCTTCATCTATTGAAAGCCTTTTTGGATTCCAGGGCAGTATTGGAGGTATCTGTTACAGATACCCACCAGTTATTTCACTTTTTATTCAAGGAGGGTTGAGGTTTTGTGTTTTTTTGTGGGGGGATTTTCAGGTGCTTTTTGTTTTTAAGTCAACAAGCATTTTTTTAAAGCACCTGCTATATGCCAGGCACTGTGTGCTGAAAGTCACAGTCATGTCTGAATATAATGTCCCCTCCCCCACTACACGGTGCCTTGACATTGAACCCTCCCTTGGAACAAAGAAAAACTGTTAAGTCAAACCAACTGACAGCTAACACATCTGATAGCATACTGTGGCACTTAAGTCATTATTGGTAACATACTGCTACCTCTATCCACCAGGCATCTCCATCAATGGAGAAGATGCTTTATCTGACTGGTATGGAATGGTTCTAGAACTCTGGTCCTTCTCTCACTTCATCTTTCAGTTGTTATCAGGCTCTGAAAATGCTAGTTTCCAAAAATGTCCTTGTGATTTTTGCCTACACATTACTTTGAGAGGGAAAGTCTCCCCTCTCCCAAGAAAAACAGGAACACAGAGACATCAAGTCACTTCTAAAAGCTTTATGCCCAAACTCAATTGTCTTGAGAAATGTGTTCACCCTCAGTATCAGGAAGAAAGCAGGGTAGGAAGATAAACATTGCAGCTGCTATAGTAACCATCTTCTTGGTCTGAATAGTTCATTTTAGCTTCTGGCACCTCTTGTAATGGGTTTCATTGATAATAAAGTTTCTCCCCTAGATGGTAAGCTCCTTTAAATAAGAGGGGCATATTCTCTTCCTCTGTTCTTCATAGCACACAGTAGCACTATGTGCTATGTACAACAAGGACATTCAGAAAGATAAACTGGCAGGAATGATTATTAGTTACCAACAATAATCGATATTTATATAGTGTTTGAAGACTGCCAAAGCACTTGGCATGTTACATTATCACAAGTCCATCAGGTAGGTGCTAGTATTTGTCCTGCTTCACAGATGAGGAAAAAGCCTAAGAGAGGGTAAGTGATTTTGTCAGCTGTCACACAATTACTGAGTGTCTGAGGGAGTTTTCGATCCTAGGTCCTTTTGACTACAAACCCAGAATAGTATGTATGATGCCATCTTGCTGCCTAAAATAACAACCAGCAAATGTGAATGTTACTCTTTGGTCTGGGGTTGCGTGAAGCTGGGCAAGTCACTTAACCCTGTTTGCCTCAGTTTCCTCATCTATAAAATGAGCTGGAGAAGGAAATGACAAACCACCTCAGTGTCTTTGCCAAGAGAATCCCAAATGGGGTCACAAAGAGTAGGATGTGACAGAAATGACTGAACAACAACAAAATCTTTCTTTGGGTAACACCAACCTAAAGGCTGTACTAGCATTCTTGTTTAAAAGGGTTGAGAGTGGGTGGGGAAAAGGGCAGATGAAGCATAGCACTGCTCCAATGACCGTATTTCCATATTCTTCCCCTTCCAGGCTCCTATGGAGACATTTATGAAAGCAGCTTCCTTCGTCCAGGGCGGTGTTCCCTTTCCCAGGGGAACCTCTCCCTGAACTGCCCACGTTGGCAGGGTAGTTCCGCAGAACTGGACAGTGGGAAGCAGATTGTCCGAAGGACTCAGAACACAGCCACCATCCCAGAGTGTAAGCCCCACGCTCCAGTGTCTCGAGTCTGCAGCACACCCCAGATACAGGAAAGCAGGCGAGGCTCGGAACAATCTCATTCGAGATCTGAGCAGTACTTGACTTTGAATAGTGCAGAAGACCTCAGTGAGAGTGACTTGGACATGACGTGGCTGCAAAACAGGGCCAAGTCTCTGTATCTTAGAGTAGCAGAGAGTGGCAGAAATGAACAGAGGCCTCCGCCTCCCTACCCGGGCCCAGGGAAGCAAGTGTCAGTACCATCTCAGCAGCCCACCGAGAAACCCTTGTGGAGACTTCGGAGGCCAGAGGAAAGTTCAGAGACTGCTGCAAAGGAAGAAGGACAAATGACTGTCTCTACTGACAATTCGGATCTTGGTCAGGAGAATCAGGACACAGTGAAAAAACTGGGCAATGCTTATTCCATCGAAGCCAGTGATCAGAACAGTAAAAACTTAGCAAATCCAGACTGGCATGATTGGCAGAGGGAGCGATGGCAAATTTGGGAGCTCCTATCCGCTGATAATCCAGATGCCCTCCCTGAAACTCTAGTATGACCACTCCCCACACCCATCTCCCCCCTCTCCCCCCAAAAATAAACACACACATACATACACACAAACTGCCATGAATGTCCGTTCTTCCCTCCAATAGGAAAAAAGAAAGCAAAACGATGCTGTTGGACAATCAGGTGAATTCTTCTTCTTGTTTTTACACCAACTAAAGTTCATGTAAATGTTTTTTAAAGTCGACACTATTTTCACTTTAAGATTTTAATAGCACTGTCAAATGTCCATTTACAAATAAATTTCTGTCGCATAGCCAGCATTTAAGGAAGAAAAAATGGAATGAAACTATCTATTTTAACAATTGTGCCCACATTGGCTGTGTGTAAGATAAAAATCTATTGCTTTGGTGTAGCTGAATGTATTTATATGTCTGCAGTTTTGATGATTGTATATTCTGTAATGGGTTATGTATGATAATCATATATGATATGTTCACAAACCGAAAACAAAAGGAACAATTTTGACTGGTTTTTGTTTTTATTTTTTAATCACTGCACTTATGTTATAAGCATTGAAATTCTATAGAGTGTGCACAAGCAGGTTTCTGTGCTTTTTAAATATACTTTTGTAAATGGAAGAAAGCCCTTTTGTCACTGCCTGAGAAAAACACTAAACTTAGAGAGACAGGAAAAGCCATATTTTTTATAATATTAGTAGTGTGATAGGGGGAAAAATATAATCGCCACATACTTTTTTTTCCACATAAAAATGCTTGTGAGCAAAATTTAAAAATTGATGCATATAATGTATCAAAATATTTTTTTAGGTTTCATTAGAAGCTGTTCAGCTAATCAGTCAGGAGTAAGGCCGTGCCTAACAGATGGAAGAATAATTCAAAAGCCCTTCTCCCCAATCTATGCTAACTACAATTTTATATAAACAGTATATATAATATATTATATATTTATAATGTATGATTTTTATATATTTTTTTCAAAACAACAAACTGGAATCCAACTCTGAAAATTTTAAAAGCCTAAATTAAGATATGCAAATTACAACTGAATGTGGCTTTTCCTTTTATCCCACATGCATTCAGTATTAAAAACAAATAAATAAACAGATAAATGCAGTGCTTAGGGTATTAAAATTATGTTTGGAAAGAAATCCAGCTTTGCATATACATGACACCAAAGGTTGAGGAAACATTTTCTTCGATGATTTTAGGCTGCTTTGTGAACTATAGTAATACTATATAGTGTTACAATATATGTTTGGTGTTTTTCAAGTAACTGCAAAATCATTTCATGGCCAGCAGATGGCAATTTACTTCAGTGTTTTAAGAAATTTTTCACTTGATAAGGGAAAGTGTATTATATATAAAAAAATTTCTAAACCATGCTAGTCTTAATTTTAATGAAGATGATGACTTTTTTCAGTGATGTTGTCTTTAAGTTCTATGTGCCATATTTGAATAAAGAGCTAAGCAAACCACATATTCTCTGGCATCAGATATCATTGAAAATTCATAAAAGAAGTTGGAATATTGTAGCTGGAAATTTGCTCATGCAAATACAGCATAGAGCATATTGTGAGGTTATTGGGAAATAGGTAAAAAGAAAAAAAACTTTTATTGTTTCAGGACACAAAGCAAGTAAATAAACTTCCTTCCATTCAACTGTTATTCCCATGCTTCTTTGAAGGGGGAGAGAATAGCAATGAAAGTATTGCCAAGAGAAAATCACGCTTTGCTCACCTTTGACCAACCTAGGAATAATTCAAATGTA
Source organism: Phalanger gymnotis (assembly GCA_028646595.1). Classification (NCBI taxonomy): domain Eukaryota; kingdom Metazoa; phylum Chordata; class Mammalia; order Diprotodontia; family Phalangeridae; genus Phalanger; species Phalanger gymnotis. The sequence continues at coordinate 481,812,780 of CM053622.1, read as the reverse complement.
GCTCTAAGGACAGACAGACTGTGGGGTTTTCATCCAAGTACTAGCCTAACTAAACTAAAACAGGATTATCAGTAGAAGGTTGGTCCCTAAGGAAGGAATTTGGGGTGTTATAGCAACTCAGAAGACCCTGGGAAGGAAAGGCAAAGTTCACTGGGGCTTTCACTCCCTTGTAGGACTCCCTTCATAGGTGATCTATACACACACACACACACACACACACACACACACATACACACACCATTATTTTGCAGGATTTTATTACACAATGCAATCATAGATCTGGAACAAAACACACAAAATGTAGACTTGTATGTGATATACATGTATGTGTATATTACATATAACATACCCATATATATGTAATATACATGTATATATTACACATAATGTATTATAATAATATATTTGCGCTGTATACATGTGTATTATATGCATGCATGTATATCCAGGGCTCTGGATCACCACATGTTTCTTAGAAATCATATCTACCAGTTCTATGAGTAATCAAGGATATTGTTTAGCCCTATTGATTTAGAATCGTTGAGGATAGCAAGATGCTTTCTATCTGGGTCACTAATCTGAGGTTTCTATTCTGTTCAACTCTTCTCAAGTGAAAAATTTCTCATCATTTTCTCAATTACTTGAGACTGTTATTGAATTCCCTTTTAACCATTTTCCCCATCCTTTCTAGTCTGAAGATTATTCTCTTTGGTAGAGAAACCAAGTGAAAAAGGTGCTGGAAGCTTGGTCCCCTGACACCAGGTCCAGCGCTCTTTTCTCTATATTGCTATATTTCAATATCTCCATATTTTTTTATCTCTGTGTTCCAAATCTGAGTACTTAATTTTCAGGAAGGAAGAAAAGGTTGCAGTGCAAGAAACGGGAGTAGGCAGAGACATAGAAGGGAAACCAGCAGAATGTGGTGCCACCAACTAGAGAAGAACAAAGAGCTTTAAAACCTAGAGTAGTCAATAGGGTCATTTGGAACAAGAAAATAAAATTTAAAAACAAATAAATAAGTAAACGTGTGAATAAAAAAAGAATGAGAATGGGGAAAAGGATATCGACTTTGATTATTACAAAGTCATTGGTGACCTTTTAGAAGGTACTTGAAGCAGATACTTGGGATATAACCAGATGCTAGACATTAAGGAGTGGATGGTCAGTAAGTGAATTCATGCCTATCTATACTCAGTAAACTAATTGGCTAATTGTACATAATCTCCTTCATTTCTTGCTATTTACATCTGCACTTGGTAGCCTCTTTTCTTTCATTTAATTTTTTTAATTATTGTTTTATTTTTAATTTATATATTTTGTTTTTATCTTATATCACCTTGATTTCCAAATATATCCCTCCTCCTAGAAAGCCAGAAGTAACCTCTTTTTATAGCAACAGTAGCTGATGTCTGCAAAGCATTTCAAAATATATTATTTCATTTGGTCATTGCAATGACTCTGTGAGGTGGGTGCTACATTTATTTTTATCCCCATTTTATAAATGAGGAAATTGAGACTCTGAAAAAATTGCCTATAGTCACACAGATAGTGTTAGAGGAAGAAATCGAACCCATGTTTTTCTGACTTTGAATCCATTATACTATCCACCATGCAGGAGCAATAGATAAAATGTTGTGTCTGGGGTCAGGAAATACTCAAATCCAATTCCAGATGCTTGCTAGGTGTGTGACCCTGGTCAAGTCACTTAACCTCTCTCTGCCTCAGTAGCCTCATCTGTATAGTGAGGATAATACCAGCACCTACCCTTTAGGGTTTTTGTGAGGATAAAATAATGTTGTATATTCATGGGTGCTATGCAAATTTTAAAGTGCTATATAAATACTAGCTTTTATGACCTTTTTCTATATATTCTTAGAGAGACCTTAAAGGTTGTTTTGCATATGCTCTTATGCCCAAGGAGCATATGCTCAACATTCTTGAAATATTTTAGAAAGTTCACAAATGACAAGAAAAAATGAAAACTTAAAAGACTATAAAGTGATTTCAGCATTATAGGTATTTCTTCCATGGGTGAAGATTATAACCCATACATGCCCTCTTATCCTATAAGATACTTATTCATGGTCCTCTGTTAGTCCTCCACAAAGGACTGCCATGATATACTGGAAGCTTTCATTTATATCTTATTGTACTTGGCTGGTACAAAGCCCTTTGGCCAGCCAACTCACATTATACACATATGACAGCCTATTTCCTTTTCCAGGTATACATTTCTTTGATGATAGATATCCTTCAGCCAATTCTTGCACATAGGCAGTCACTGAAAGGATGCTGAAACATACTTGTACCTACCATGTGTCTCTCTCTTGCCTTTTTGAATTTATTAGAATTTTGATTCCTCAGAGATTGCAATGTTCTAAGACTTGCAGCCATATAGCATCACTAAGATAACATTAGAGGAGGAGAAGGAGAAGGAGCAGGAGGAGAAGGAGGAAGAAGAAGAGGAGAAGAAGGAAAAGAAGAAGGAGAAGACCACCACCTTTGCAATAGGGAGCATCCTAGATCATTAAAAGAAGTGTATAGTTTTCTCAAATGTAATCAACCCATTCTCCTGCTATTTCTACCATGGCTTTCCAGGTATTTGTCCTGATATATTAGCTCAGTGGACTGATCATCTAATTTTAACTTAGAAGTATTGATCCCCTGAGTTGTCAGGGCTCTCTCTACCACCACTGATGAATATTACTTTATACTTGTATGTGTATGCATTGCTCAACCCTTACCCCCTGCCTGCCTGCTCACCTTGTGCCTACAGCTCTTGGTTGGGTTGAGTAACGATATCATCAGTACTTCAGCACTCTAAACAAACAGTGCAAGTTGGCTTTTGGAAATATGCTGAAAACGTATGTGCACTGAGAATCCTAGCCCCACAGCTCATGATGCACAAGAGATAGTGCATATGCCCTAAAAGTAGGAACTTTCACTTTTCTTTTTGTATCTCTAGCAAGTAGCACATTGCCTGGCACATCACAGGTGTTTAATAAATGCTTCCTAAATTCACTTGAAAAAGACAAAGAGATACTGTTTCAACAATTTGGCTGTGGGGGTGAAAGACCAACACAAGCCCAACAACAAGAATGCTGCCAGCACAGATTCTTTTGATCTGCTTTACTAAAGAAAGTAACATTACAGGGTTAACAATCTTATTTCAATCCAACATAAAAATATCATTCTCTTAGTTCAGGGGAAAAAGCCAGCACCCTGAACTTCAGAGCAAATACAAATTACAAACATACATTATAAACAGACCAAAAACACTTCATAGTTACTAAGAAGCCATCAACATCTGGGTTGACAAGCCAGGAGGCTCTTAGAGCTGCTTTCCAGCGTCTCAAGCCAACATTCTTCCAAGAGTGAGAGCCTCAAGCAAATAGCTCTGTTCTCTCTTTTTATACAGTCTTTGGACATGATCAAACATCATCTGAGCCACCAGAACTTAGGCGGCTGCTATTGGCTGTAGTCTTATCAACTCCCCTTAGGACCCTGAGGGCTTCATGCCCACATAGGCTTAGCGTCTAGTAATTAGGGGTTTAGGCCTGGCTTTGCACCTAGTAAAGCTCAATCAAAGACAATTAATTTAGCATTCTAAAACAGTAAAAATATCCCAACTTAATTAATATTACAGACACTTGTCATCCATTTAGCTTCTTTAGTATGGATTGTTAGTATGGATCTCAAAGGGAGACCCTGTAATATCTGGGATTTGATGCAATCAAAACAATAGTGTTTACAAATAAGAGTATCTGAATGACTTCACCATCTATAACAAGGGTTCTTATCCTGAGGCATATGGACCACCAAGGTGCCAGTAAGCAAATTTCAGGGAGAGTCTGTGAATTTGGATGGAAAAAAAAAGATATTTATTTGCACTAACCTCTAACTAAAAATCTAATTGTCATTTAATTATATTTTTTAAAAAAAATATCCTGGAGAACATTGGACACTGTAACAGCCACATTGTGTGATAACTGTCTTTGACAGACTTAACTCTTCTCAGCAATACAAGGATCTAAGACAAATCCAAAAGACTCAGGATGGAAAATGCTATCTACATCCAGAGAAAGAACTACGGAGTCTGAATGCAGATGACAGCACACTATTTGCTCTCCTTTTCTTTCGTTGTTTTGTTTTGTTTCTTCTTTCTAGTGATTCCTTCCATTAGTTCTAATTCTTCTTTGCATCATGACTAATGTGAAAATATGTTTAATATGAATGTATAAGTAGAGCCTATATCAGATTGCACACTATCTTGGGCAGGGGGGAGGAGAAGAAGGGGGAGACAATTTAAAACTGAAAATCTTATGGAAGTGAATGTTGAAAACTAAAAATAAATAAATAAATTATATTAAAAGTCTTCTGAGAAAGGGTCCATAGATTTTACCTAACTGCCAAAGGGGTCCCAAGCAAAGAAAGTTTTGAGGACCCCTGCCATATATGGAATCCCTCTTCCATTGGGGTTAATGTAGAATGTCCTTTATAACAGTGGTGAGCACCCTTTGGGAAGCATGGATGTCCTTCTTTAGTGCCATGCGCATTATTAAAAAAAAAAAAAGAGGGTCATTGAACAGAGTTCAAAGGTTTCATTTAACAAGGAAGCTTTATGAGGTTAATACATGGAGGAAACTCATTTTCAGAGGAAAGACTTTAGAGTATTTTGTTCTTCTGAGTCGAATGTTTTTTGGGGGGTGGAAGGTCATCTTGGATACTTTACATCTGTAAGTTAGTTATGTGACTGTAACAATGTAATCCATCATAAAGAGATGTTTGTGAAATCCTTCCTGTTCCCTGCCAATATTTTCATCAAAGATACCCTCGACACGTATTTAAATCATTCTTAGATTTTTAAGTTAGAAATTTAGCATTCAGATTTGTAGTTTTTGAGGTTCTCTTTATTGTCTATTCAGTGTTTTAATATCATCCAGGATTTGTGATGCTAATTATGCCAAAAAGGGTTTGTTCTTTAATTTTTTCTATTGAATGGGGGTGGGAGGAGAGGCAGGGTTCAACTAGGTGGCAAAGTGAATAGAGCACCGGGCTTGGAATCAAGAAAACTCGCTTTCATGAGTTCAAATGTGGCCTCAAACACTATGTGATCCTGGACAAGTCCTTTAACCCAGTTTGCCTCAGTTTCCTCATCTGTAAAATGAGCTGGAGTAGGAAATAGCAAACCACTCCAGTATCTTTGCCAAGAAAACCCCAAATGGGGTCAGGAAGAGTTGGAAATGACTGAGCAACAACATATGATATAACAACCCATTGAATTTGTATGGTATCCATTCACCAATGTTGATCCATGAACAAAGAGCCAGATATGCCACAGTGATGTCAGGAATGATTACATATTTAGCCCTAAATATTATTTTTATAGAAATAGATAGGAGTCATTAGTAATGGTAGGAAAGGTCCAGATCTTAATTTCTCCTGATACTCATCCTGGCAGTTATTAACATACCCCTTTTAGCACTTTTATACACTTTTACTCGAGAAAACAAACTCATGGTTTAAAATTGTTTTATATGTGAAATGTACTCAAACTAAGGAAAATACTAGACAAACTTAGTTGGCTACTTACGTTGAGTCAAA
>CM053622.1:481786214-481806676 GCA_028646595.1 Phalanger gymnotis | reverse complement strand
TGAAAATCAATGCTGAAAATGTCAAAAATAAATTAAAAAAAAAAGAAAAAAAAGAAAAAAAACATAAAACCAAAAAAAAATTAATATCATGCTTAAAATCACACCTTTTGACAAAATAAGCACCGAGTCCCCTTGTACAATTTAAGTTACTATAAATCTACATTTGAATTACATATGCAAATCATTGTTAGCAGTGTCTTTCTGTTTCAGTCTCCGGCCTGTTTTCTTTCAAACAACTGCTCTACACAGTCAGTATTCCTGGTTTCCTGGATTGCCCTTCCTAACCTCCCTCTGCATTGGCCCTGCCCCCCCCCCCCCATGTCCCTATGTAAAAGTAGAAAACTATTCAACTAAGTTTGGAGAAAATGCAGCCTATAAATCTTTCAAACAAAATAAGCAACTCAAAAAGAAGCTTAACTGAAAGTCTTGGATCTTTAGTAATAAAATGGAACAAATCTCTTCTAATCTCTCTGTGACATTCTTACTCAAAGTTTTTCAGTTGGAGCCAAAAAATATAAAGATCCAATCAGAACACAGAAGAGTGAATTCTCTGATCTTTTCAAACCCTGATGTGTATAGAGGAGAAACCCCACCAAACACTGAGTATTTAAGTCATAAAAGTTTCTAATCTTTCCTAACATAAATTAGAATTAATATGTTTTGGGTTTTATACCATCTTAGAAACTTTTTCTCCCCAAATAAAATCTTTTGCTCTTTCCCTCTGGCATCACAAGAATAAGTCCAAAGCTTTACTCTACTTTCCTTTTTCTTCACTCCAATCAATTATTATTAATTTTCAAACAGATTTTTTTTTCCTCTCCTAATGCTTCTGGGGTCCACTGTCACTACCTTTGACTAAGACCTCATGTCCCAATACCCATATTGTTAGCCTCTGCTTTCTGCCCCAGTCTCCAAATTTGGCCTCTTAATTCATTATGCACATTTCTGTTTTCATTATGCATATATCTATTTTGAGGTAGTTAGATGGCTCAATGAATAGAGCTTAGGGCTAGGAATAGGAAGACCCGAGTCCAAATCTGGCCTTGGAGGAGGAAATGGCAAACCACTCCAGTATCTTTGCCAAGAAAACTCCATGGATGCTATTGGCATTCTATGGTCCATGAGGTAACAAAGAGTTGGACACAACTGAAAAACAACACCACCACCAGCTTTTTAGAATACTCTTTTTATCACTTCATTATGCTGCCATATTTCTCCATGGCTTATCAGATCAAATATAGGTGATCCATGCTTTTAGATTCAATGCCTTCTTGGAGATCATCAAAAGCCTGACTGTTCATGTGCTTTTTGCATTCTCTTCCCTTCATCTTATTGAACAGTAGTGGAAATAGTTGAACAGGAATAGGCAACTAGAAGTGTTTTATTAGGCAATGCCATATGAATAGAGTAGTTAAATTCCGGGTAATAAAAAGTGGGGACTCTTTGTACACTTACATATTCCAACATGGCCAATTCTATTTGATTCTTTTAAATGTGTCTCTTCTAGCCCCAGTGGATCAAAATCTAAAATTGTTCTTACCAAAGAACATTAGAATCTCATTAGGAGCAAAAACTCCTCAGTCTGGCACCCAAAGCTCTCCATAATGTGATTCTACCTGACCCATCCAACTTTAGTTTCTGCTAACTCTACCTCCAACCCTCCCGACATGAATTCTTTCTAATCAGACCCATTTCCTTTTTGTTCCCCACCATACACTATGTTCAGTATTGCCTTTATTTGTGACATACACACATACATGTGTATATATGTATAAATATAGAGAGAGAAAGAGAGAGAGGGAGAGAGAGAGACAGATTACTCCTGTCACAATAGTCTAAATCAAAATAGAAAATCTTACTGATTAGTATTGATAACAGAAGGGCATGATCCTCATCACACAGTAGGTATGAATGAATACCAATTGAAAGAATGAGCCATTGAAAAATTCTTCCTTTCTGAATAACAAATTTTAATTTAGTAGTGCTGAAAGGCAGTAAGTCTTATTGAGTGTTAGGGAGCCTTAAAGGCAGCTGAAAGGAGGAGGAAGACCTATGGTATGGTATCCTTGCTTTTCTATAAATTCCTTAAAATACTCTAGTAAAACAGTTTTGTATATTGGAGTTTGGATTTTTTTAAAAAGGAGAAAGGGAAAGAGATACTTGAATAGACACTGCTGTCTATTACGTACTTTAAGTAATAGTGAAAATTATATAGTCATATAGAGATCGGGACATTTTCGTGATACTACACATTAAAGCCTTTTCCCGCTTCCCCCCTGTTAATGGCATTCCTCATAACTGCAGGTGACTTTATTTTGAATATTCATTATTATTTTTAAGCTATATCTATATAGAAAACTTGGCATTTATTCATTAATTTGATCAGCATGGATAATCAGTATCAATAACTGAGGGCCCAACTTGTTTTTTTACCCTTTGGGCTATGTTTAAATATTTTAGCAATGAATATGCTCTATGGTAAAAAGTGCAATGGTGCATGTAAGGTATGCTTTACAGGCCTCAAAGACACAACTATCCTACTGCAGTTATAAACATATCGAATGTAGTTCAGAGCCCTTTGCACTATTTCCTAGCACTTTGGCCTTTTTTATATTTTATATATTCCTCAAAGTACCTAAGCAGATGTGAAAATTCTAAAGTTACTTGTATGTATGGTCTGATTTGACTGTTGACCTTGATCAAATCAATCAAATGACTGCTTAATAACCATACAATTTTGTGTGATATAAAGTCCAAGTACACAGGGCATGGAATTTTGCATGGATTTAATTTCATTTATTAAAACCAAGTGCATAGTGTTTAATGTGTGCATTTGGTGACCCACAACACATTTTTATAAATAGAAACAATAAATTTTAAAATGCATGAGAGCATTAATAGGTAACAGATTGACTAGAGTGTGCACACACTCAGATAAGTAGGGTTCTGTTAAAGCATATCTTCAGCATATCCTTAAGTTTTTCAGCAGTATGTAAGCTCTACAGTAAAAAGTAAAATGGTATCATAAGGAAGGTATGTTTTAAAGGCCTCTAAGAAACAGCCACCCCATTATTTTAGTGGTAGACATCAATGTGCCTTGGAGCTCTTACTAGATAGCACTTAGTTCTTACCCCCTCCCCCATCCAAGAAATATGTCCAAAAGAACCTAAACAACCCAGGAAATGCCTAATTTCCTTAGCAAAGTCAATGTAATTAAAAGAGGAAATGTTCTAATGCTGTATCTACTCAGATGAAACGAAGTAGAGATCTGGCCAGCAACAGGGTCCTATGATCAAGGTAAATCTGTCAAGTGGGGTTTTTTGTCTAAATTATCTGGTCTGGGTGTTTGCATCAATCAGATCAATCGGATGCTTGCCAAATCTCCACTAAACTTTGTCCTGTGTGGGAACAGCCTATGTTTAGAAAGGGAGCACAAAATGCCGTGGAAACTGGCAACCTTTCTAATTCTTCCCAAAAGAAACGGAAATTCCCAACACGAAGTTAGAGGATAAAAAACAAGAGTACTCACGATGATTGGGAAGCTTTTCTTCTGAGTAAATAGTCCACAACATCAGGGTCAGTCTCTAATAGGCTGATCAAAACTTCATTCTGGAGATCTGGAGGGACCTGAAGGAATAAAAACAAGAAAAGAATATGAGGGAGAACTAGCTTAGAAGAGCATGGAATTGTGGCATGTGTTTTTTGAGAGACTACAGAAATAAGAGGCAGTTTTAAGTATCATAGAAGGAGATTATTACTTTGTTGACTACCATCATACTTTGTGAAAAGCTTTAGTGTCCTTTGACCTTCATATTTCCAATATTAACTATTACTTTCTTTTTTTAAATTTAAAATTATATTTTTTTCACTAAAAATTATGTTTTCTCTCCCACCTCCTTACCGATCTTGCCATTGAGAAAAAAGAAAAGAAAAAAACAACTCATAACAAATGTGCATAGTCAAGCACAATAAATCCTCACGTTGGCCATGTCAAAAAGTATATGTCATTCTGTACACTAAGTTCACCTCATTCAGGTGGTGGGTAGCATGAAACCATCATGAGTCCTCTGGAACAGTGGTTGGTCATTGCATGGATCAGAGTCCTTAAGTCATTCAAAGTTCTTTGCCTTTACAATTTTGTTGGCATTATATAAATTGTTCTCTTGGTTCTGCTCACTTCACTTTGCATCTGTTTCTAGGTTTTTCTGAAACCGTTTCTTTCCTCATTTCTTATGGTACAATAGAATTTTATCACACACCTATATCATCATTTGTTTAACTATCCCCCGGTTTCCCTTACTTTCCAATTCTTTCTTGCCACAAAGGAAGTTGCTATCAATATTTTTGTATTCATAGGTCCTTTTCTTCTTTCTTTGATCTCTTTGGAGTAAAGGCCTGTTAGTGGTATTGTTCTGACTTTCATTTTCATCCTACATCAGTTATTCAGAAACCACCCATAGACACTGTCGTCCATGTTAAGTGACATGAGGTCATGGAAGGTGTATTAGTGTTGGGGTCTGAAGATCTTAGTTTATTTTTTTACTCAGTTTCATGTAAAAACAATTTTTTAACATTTTTAATGTAATTTTTGAGTTCCAAATTACCTCCTTCTCTCCCTTCCCTTCCTCCTCCTTAAGAAAGCAAGCATGTTAACATAGATTATACGTGTGCAGTAATGCAAAACATGTTTCCATATTTGCCATGTTACAAAAAAGAACACAGAATAACAAGAACAGAAACAGAAAAATAGAGAAAGTTTAAAAATATACGCTTCAGTCTGTATTCAGACCGCATCGATTCTTTCTCTGGAGGTGGATGGCATTTTCCATCCTAAGTCTTTCAGAATTATCTTTTGTCATTTTATTGCTGAGAAAAGCTAAGTCATTCACAGTTGATCATAGCATAATGTTGCTTTTACCGTGTATAGTGTTCTCTCACTTCACTTTGGATCAGTTCATGTAAGTCTTTCCAGGATTTTCTGAAACCATCCTGCTCATCATTTCTTATAGCACGACAGTATTCCATCACAATCACATACAACAACTTGTTCAGCCATTTCCCAGTTGATGGGCATCCCTTCAATTTCCAATTCTCTGCCACCACAAAAAGAGCGGAGTAGCGATGTAATCTTAAAGTCACTTTTCTATAGTAACAGATATAATGGTATATAGAGGGTATGCTTTCAAGGCCTCTGAGATAGTTATCATATTTCAATGATAGACATATTGATATGTCTCAGAGCCCTTTGCATTTTTACTTTAAAGAAAATGTGTAGGGTGTCAGAGAGCTGATCAAGTCAACCAGATGAAGACTGACTGAGGACATCATATTTCACATCTGTAAAATGAAGGAACTACTAGAGCTTTTCCGGAGAGACTCATGGAATTATATTGATTGAATGTTACCTAATCTTTGTTGGACCTTCAATGATGGTCAGAAATTTTAAACTCATCTATGTCAATTTCCTTATTTCACAGTGTCTATTCAAATTTTTTTTCCACTCTCCTTGTCCGTTTAAAATTTTTCCACTCTCCTAGAACTCTTACCTCAAGCCATTCATTCACTTTCAGCAGGTGACTTCACATCTGGCTCTCTCAAATGCCCTCCTTTATGCCCTAAATTTATTATCTCCTAATCCAGATCAACTGTATATTTTCCTCAATACTAAATCCGGAGTTTATTCGCAGGAGATGGAGGTCACTAAGTCAGAATAACTCTAAATGGAATAGTTCAAGAGAAAATGTTGAACATGACTTTTACAGATTTCTAATGTTTGGATGCAAATAAATAAATAAAATAAAAATGAAGCTATTTAAGGACAGTGTATTATTCCAACAGAGAGCTTATAGTAAGCTTATAGAGGGAAGTTGTCTGAGGATCTTTGGTGAACAAAAATTATTCATCTTGCCCCACTTCCAGATTGGATGTCAAGGGATTATATCTCATCGGTGGCCCCAGAGTTTATGTTGCTGAGTTGTGAGGACCCGGAAAAGGAGAGTCATGCCACTTCTGTTAATAAACACAGAGATAAGATGTGAGACAGAAGACTATGGCTTGTAGAAATAAGGGAACCTCTTCTTTTCCTGGGAAAATTTGCAATAATGTGGAAGAGAAAAAAAACTGCTTAATTTTTAAAAAATGGCACCATACATACAATCACATTTTTTTTTTTTTGCTATTACATACTTTTACACAGTAAAAGTTCCTCTTCAAAGGAATGGATATAAATCTAAATTGGTCATATGCAAAATTATCCCTATTCTGAGGTGACCCAAGAATCCTTTTCTTAGAAGAGTTCTTTTCTTAGTTTGTTTTTATTATGCCTGCTTTTACTCAAAGTCACTCTCTTTCAGCGTAATTGGTTTAATGAGCATCAAGACTTAATCAACCAAAATTTATCATTAGCAAAAGCAATGTAATCTTCCTCTTGTTTAGACAGAAGGTCAAAGAATGATCTTTTGGTCTTGGAAACTTTTTCTGCTCTGGGTTTAAAGTAGCTGTGACCTTATTACGTTGTGGGACTTCACAAGGGTACTGGCAGAGGCATGAGTAACAGTATTGAGGCGTCTTTCAGGAGTGATGAAGAGCTAAGATTCTATACTTCTTAATGGGAAGCAATTTTCAGGAAATGGTTTTTTATTTTTATTCCATTTTTTTAAGAGAGTATCACAAACAACAAAAAAAGAAGAGTAAGTTCCTAATTTCATTTATGTTTACTGAGATCATGCTGGGTCAGTGAAAATAAATCATCTATACAATTTAAAGTAATCCCTGGGGGGAGATAGAGTGAAATTGAAAGCAATAAAAAAAAAAAAAAGGTAATTCATTAAGTGCTTACTGTGTGTGCAGAACACTAGGATCTAAGAATGATTCTATTTCTATTCTTTACTGGGTCTATACTCTTATCAAAATATTTCCTTCAATCATGCAGATTTCAATAATCTTGTGTGATTCTTGTTTACGTTTTGCCATAAAGTCTCCTTAGAATGTCTACCTAACATGCTGGGGGACTTTCCTCTATATCTTCAAACTTTTAAGGCTATCTCTTAGGAAATCCATCTGTTATTCCTTGCCCTCTGTCCATAAGTGGCCCATCTCCTTTTCCAGTTGTAGATGATATCTTTTACACTACTTCTATATATGTGATTACTCGTAATATACTGCAGCCTGCTTATATCTATCCCAATTTTCCCCATTGCTTTTTGAATCAGTGACACTTTTTATTCTTTGAACATTGTGGTCCATGATGCATAGCCACAGAGCATTATCAGAAGAATATGCATATTAAAAATAATTTTGTTTCATAGAGCAGAGTGAGATCATTGAAAATGTTATCTTATTTCCCAAATGCAACTCAGCCTATGTTCTTCCTATTGGACTGTTGTAACAGCAAGCACCCCAGAATACCCAGGATGGCCTGCTAGCACAAGTTCTTTAATGTACTTTTAAAGGAAAGCAACTTTAAAGGGGTCAACAATCCTCTTTAATTATATTCCCTAATTCAGGGGAAAAGTCAGTCCCCTAAAGGTCAGAAGAAACACAAGCAGAGAAAATACAAAAAGAAATAGCATAAAGACCAATAGACAGGTCTCTGACTGCCTGAATCAAAGCGATATTGCTATACACTTAACATACATCACTGGATTGAGATAGCCTTTACATCTGAGCAGTCAGGGGGGTCTGAAGATATGGCTACTCTGAGTCTTGACCAGGAAATCAAAAGATCCTTCTCATAAGCAAAACCCCAAAGCAAAATATATGTACACTTTTGGCTAATAGGCTCAGAGCCAGAAAGCATCACAACCCTCCTGACTCAGTACCTAATTACCTTTAGTACCAAAAGATGTGAAAGCCTTCCTTACAAGCAAGCCTCCCTCTAAGCAAGCTTTCCTTAATGGGCTCCACATGAAGCCTATTAATGGGTGGGGAAGATCTTCCTATACCATTAACATTACAACTGTTCATCTGTAGTGTCTGCCCTGAATGTGTGTAATAAAGAACCAGTTTGATTGGTTGTGTATTCAAGGGCATTTCATAGTCTAGAGCAGAGATGTCAGATATGCCTGCCCATGAAGTACAAAGCTCACAACACTCCAGAGTGCAACTTGAATCAGATTAAATTGTAATCGGGAAATATTTAATGAAATAAAAATGCAATAGGACATAAATAATGTTAATATGTGGTTTTCTAAGTCAATATAAGGCCTACAGGTAGCCTCTATTTCTATTTGAGTTTGACAACATTAGTCTATAGACAATAAGTATTTATCTTCCATGTGTTTTTTCCTATGGGGACATTTAGGTCAAAAGCTTTGAATAGTTAATGATCTTATATAGAAGGCCCATGAGAGCGTGATGACATCTGTCTATAACCCTTGCTTCTGGGAAGGCTGAGGATTGTGATCAATTGAACTCCGGGGTTTTGAGCTGCAGTGTGCTACCTGTCTGATGTCCACACCAAGTCTAGCACCAATATGGTGAACAAAGGAATAGGAGAAGCTAACTTTCTGGATTACTGGAGGAATACCCTATTCTCTTAGGTCAGAGTAGAGAAGTGGATTGGTGAAAACACAGAAAGGATTTGAGATACAAAAGAGAGAAGATGAGGAAATTCATTGACAGCTTCTATGTTTTCAGTAAAACAGCAAGATCAGAGCGAGAGATGGGGTACAATGGGGTCAAGAGGTGAAAGGGTGATGCTTGTGAATAATTTGATAGAGAGACAATCAGAGATGAATTAAAAATGTTGTGAGGTCCAGTTGAAGTTAAACAGCATAATTTGGTTATAGACCTAGTTATAGAGCTTTTGTGACTTCCTTTAGATGCTCTGGGCTTCCCAGAAGTAGAAGTGGAGAAAATGCAAAGTTAGAGTTACCCAGGGTTGGGTCTAACAGGGCAGAACAGTCAAGAACCCCAAAAGAGGTCTTAATATATTATGCAGTGATGGAACCATAGCTGTTAGGCATCATGGTATATGCCAGACTCAAATTCAAGGTCTTCTACTTAGTAACTAGGTAACCTTGTGCAAGTTAAATTCTCTGAATGTTAATTTTCTCATGGAAAAAATGTAGAGGTATCTATAAATTTAGAAGCAGGGAAGTACCGCAATGGATTTAGTGTTGGATTTGGAACTGGAAAGCTGTTGTTGAGTGGTTTTTAAGCCGCATCCAACTCTTCGTAACACCGCTTTGGGGTTTTCTTAGCAAACATACTACAGTGCTTTGCCATTTCCTTCTCCAATTCATCTTGCAGATGAAGAAACTGAGGCAAATAGGATTAAGTGACTTGCCCAGGCTCACCCAGCTAGTAAGTGTCTGAGGCCAGATTTGAACTCAGGGGGATGAGTCTTCCTGACTTTAGGCCTAGCACTCTATCCACTGTGCCATCTAGGTGTCTCAGGATTTGGAAAGATCTGAATTCAAATCTTGTCTCAGATACTAGTTCTGTGACTTTGGGTAAGTTGCTTAAACTCTCAGCCTCAGTTTCCTCATCTGTAAAGTGGCACCTACTTCGCAAGACTGTTGCAAGTATAAAATATGTCAAGTATTTTGTAGACTTTAAAGTACTTTGTAAACGCTGGCTACTATTACTAGATTCAAAGTCAGATCCTCTGAATCCTACTCCACTGTTCTTTCTGCCATAATGTTATTTAGTCATTTTGTTTGTGTCAAACTCTTTGTGACCTCATTTGGGATTTTCTTGACAAAGATACTGGAGTGGTTTGCCATTTCCTTTTCTAGCTCATTTTACAGATGAGGAAACTGAGGCAAACAGGGTTAAGTGATCTGCCCAGGGTCACAGAGTTACATTTGAACTCATTCCAGGCCCTGTACTCTATCCACTGTGCCACCTAGCTACTTTCTACCATAATAGAGATTCTTAACCTGGGGTCTATGAATTTTAAAAAATACATTTTAATAATCATATTTCAATATATGGTTTCAATATAACTGGTTTTCTTTGTACTTTTATGCATTTTATTTAATGCATTTAAAAACATTCTGAAAAGGGGGTCCATAAGTTTTATCAGACTGCCAAAAATGACCATGACATTGTTAAAATAAATAAATAAAAGATTAAGAATCTATAACTAATGTGCCTCCTCTGTTAGTCTTCTTTTTCATCTACATAGATGATTTTACTAAATATACAATTTAGTCTCTAAAATGTTATTTACTTTTTCTAAACTTAAGAAATAAAACAAGCATTTCCATAACATAGAATAGAAAAAAAAGATCATAGTATATGAAATTGCAAATCTATTGATTACAACTTGCTATTCCTTTTAAATATATGTTAAAGTTATCATGTAAATTCTTTTTTTTCCTTCTTTCTCTCTCCCTCTTTCTTCCCCCTGCCCATGGCTACCATTGGACACAAATATGTTTATATATGTAAAACCATTCTGAACGTACTTCTATTTCTTCAATTTAGTCTTAATGAGATACCTGAAGTATGGAGAGGTTAAATGATTTGACCACGGCCATATGGCTAATATGTGTCAGAGGCAAGACTTGAACTTAGGTCTTTCTGACTCTAAAGTTGGTCTTCTACCCTACCTTGCAGAGATGAGAAAATTAAAGTCAAGAGAGAAGAAAAAGATTGGTCTGGCCAATGACTGAACTGACAGGCAGAGCCCCAGGACTTCAGTGGAGGTCTTGGGTTTCCCAATCTAGTGACTGTTCCACTCTCTCACCTCTCCTGAATCATTCTTCCTTTGGTTTCTGTCCCCCTCCTTTCCTCCTCCCCTCCCCCCATAACTTAAATGCAGTTTTCTTGCTATGTTCCAGCTAGTAAAGCCAGCTAAGGAAGCCAACTTATTGTCCTAATACATGACTCATCCGTTCCTGCCTCTGAGTATTTGCTCATTCCATTTTTCTCAAACCTGGAACACCCCCTCTACTTCCTCTTCATTAAAACACACACCTCTCCCCCTTCAAAAACATCCCAAGAGCCATCAATTCCTCTGTGAAACTTTTACATCACGACTTGGCTCCAGTTACTCTCATTCCAACAAGCCCCTGCAGAATTTGTGACAAGTTACCCTGGTTACATATATGGTCAGATGCTATGCACGTATTTCCATTGTTCTGTTGTTCCTATTCTTTAAGGACTTGAATGCCTAGTACCTTGGAAAAGATTTGGGGTCAGAGGAAATGGTTTCAAATCCTGACTCTTCCACTTAGTACCTGTATGACCACGGCACTTCAGTTTCCTCATCTGTAAATTGAGGGGGCTGGACTAAATGGCCTTTGAAATTTCTTCCAGCTTTAGTTCTATGATCCTGTAATCTCTTATCTCTCAGTTCTTCCTTTCCTCTGTTCCTTCCAAATGGATTGGGTTTAAGCTCCAAGAGCACAGAACAACTTCTCATGGTGCCGAGTACAGTAAAGGAGCAAAATGGGTGCCCAATAAGAAATGTGTATATTGTATCTGTTGTGGTTCCATTATTTTTTCAGTCATGTCCAATTTTTTGTGATCCCTTGTGAGGTTTTCTTGGCAAAGATGCTGGAGTGTTTTTCCATTTCCTTCTCCGACTCATTTTATAGATGAAGAAACTGAGGCAAACAGGGTTAAATGACTTTCCTAGGGTCACACAGCTAGTTAGTGACTGAAGCCAGATTTGAACTCAGGAAGATGAGTCTTCCGGCACTCTATCCACCACAGCATTACCTAGCCACCATATTTTGGGTTAGTGGGTGCTACATATAGATAACAATATTAATATCATCATAGATATAAATATGCATCTCTGTGTATGTCTATGTCTCCATATACACACACATGTATGTATGTATGCATACACGTAGGTAGGTAATTGCTCATTTGCTGTCGACTAAAGAAAAAAAACCATAGCCTAGTTTTGCAGCTCTTCAAGGAGTTCTATGGTTATATGTTCTGGAACAGATGTTTCCCTATTTGTTGTAAGTAGTACAAATGTCATGCTATCAGTATAAACAAAATTGTTCTTTCCTTTTAATCCCTGGAAGTCTGAAAAATACATTTCTTCTTCTCGGCTGGGATCACCAGGAAGAACTCCTGTACATTTTGCAGTTTGTTTCCTCCTCCATACAGCTACTGTAGAAATAATTGTTACAATAAATGACTCAAAGATGACTATTTTTTATATTCTTACCAACTAGAAATTTGTATTTAGAAAAATTAAAGATGATCTTTATGAATGTGACTCTCAAAAACCTTACTTGAAAGTGCACATCAATGAGAAAGCTGGTTTAAATAACAAAACCTCCCCAAAACTTTAGTTTGTACTTTTAGTTCAAGGCATTTGCATTGCTTATCAGTCATAAAATTGGCTTTTTAGCAATTTGGGGTTTTCTTTCTAGATACTTCTATGGAGATGCTAACTCTAAGAGTCAACTCTCTAAATTTTTAGCCTTTCCTTTAATTGCAGGGCTGTCTCTAAAGAAAAAAAAGTTATTTTCATTTCCCTGTCCTGTCTCAGAGTGAACGTAAAAACACTCCAAAGATAAAAGAATAAAACCATCAGGATTAAGAAGGCCCATCTGCATGCAGTATAGTTTGTCTTCGAGACCAAATTAAAAACCTTGAATGACCAAGGCTTCTCTCCCAGAATACATAGATGATCAGACAAGTAGGAAGTTTATTGCATTTTCTAAGCTGCCCTAAGGAAGTCATTAACAGAATTGCTTGGAAGGTAGTTCCCAGGGCCCTCCAATCAGTCCTCATTACTAGGGCCCTTCCACCCAAATCAAACATTTCTGTTTTGACTAAGAATATGCTTTGGATGGTTTTATAATTGCTATGACAAATGGATAAAATCTCCCTATGAGCTCTGGTGGCACTTGGCTAATACAAACAGGATGTTAAAAATCATATTCCTAATCTACAGGACCTGGAAATAAAACTGAATTCAGGTCCTGCTTCTGTCCACTTACTTAGACTAGTAAAAAGTGATGGCACCTACTAGAAGGACTAGAGAGATATGAACTACCCTGTCTATTCCCTTTCCTGATCTCCAGCATCCTTCTGTGTGATCAGTGGTTGTGGATAGATTACTTGTGAGATTAGGTTAGTTTTATGTTGGTGTTTGAGATGTCTGAAGAAGGAGGAAGTAAATGGAAAAGAAAGGTAGCATCTTGAGAGGCAGGGAAGTACAGTCGATAGAACAATGGATTTGGAGTCAAAACAATCTGGCTTCAAATGCCACCTCAGATTCTTACCAGTTGTGTGACCCCTCCAGAAATACCTTAATCTGCCTGGGACTTAGTTTTCTTATTTGTGAAAGGAGGGAGCTAGACTTGATGGCTTCTGAAGATCCTTCCAGCTCTAAATCTATGATCAAAAGCTAGGTAAAAAAGAAGTGTTAATAGTAACTCATATGAGTACTACATATGAGGTGGGGCAGCTATGTGGTGCATTGGGCCTGGAGTCTGGAAGGCTCGTCTTCCTGAGTTCAAACCTGGACTCAAACACTTACTAGTTGTGTGACCCTGAGCAAGACACTGTACCTGTTTGCCTCAATTTCTTCATCTGTAAAATGAGCTGGAGAAGGAAATGGTAAACCACCCCAGTATCTTTGCCAAGAAAATGCCAAATGGGGTCACAGAGAGTAGAACACAAGTAAAAAGACTGAACAACAATGATATACATAATAAAACTCTAAGAACTTACATATCTTTCCTTTAACCACCATTACTAAGTGTCTGTCTCAAGACTGGAACTCGGTAATATATAAACTAACTCAATTTTCTCTTCTCTTTGCCTATCATACAAAGTGCTTTCATTATAGAAATGTGAGATTAAATGGGCAAGACTAGAAAAAGCACTTGTTTTGATATAAACAATCTGTTGTAATCAGATCAACAAAGTCCCAATGCTATAAACCATCTGTTGGGACCACAAAATAGCCTCTTTGCAAGGTACCAGTTATGATGGGATTTTACCTATAGTGGATCTCCCTTCTCTTCTTCTGTTTTATTTTATTTTATTAACCACGTTGAAACTAATGATCTCTTCCATGGCCCTGGAAATAGACCTCAAAGCTAAGATACCACTTATAAAGAAATGCCAAATTAGAACCACTCAGGGAAATAGGAAAAAAAAATGGTAATTAATCTGAATAAATAACCAGATAACTGTAACAATTAGGTTTGGGGTATTTTCTGGTTAGATTAACTGGGTGATTGTTTCAGTTTTCTCCTTGACTTTGCAAGCGTAGATGCCTGCCAAAAAGGCTTAAGAAAATGCAATTTGCATTAGCTAAGGGAGAGAATACAAGACAAAGCTTGGCTCAGAGGCTCTAATCCCAGAATCTGACCCTTGCTCTCCGTAATTCTCCTTTGGAATTTCCCACGTGCAGGGTGCTCTTCCCCAGCTCCGAGAGATGCTGCTGTTTGATGGGAACACCCTGGCCTTCCCACATTTGCCTGCTCCATTCCAGCAATCATGGATAGATGGGGTGGGGCTTGGTTTTTTCCTTCTTCTGTCTCTGAGAAAGCAGTAACTAGTAGGAAAAAACATGCTACTGCATTTTTATAGTGTGATGTAGATTCTTTCTGAAGAACTAAGGGTTCTCTGTAGTTCTTTTCCCAAGACTAATGTGCATTTGCCCTTGTTAACACCAGTAACACCTTTCACTGCGGTCCCTATTTCATTGCCAAAGTCAATATGGATTATCCAAGTTCAGGAGGGAGCAGCTTTCAGAGAATGCCTGGTTGCAATAGGAAGTTGTGTTGGTAACACAACTACAACACAACTAAGAGGGCAATGTTTTCTGCAAAGATAATAAAAGTAACAATTTCTACCTCTTAGATTTCTTGTCCTTTTCATTCTTTATTTTCAGATTTCATGGCAAAATCATGTGAAGCTTTTCACTCATTACACCAGGAAAATGATGGCATGGTGCCTTGCATACAGTAACCACTTGATAAATGATTGTGGTTCTCGATAAAGTGAACAGGATAGCTTTAGTCAATACCTTGACTTACTTTCAAGGACTTCCATGGGCAGTCCTTTCACCCATATACTTCATTGAATCATAGGATCAAATACTTACAGTTTGAAGATACTATCTGGTCCAGTTTCATTTTACTGTTGAGGAACCTGAGACCCAAAACAGTTGTGACTTGCCCAAGGCCATACGAGACGTAAGCATCGGAAACAGGATTTGAATCTAGATCCTCTGAATCTAATTCCATTTCTCTCTATACTAGAGAGATGGATATCTGTCTCCTTAGGTTCTAGAAAGCTAGACCTTTTGTGTGCTTGCAACATAATTGGCCACAGTGGAACACATGCCTCTGTTTTCCTCTCATATGAGATTCTCATAATAGGTAACGTTATGTTTCTGATTTCCTTCCCTCTCATTTGCTGTAATCTTCTTCCTCCCCTTCTCTTCTCTGCTGGCATCTCTAACATGTCTACTTCCCTCCATTCTCAGCAATCTAGGAGTCTGAATGTGCTCCCTGATAGCTGCTTTTGGAGGGAGCCACAGGGCATCACTGTACACATTTCTCTGGTTCCTTTCCTGGGCTTGGTAAGGTCTTTATCTCATCTCCTTTTTTTTTTTTTTTTCCCAAGTCAAGTCACTAAGTATTTGTTAAGGACCTACTATGTTCCAGGAACTGTGCTGAGTGCTGGGAACACAAAGAAAGGCAAAAAACAGCCCCTACCTTCAAGGAGTTCATAGTCTAATGTGGGGAGCAGGAGAGACAACATCAAACAACTAAATACAAACAAGATATGTACAAGATCAGCGGACTTTGCTGATAATGAGATTGAATCAATTTTCTCCTCAATCTGGTTCAGACCCCACCCAACCTTAAAAGGAATTTAATCCAGTTAGGGTGGGGAGAAATTCTCTGATTAGATTGTACAACCCCAATTAGATAGTGGGCAATTTAGAAGTAATGATAATCAAAGTCATGATTCCCCCTCCCCTTCTCATTGTAATATTCATTTTCTCATTGTTAACCAATCAGAATGGATTGCCACTCTCAGGAACACCCACTGTTCCAAGGGCATATAAACTGTGAGCCCATCGCTATGACTCTTCTTTGACATTTGAGGGTGTCACTGATCCACTTTATTAGCAATATGCTAGTATTATTAATAAAATGATTAATTACCCAGAAACTCTTGAAATCTTGAAACTTTTGAACTTTTCATACATCACAAATTGGTGATAAAGTCAAGGCCCTAACACTAAGTAGGACTGGGAAAGACTTTTTACAGAAGTGAGGATTTTAGCTGAGACTTGAAGAAAACCAGGGAAGCCAGGAAGCAGAGGTAAGGAGGGAGAAAGATCCTGGCATGGGAGACAGTCGGTGAAAATGTTGGGAGATGGAATGTCCTGTGTGAGGAACAGCAAGGAAGCCACAGTCACTAGAGCGTGGCCATGCTCTGGGCTCAGTAATATTAGATGTGTGTCCTGTAAGTTTAGTCCACTGGGGCCTAGGAAAGATACTGAGTCAATGCTAGTTTTTCTTTCTTAAATATGTATGTATCTGGATAGTTAGGTAGTATTGAATTATATAAATTCAATTTAAAGAAGCCATTTTTAGATGGACACATGGTTATATTAATCTAGAAAATTCTCCAAAGTCCATATACATTTTGGTCCTGTGATTTATGAAAGGTCTTTGTACCTCAAGGAAATTGAGGTATGTGTTATTTTTAATTCATTTTACTTACAGTATTTTATTGGTCATGATGAAAAATACCAGTAACTGGCACAGAGGTAACTAGAAATTCAAAGACCAAACTAGCAAAACTGATAACAGTCTGAAGTAAATAGACACAAATACCTTCAAGAGCCAAGGTAATATGCATGTCAAAAAACACACATGAAGAAAATGAAGATTATATTCTTTGACATTAGTAGCATTGTTCATCCAGAATTCAACCCAATCAGTTATACTAATTATGCAGAAATCCTTGAATGTCTTAGATCGATCAATCAACCCATAAACATTTATTAGGCACCCACTACGCAGACCCTCATCATTTCATGCCCTGACTATTTCAATAGTCTGGCAGCAAGGAGTCCTGGACGATACCTAGGTTTTGAGCATGAGAGACTGGGAAGTTGCCCTCTTAGAAAGTCTGAGCAACACAAAAGGAGTGAATTCAGAATCAGAGTCGCAATCTCAGCATCGGGGAAGGAGTATCTAGATCAACCTATACCTGAAAAAGGTTCCCATTCAACAAACATAAGTGGTCATCCAGCCTTGGCTCAGAGACCTCCAGGGGAAGGGGAATCCCCCACCCTCTGCAGCAGTCTCTTCTGCTTTTGGAAATCTCTTGTTATTAGTAAGTTTTCCCTCTTACATCAAAGCGATCCACATAGCATGGCACCACCAAGCCCGCAGCATGGCCATGCTCTAGGGACTGTGGCTTCCTTGCTGTTCCTCACACAAGACATTCCATCTCCCAACATTTTCACTGACTGTCTCCCATGCCAGGATCTTTCTCCTTCCTTACCTCTGCCTCTTGGCTTCTCCAGTTTTCTTCACATTTCTGCCAAAATCCACATAGCACAAACAATAGGTATTTAATAAATGCTTATTGAAAGAATGAGCAACAAACACACTCTGAAATTTATTGTTCCTACTTCTGCTTTCTGGGGCCATCTAGAAAAAATGACCACAGGATTATAGATCAAGAGGATCTCAAAGCCATGTAGTCCAAAGCGCTCATTTTTCAGATGAAGGAACTGAGACCCAGGGACTTGCCTAAAGTATCACGGTAGTGAATAACAAAGCTGAGATTCTAACACAGGTTCTCTGACTCCAGAGCCAATGCTCTTTCTATGGCTGTCTCCCATGACAGTCCTTTTTCTCCATGAGTTTTTACTATACTTTCTGTGAAAAAATGTTTTGGAACAAAAACAATATTATACAATTCAATCACCAGCTTTGAATGCAAATAACTTTTGACTATTAAAAAATTAAATCTCTACCTAGAGGATAAAGGTTTGCCACAACTGAATATTCAAAAGAATGTGCTATAGACTGACAGAAGTTCCAAAAACATTTTAAGCAACTGCAGGAATAGCAGCAGCAGGACAGCTCCCTGAGCTCTTTGGGGACCGTGTGCATTGGATGAAAAAGGTCTGGCATGTTTGTTGAAGAGCAAAGTTGTTTACTTTATTACCATACCTTGAGTGACTATGAATTGAGTTCATTAACCAAGTAAATTCAATTGGAGCATTTAGGTGGCTCAATGGATAGAGTGCCCGGCCTGGAGTCTGAATCTTCCTGAGTTCAAATCCAACCTCAAGATACTTACTAGCTGTGTGACCCTAGGCAAGTCACTTAACCCTGTTTGCCTCAGTTTTCTCATCTGTAAATGAGCTCCAGTGTCTTTGCCAAGAAAACCCCAAATGGGGTCAGACTCAAGTGAAATGACTCAGCAACAACATCTCTATTCAGAAGGAAGCTCATCTTCATCTTCCAGATGGGCTTTTGATTTTCTTGAGGCAAAGGGTAAAAACCAATTAGCAAAAATATTGTGCCAACCAAGAGTCACCTACCGTGAAAAGAGCTTCGTAACTCTCAATCATCTTTTGTACCACGGCAATGATAGCTGTGCTCTCTTCCGCTCGGGCTGAGCTCTGAACTGAGAACTCTTTGTCCGAAGACTTCTGCTTGTGTAGCAGATTAGGTCCAAATATGGTGGCCAAGTTAAGTGATGTCATTTTGTTCCCAGTGACCTAGGGCAACAGCAACACATATACATTAGTTAATGGATTAGCTTTTCAGAGTCCTGAGCAGTTCCTCAATGATTACTACTCTTTCTTTTCTGTTAAGTTTTTCTCCCCCTTCGTTGTCTACAAAATCCCTGTCCAATTGTATGAGCATCATAGCATCACAGGGCTTAGCACATTGCCTGGCACATAGTAGACACTTAATAAATCTTTATCAAGTGATTCTTCATAGGGCACAGATGCAGAATGGGGATGGGGTCTTAGAGTTCTAGTACAACAGCCACATCCTCATTTTTCAGATGAAGCAACTGAGGGCCAGAGGTTAAGTGAATTCCTTGAGGTTATATAGGGAGTAAGCAAGACAGGATTTGAATCCAGATTCTCTGACTTCAAAGTCAGTATTCTTTCCACTGTTCCATGCTGCCTGCTAAGTACCATTATTTTCCATTTCTTCAATATCTTCCAAGCAAAATTCATCAAAATAGGAATTAAGAGAATACATAAATTTCTGTTTTTTCTGTTGCCAATTCTGATAATGTCCAGTAAGTAATGTGTCATACCACTATCTAGCCTGTAGTTAAGAAAACCTGACTTTACTATTCTTCATATTTGTTATTCTAATGGACTGCATACTATACTGGCCTAGATAAGTTGGAAACCCTGGAACCCTTCCCTGATTGCTGACTCTGTTATTTACTGATGGGTACTACCCTTCATTCCTGGAATGAACTCCATTTGTCCTTGCAATCCAAAGAAACCTTGGATTAGGTTCAAAATGTCAAACTCAATGGTACTCTAGAAAATTGAACTGAGCCCTGTCCTTGCCCTGCAAACTACTGGGCTGGCATCTGGCCTGGCATTTTCAGGATAGTGCTGCAGCTGGTTTATTTTTAGAAAGCAAGGCTGTTTTCAGGTGAATGGACCAAAGCCAAGTCCAAGTAGACTGTTGGGTAAGCAGTGGGGACTGCAAGGAAAATCATGCTTACACAGTTGTTCCATTCCTCCTAACCCACCGTGCCCCTCTTCTCTTTTTGTATTCTTTCCTTAAAATGTGTCAAGTGCGGTAGCATTTTTACTATTTGAAATTTATGGGTTAGGAAAAAACAACCAAATCCCAATGAATGATCAAATCGCAATATATACTTTCAAGGCTTTTTGAATATTATGTTTAAAAGTATCATTAGAAATTCCTCATTTTGGAGGGGCAGAGCCAACATGGCAGCTGGAAAGAGGGGCTAGCATGAGCTCCCCACCAAGTCCTTCCAAAAACCTAAAAAAAATGGCTTTGAACCAATTCTAGAGCTGCAGAATCCACAAAACAGCAGAGAGAAGCAGGGCTCCTGCCCAGGACAACCTGGATGGTCTCTGGGTAAGGTCTATCCCGCATGGAGCTGGGAGGGGAGCACAGCCCAGCATGGGCTGCGTGGACCAGCCAGACCAGGAACTGGGCAGAGCGTGCCCTAGCGCCCTGAATCAGTGAGCTGTGGCAGTTGCCAGACTTCTCAACTCACAAACACCAAAGACAACAGAGAAGAACTGCAAACCCACAAAACAGCAGAGGGAAGCAGGACACTAGCCCAGGACAGCCCGGATGGTCTCTGGGTAAGGTCTATCCCACATGGATCTGAGAGCGGAGCGGAGCAGAGCAGAGCCCAGCATGTGCAGCACAGACCAACCAGACCAGGAGCCAGGTGGAACGTGCCCTAGTGCCCTGAATCAGTGAGCTGTGGCAGTTACCAGACTTGTCAACCCACAAACACCAAAGACAACAGAG
>CM053622.1:481753208-481770119 GCA_028646595.1 Phalanger gymnotis | reverse complement strand
TTCCTTCCTTCCTTCCTTCCTTCCTTCCTTCCTTCCTTCCTTCCTTCCTTCCTTCCTTCCTTCCTTCCTTATCTCAGTAATGATCAACATGGACACTTTAACCTGTTCTGTTTTTCCAACCTGGTCTAGTTCGCCCTTGGTAGCCATCTCTTCCTGGAAGCTCACCATATTTGTGCCAGATTTATTCAGGTTGTTCTGGGGTTCTATATGAAATTCACTGGCTCAAAGTTTCTAGAAACTACCATTTCCCCTGTTTTTGAAAAAATATTACAATGTTTTCTAGTCTTGTACCTTTAGGCACCTTGCCTTTTCTCCATGATTTCTCAAAGACTGTAGACAATCTTATCTGTAAAGTCTTTAAACACATAGGAAGGTATCCTAGAGGAAATCCTAGGGAAGAGAAGAGTGATTGCAAAAATGTGTTTTTAAAAAAGGATTTCCTACTCTGGATGAGCTGAGGCATATATTTGCCTCTGCCTTTGAGCATACCAAAGTCTTTTGAAATCCCCTTTAACCTTATCAATACAGGTAAGTGAATGGACATTTACCCAAGGCAGTGTCAGGTATTATAAATGAAATGTAATTTCTTCACCTCCATTAAATTTGACTTTTTTTAACACTAGCTGGAACCCGTTATTTTTCCATTTAGGCCAAACCAAAGGAGAGCATTATTTGAAATTTCCTTTTAACAAACAAACAAACTATCCCCCCACAGTTTGCATCCCTTTTACCACAAACACTCCCTCAAAGCTGAAAAGACATATCAACAACCATCTTTACTTGCAAGAATACTGCTGCATCAAGATGAATTTCCTCATCTGTAAAAGGGAGATGATGAGATTTGCACTATATATTTCACAGGGTTGTCATGGGGAAAGAAAAAAAACATTGTAAAATTTAAAGGAGCATAGAGATGGGAGTTGTTGGTATTATTACTAAAGTAACTCCAACAGGAGATCTTTCCTTATTCCCCCAGTTGCTAGCTCTCTCCCCAGCGCCCCCAAAATTTGAATGTATTTTGTATTTACTTCTCTGTATGCCTATTGTTTCTCCTGATAGAATCTAAGTTCCTGAAAGGTACAGGCCAATTTATTTTTGTCTTTATATCCTCAGCAAGGTGGTGCAGTGGATAGAGTATAGATCTAGAGTCAGGAAAAGCTGAGTTCAAATCTGGCCTCAGATACTTACTAGCTGTGTGACCCTGGGCAAGTCACTTAACCTTGTTTGCTTTAGTTTCCTGAACTATAAAATGAAGATTGGGGGCAGCTAGGTGGTGCAGTGACTAGAGCACTGGCCCTGGAGTCAGGAAGACCTGAGTTCAAATCCGGCCTCAGACACTTAACATATTTACTAGCTGTGTGACCTTGGGCAATTCACTTAACCCCGATTGCCCTGCCTACCCCACCTCCAAAAGAAAAAAATGAAGATTGAAAAAAAGTAATAGCACCTCTTTCCAGGACTGTTATGAGTCTCAAATGAGAGAATATTTTTAAAGTACTTAGCCCAATATCTGGCACAATGCAAGCCCTGTATAAACGCTTTTTCTCTTCCCCTTTATCACCTAGCTATCACCTGACACTTAATACGTATTCGACAAAGAATAACACTAGACAAAGTACCCAAGTTGTACTGATATTAAATTCGACTGGAAAAGGCATTTAAGAGGTTTGTCTGTTTTTTTTCTCTTACCTGTCTTACTCTTTTTTTTGAGCTCCCAACTCGGAATATTCCCACTGTCTGGAGACCTGCAAACACAACACATAAAGCAAATAACCCTATTTCATTGTTTCATATTGTTGGAAGCCAAACAAAAACAAAACAAAAGAATACCATTTAAAAAAAAAACAGTTATGGGAGGCAGTGTGGGGACATTCTGGAGTAGGCAACCGAAGTTCAGAAATGACTAATTTTTCCATATGGCATGGGGAGGTACTGTTCAACATAAGCTGATTTTCCAGGTAACTGAACTTCATCATAACTTTTAAACATTTTTAATAATTTTAATGGAAATTTATCTAAAATACATTAATGTTTCTTTGTATGCTTAAACAAAGCATAAAGAACCTTTCCTTGACTCAATGTCATTATTATGATTATCGAGGTTTTTTTTTTTTTTTGTCTTGTCCCTCGCAGCCAGGAGTTTGAGATAGCTTTTTTCTTTCTGTTCCTAAGAGAATGCTTTTCCCATAGTCTAGCTTAGCCCTGACAAAATCAGCCAAGCTTTGTTTTTTTAGCCTGTTTCTTCTTCTGAAAAAATAAGAGCCATAGGTTATATGGTATGTAAGGACTCTTCCAAATTTTTAAATTCAATAATTCATTCAATTCTCACTTTTAATTTTTAGTTGACT
This sequence comes from Phalanger gymnotis, assembly GCA_028646595.1. Lineage (NCBI taxonomy): Eukaryota > Metazoa > Chordata > Mammalia > Diprotodontia > Phalangeridae > Phalanger > Phalanger gymnotis. The sequence continues at coordinate 481,767,771 of CM053622.1, read as the reverse complement.
GCATCTAATCTGCTAAAGTAGAGAAATAAAACGATCATGCTCTTAACCATATGTTAAACTCCAGAACAGTGGTTTCAATGCTTTCAGTGAGCAAAGTCCCTCTATCAATGCAGATCGACATTGCTTTCTAACTTACATTCTTAAGAAAATTTCCTGGGCAACTGGCAGGTCAAATGTCCTGCTCAGGGTCAAATGCTCGTTATGTGTCAATAGGTTGACTTGATCCCAGTCTGCAGATTTTCAACTTATACATAATAGGTACTTAATAAGTTGTTATGGAATTGTCAGAATTGAGTGAGAGCTACAGGGGCTCGTGAGCTATTAGCACATGAACTTGGTAAAATGCGTGGTAACTGTTCAGTTTCCTTTTTCTTTTCTTTCCTTCCCTCTTTCCTTCCTTACCTGCCTCCCTCCTTCCTTCTTTTCTTTTCTCATTCCTTCTTTTCCTTTCTCCTTCCCTTCCTTCCTTTCCTCTTTTCTCCCTCCTTCCATCTTTCCTTCCTTCCTTCTTTTGTGCTTATTATTACTTTTATTATTATTATTTGTTTTGTATGGGGTCCTATATTGGTTTACAGGCCTGGTACTGGAAGGGACTTCAAAGACCATTTATTCTAATCTTCCCATTTTACCTAGGAGCAAAATGTGTCCTAGAAATTTGCTCAAAGTTTCATGGGTAATAAGTGATAGACTTTAGATCTGAATCAGAGTTTTACTTAAGGATGCCAGAAAGTGACCTCTGAGTAAATGAAGAGGTGTTACTTTACTTTTCATACTTCTAGCATCTCCAACTAGGTAGAATCTGCCAGATCAGGTAGAGACTTCAAGAATCCCAGGTTCTCTCTACAGCATAGATAAGGCAAAGGAGCAGGACTTTAGTGGAGGTCATGGCATTGACGTGGACTGTGCTATTTTAATTTATTTGGCTCTGGGTTAATACTCCTAAAGCTTTTGTTCTTTTGCTTCTTATGAGTAACTACTTTTCTAGTGTGATATGCATCAAAGATAAGGAATATTCTATACAGTCAGTATTCCTGACTCAGAATAATGAAAATAGGCTTACATCAAAGAAAACATAAGCCAGCCAAAGAAATGCAAATTATAACACTCATTTCTATATACAAATGTAAGTATATACATGTATATAGTTATATTTTTCTCTCACAAATTTCTGTGCCACCACTCTTTTCTATTTTAGTCCAAAAAGAAAAAAAAAGATGCCTCCAAATCAGGAAGAAAAATCAAAGTAGTTGAGAACATATGACTAGAGAATTGGATGTTGAATATAAAAGCTGTGGTGTCATATAGTTTGGCTCTTTTCACTTTGTTTTCCATTGAAATTTGTATGTGGGGGAATACAGGGTTTATTATCTGAAGGCAGAAAAGACATAGTGCCCATACCCTAGTAGATCCTTCATAAAAATGTTTAAAAATCGAACATAATTATGGTATGTCAGCTGAGATTGATACAGAAGGCATTTATAAACAAGTGGAACTGATAGAAAATTTCATAGGTTAAATTAATTTGTGGGAGGGCTTAAGGATTTTTGATACCCATTTGTAAGATTTTTAAGTCAAACCTTATTTTGAAAATATAATCAGTGCTCTTCACTTGAAATCATGGTGGAGAAAGGTGGTTGAGCATTAAAGGAGGGAGTAACAGATGGTATATTATTTTGCACTGCAGACCACTTGGACAGGAGATATTAGATGAGTTTGGGAAACAGATCACAAACTTGGCAGAGAAAAATGATATTATACTGACAAAGTCCTTTAACTATCCAAGCATCCACCGGAGGTGTCTCACAGCCAAAGGCAGAGTAACTGAGAAATTTGTGATTTGCTTTAAGGAAAATTCCATCCTTCCAAAAGAGGAAGGACTGAAGAGGGGAATTGAGATGTTGGCCTTAATTCTACCAATAAGGAAGAAATAGTGATTGCTCAAATAGAAATGGTCTAAACCTTGGAGGCAAGTGAATGCTTCATCAAGGAGTTTGTGGCATAGAATGAAAAGAAAACTGGAGATAATCCTAGATGTTGGGAGAACAAATTTCAAAGGATTCTGGGAAATGACAGGGAGGATTTGGCTGTCTTTATAGTTCCAATATTTAGCACAATCTCTGGCACATAAGTATTTGTTGAATACTTTTGAAAAAAATAGGCTTTCAAGAAATACAATTGTATTGCCTTTAATGACATCCAGCAAATTAAAGTATATACTTAACACAAGTTGTTATGCATAATTTCATTAACAAAGAGTTGCATAAATCTAAATGATTTGTGAGAAGCATACCAATTTATTTTTTATAAATATACTAACTAGTTTACCTTGAAATCTTGGCTACCCTTTTAAGTTATTTAGAAAAAAAAAATATTTCTTCACATTGATAAAGTTTCTTCAGAAGGAAAATATCAAAGCCAGAGTTTGTTTTGCAAATTTCAAACTAGCCTAGGTAGAATCAATGGAGTTCTCATGTGAATGCTCTTTGTCTTTTCTTTATCCTATATCTTTGACATGGAAGGTCACTTACCATGTTTTTCTAAATGCTGGCAGCAGCTGTCCACAAGTCTGGGAACCTGTCTGTAAATAGGGTTTAGACTCAATTTCTTATCTCTTGCTTTTTCTTTTTTGTTTTGAACCTCAGCTGGCAAAGACAGTTGTAGCGCTTCTAGTAATCGAGACTGATTGTCATCCAGATCTGTAATAGAGTCCACAGACATTGCACCCTGTAAAGTACACACACACATACACACACATACATACACACACACATACATATGCAATCAGTACAGATGGATAAAATAAAAACAACCACCCTCCAGATCACATCAAGTAAATATTTTCTCTCACAACTGTCGATATACCACTTGAAATAACTCTGCTTGATTTAATTAGGTTGTTTGTATATTACAGTAATATAAGGGAAAATACTTTCTTAAAGGCCTTTGGAAAAAGTCACCAACCTACCACAAAGAAGGGGTAGCGAGATAACGTCATGCTACATGCAATTTCAATGAGAGACCACATTTTCCAAGGGAGAAGAGATGAGAAAGAGCAATTAAAGCATTTTGACTTGCCCACCAAATTTAAGTAAGAAAAAAAAGCAACAAATAGACTTAAGTGAAAGGAGTCTGATTAGACATTTAAGAAGTTATATTCTTCAGAAAGTTAAATTTTAAAAGTCAATAGTGCCATGAGAACAATCCCTTAAAACTGAGATAAAAATGAGGACTGACATATCCTTTTATACCTTCTCATTGAGAATAGGAGCAGCTTGGTGATGCCTGTGGACAGAGTCAGGAAGACCTGAATTCATATCCAGCCTTAGATACTTACTAGCTGTGTGACCTTGGACAAACCACTTAACCTCTGTCTCAGTTTCCTCATTTGTAAAAATGGAGATAATAAAAGGTCTTCCCTTTTAGGGTAGTCATGAGGATCAAATGAGATAATATTTATGCAGTACTTAGCACAGTCCTTGGCACATAGTAGGTGCTATATACATGTTAGCTATTATTATTATTATTATTAAGTTACAAGTCTTAGGAGAGTCGGTACCTATACATTCATTGCTGTTGTCACTGAATCGTTTCAGTCACATCTAACTCTCTATGACCCTGTTGGGGGTCTTCTTGGCAAAGATACCAGGGTAGTTTGCCCTTTCCTTCTCCAGTTCATTTTACAGATGAGGAAACTGAGGCAAACAGGATTAAGTGACTTGCCCAGGGTCACACAGCTAGTAAGTGTATGAGGCTGGATTTGAACTCAAGTCTTTTTGACTTCAGGGCCAATGCTGTATCCACTGCACCATCTAGCTGCCCATATTTACTGCTGATGGGTGCCTAATTAGGCACATGAAATATAGTGGGTGAGACATCAGGTAAAATGCTGTATAGAGTGAGTGAAGGGCTAAAAATTAGAGATAACTTTATCCATTAGTCTTGAAATCACTAATTAGAGCAAAGATATCAAACAAGTAACCCATGGACCACATATGACCCACAATATTCCTGAACCAGGTCAAAGTGGAATTGGGAAATATTTAACAAACTAAATAAAAATACAATAAAGCATAGATAATGTTAATATGTAGTTTTCTAAGTCAATATGCTTCCACAGGGATCCTTATGCATGGTTTAGGGGCCTCTTTTCTTTACTTGAGTTTGACACCACCACATTAGAAGATATATAAAAGAGATATGTGGTTGGCTCAAATGGATAGAATATATAGGATGGGATTATTACCTACCAAACTTTCCCCTTAAATTAACAAAATATTTATCATTGCTTCCATAGCAAAATTTGAGTAGGGGAAAAAACTACAAAAACCCTTTCTTTAAAGTTTATAGGGACTGCTGTTATTTCAATTCAAGACACACTAATGAGAACTATCAATCTATTTAATTCTACATGGAACTACCAATAATTATCACAAAATTAGAACTTCATGCCTTACAAAGCATTTTCCTCATAATTACTCTATGAAGGTAAAGGTATTATTATCCCCACTTAATGACACACAGGGAATAAAAATCTCAATTGAGACTTGAATTCTTGTCTCCTGATTCCAAATCCCAATTGAGATAATAGAAAATCATTGTATTTGGAGCTAAAAGGCATGAGAATAGCTACTTACTACCTGGGTGACCCTTTAGCAAGTGACATGACTTCTCTAGGCTTCAGTTTCCTAATAGGAAATTTGAAGAAGCTGGATTCGATGATTTCTAAGGACCTTTCCAAGTCTGGCCTCTACAGTCCCATGATTGATGATCCAGGTGGACTCTTTTCCATTCGATTATGCTAATAGTTTCCTGCTGTATGGGCAATAGCTAAAATTTTATATTCCGTGGGGGATTACATATGGTTCTTTCATTTACTTAACATCTACATATTGGGTATTTAGGCATCATAGAAGAATAAAGGCCAGCTTACCCTCCTCCTGGCCCGTGGAGCAGGTTCTGGAGTGTTAGGGGATGTTGACTCATTTGGTGTTTCTGAAGTTGAGCTAAGAGATGAGTTACTGCTTGAGAGTTCTTTGTTCTGCTTCTTGCTTCCAAATGGTAAAAGTGAAGCTACAAAATCGGATGCATCTTTTTGCTCCTCTCTCTGAGAGTCCTGTTTTAGTTTGTAGGCCCGGTCATTAGCAATTACTTGGGATAATGGCATTCCGAAAGCCTGGGGTATAAATTCTGGAATTAAAGAATAGGATTTAACTATAAAAACAAAAAGCAGATACACAGCAATTCTTCTATTTCAGATCAACTTTTCCAAGGTAGAAAAATTGAAATGAAGATTTTGAGAAGATATTAATTTATTTAGCTGGCAGCCATCTCATTTTTGAAGACTTCTTCAATGGAAGGTATTTCCTCCTCCCTCAGATTTTCTTAATTCCTTTAAATTTCTCTATTGACCTGTTATACCATTCTATTTGTGTATTTAACATATTCTCTTACCTCATTCCTTAGCAGAGTATGAATTCCTTGATGGGAAGGACTGTTTCATTTTTATAGTCATATTTACCTTACCTTACACATGCTTTAAACACATTTGTTGTTGAATCATTTCAGTTGTGTCTGACTCTTTGTGACCTCATTTGGGGTTTTCTTGGTAAATACTGGAGTGGCTTGCATTTCCTTCTCCAGCTCATTTGACAGATGAAACCGAGGTAAACAGGGTTAAATGATTTCCCCAGGGTCACCCAGTTTGTAAGTGTCTGAGGCCAGATTTGAACTCATGAGGATGAGTCTTCCTGATTCTAAGCCCGGTGCTCCATCCACCGTACCACCTAGCTGCCCTGTTTTGCACATAGCAGATGCTTAATGTGTGATAAATTTAATTTAATCTCCATTAATGAACTATTGCATAAAGTTCATAAATTATGTATTTTCTAGATCCTATAGAACCAGAAACTAATGAATACTGACATATTTTTATTATATGTAGTGCCTGCCACATATTGTGCTTTCTAATTTTCACCTTGAAAAAATATTTATAATGTGAGACTTCTCAGTAGTCTACAAAACTTTGGCCTCTTTCATTTTACTTCCACTAACTCTCCTTGTATTTGTGGGCTTCCCTTGCAACCACTTTCTCAATGAAGTCACTAGATACCTAAGTATAAGTTGACTTAGTGTGTAAAATCTTATCAAATTCTTAAAAGAATATTGCTAGTTCCTCATCCTTTGCAAGTGATGTAGGTAAGTTAAAATTATATTCATGGTGGTCTTTTTGCTTGCACTCCAAGACTCAAATTTCCCAAGAAATGGTATTTCTCATTGTCTACGGAAGGACAAAACTTCCCCAACTTCTTCACTTTCCTCTCTTAGGCTAATCTGTGAGCCACCTTTTCACTAATTTGCTGCTTCTTTGCCCTCTGGTAGTTATGATGCATTGGTGGTATTATAGCAAAATGGTTCATGTGGATGTCGCGCAATTGCTCTAGTAGCATGCGACGTTGCATGTTAAGAATATTAATAGCTCAATTATTTATAGATGGTGTGTGAACTGTGTGATCCTGAGCATCCTCTGTCCCTTTTCCTTTTTCAGTCACTCTGTCGCTGTTCCTCACAGGACTGAGGGACACTTTGTGTTTCGGGTTGTTTCATGGGTCACCACGGCCGTTCCAAATCTGAACAAAAGCCTGGATGCAGCTTCTCTGAATTTAATGAGTCTACTCCTACAACAAGTCAGTCAATGAACATTTATTTAACATTTACGATATTCCAGGCAGTCCAGGGGATAGAAACAAAAGCAAAAGATAGTCCCTGCTTTTAAGAAACTCACAGTCTAATACAGAAGAAAATATTCAAATGACTATGTACAAATAAACTACAGGCAATCCTCAACATTCTTGCATTTAACTTTCAGTACCTCAAGCATTTATGTTATTGTATTAGTAACCTCATTTTCATTTTTGCATTGGTGGCCTGTGCACAGTCCCAGCTATGCATAGAAAAAAAATGAGAGGCCTACACAAGTTTGTGGAGCAGCTGATATGTGTGCACTAGGTGCATCACTGGTCTCGTTCACCAACCAGGGCGTTTCTTGCATATTTTCATTGTTGCCTTTAAAGCTCAAGTTTTGTTTTGTAATTATGCACCCACAGTCATTATGACCCATAAGTCCTTCAGGCTCTAAGTGTATGTCTAGACCTCACCAATTTCAATGTCTTCCAACAGTAGTGACTATAGTCTCAGCAACCTCTCCCTTGGTTTTCAGAGGGCAGTCAAGGTAGAGAGGTTTATAGCAGTGTATATTATGCAGTATAATGCCCTAACACCACTATCTAACACAGTGGAAAGAAAGAGTCAGGTAAAAAAAGAAGTTTTTGTTTTTAAGAACTTTATTTGTTGTAGTGTATTTATGGTACTGTAGATTTCGTGTGTAATAAAAAGTTAATATTGTCTGAAATCAGTTTTGTTTGTTTTTTTTTTTAAATTTAGATGTTAGCACAAAAAGCCACAGAATTCTAGGGAATTGCTAGTGAGAAAAATGTTTTGAATGTTACCAGTTTTATTTTATGTACTGTATTTTATGGGTTGTTTCATGGTTACAGTGTTAGGAAAAGTGCAAATTATCAGAATTAATGTTTTGTTGTAAAAAATTGTATGAAGAAAAGTGTATTTTCAGCAATCTCTAGCAAAAGATTACAGTTATTCGTGATCATGGGAACCTAATCTCCTATTTCCCATTAGGGAAGAACATTCATGTTTTTCACTTTCTCATCTTTTTCTAGGAACATTAACCCCCATGAAAGTTGAGGATTGACTCTATATCTATATCTATATTTATATTTATATCTATATCTATATCTATGTCTATGTCTGTATCTATATCCATGTCTATATCTATACCTATGTACATATATACAAGATAAATCTGAAATAAGTAGAGAGAAGGAACTAGAAGTAAAGAGAATTGGGAAAGACTTCCTGTAGAAGATGATATTTTAACCAAGACTTGAAGGGAGCAAGCAAGAGACAGAAATGAGTAGGAAGAATTTTCTAGGCATAAGAGACTGTAAAAATGTCTGACTGTGGGACATAGAGTCTCCTGTTTAGGAATATCACTTTTACAGCTGAGTGGAGGATGGATTGGTGTGGATAGAGAATTGGGACAAGAAGACTAATCAGCAGGCATGAATCAATAAAGGTCTGCACCAGGGTGTTAGTAGTGTCAGAGGAGAGAAGGGTATGTATAAGAGATGCTGTGGTATTGAATGGCACAGTTGATAGCACCAGGCCTGTAGGCAGGAAAACCTGAGTTCAAATTCAGCCTCAGACATTCACTAGCTGTGTGACGTAAGGCAAGTCACTTAACCAATGTTTGCTTCGATTTCTTCATCTGTAAAATTGAGCTACTGATGAGAACAGTAGTTAGGCAAGGGAATAGGGATTTACATTTCAGGATATAGACTGGAGATGCAGGAAGGAAAAATGGAAGACTATGGATGGTCTAGCCCGGGGAAGAAGTTCCTTCACCTGTCTGGAGAAAGGGCATTTGTACATGAGGCTCAGTCACCTTGCCCTAGTTACAGCTCTGATAAAAAGTATAATTACCTAGATTGCATGCTGTTTTTTCCCTTCTGTCATTTATGTGAGCTTGGAGGGAATATACATGTACCCCTTAGTAGAGACAATATCATTTATCTGACAACGAGGCCCAGGATTTTAGTTATGGTGCCCAAAGGGATATAATTAACTTTTGTAAAGCAGGTCTTGTATTTCCAAACCTATTTGGTGATGGAAACATATTAATTCAAAGCAACATATGCAAAAGTGTGCCTTACCTAAAATCCTAGCAAATAAATCAACCCAAGTCAAGAAGTATTTATTGAACTCTCACTATGAACCAGGTTTTGTACTAAGTGCTAGGGATTAAAAAAAAAAAAAGAAAAAGATAGTCCCTATTCTCAAGTTGCTCAGAGTCTAATGTGGGAAACCATGCAAACAATTACGTACATATAAGATGTATACAGGATAAATTGGAGATTATCAAGTGAAAAATAATTTTTAAAAGCGCCTCACAGTTAGTGAAAACAAAGAGATAGAGGCCAAAGTCATAATGGTTTTTAAGCATTTAAGTTATGTCCAACTCTTTGTGATCCTATTCGAGGTTTTCTTGGCAAAAAGTCATAATAGTATAGAATAAATAGAATGTATTTCTATTTGGCCCTATTATCAAGACTGAGGGAGGATAGATAGTGAGTTAAAGCATTTATTAAGTGCTTACTATGTGCCATGTGTTTATGAAGGACTGGACATGTAAATTCAAGCAATGAGCTATTGCCCTCAAGGGGCTTACCTATTAATGGGGAAAGATAACATATGGAGGGGAGCTAGAAACCAGGAGGGGACCCTTGTGAGGCACGATACTTCTGTATTGAATATCTACATGTAGATTAGTCTCCTAGGTAATCAAATAAGTATGAATTTAAATCAGACTAGCTATAATCCCTAATGTTTATGTTTGGAAAGAACTCTTTGACCTTGCATAAATTGGAACTATCATGGCTAGAGCCCAAATCCTGAAGCCTGTGAAATAAATTTTTTAAAATTAATTGCCATCTTGTTAAGTTTTAATTAAGAACGCTTGGCCCTATATTAGATTCTGTGGGCAACACAGGATATGGTAAGGTCCCTAGCCTTAAGGAGCTTATTGGAGAGAAAAGATATGGAAAATACAATAAATAATCAAAAGTCAGAGAATCTGGGTTCAAATGAGTGGGTTAGCTTAGATGGTTTTTGAAGTCTAGCTCCTGATCTGGCATTCCATGAAAAGATAAAGTGCAGTCTATAATTAAGGGGTAAGACATGTAGTTTAAGAAATTCAGGGGTTTGGCAGAAGAAATAAAGGATTCATGGCCTTAAGTTGCATTTTGAAATATGAGTAAAGTTTGAGAGTTGTATAGGTGAAGAAGAGAAGAGAGAATGGTTAAGAACAGGAATGAAAGCTTGATTGGAGCATAGATGTGTGTTGTATACAAGTTAGAAAACAGATTACCTACATGTGATGGAGCATTACATTATGAACAGCTTTAAAAGCCAACTAAGCACAAAGTTTATATACAAAGATGAAAAACATTTGTGGCATGGCAGGATGAAAGTGTCCACTTCTCTGGCCATTAAAGACAATCATTTTTCCCTAATTAGAGCCTATTGGGTAGTAAAAATTAATTCCTATTTCTATGAATATGTTGGAATTCCACAAGTTTTTTATGAAATAATGGGGAGGAAATTACCAGCAACATTTTAATTTACCAAGGGTAGAAATCTTGGTAGAAGATTTCCATTAAATCAAGAGTTGATGATATCTGGGAATAGAAAAGTAAACGTAACGGAATTTACCACTTTTGTTATCATTTTCCCTAGCTGTGGACATTAGCCAGAGTTTGATTTTATGATAAAAAAAACCTGTCATTCATATGAAGAGAGAGGGATATAACTTCAGAGACAGGTGGTACAGTAGATAGAGTGCTGGACCTGAAGCCAGGAAGACCTGTGTTCAAATCCAGCCTCAGACTAGTTGTATGACTTTAGGTATGTCACTTAACCTCTGTTTGCCTCAGTTTCCTTAACTACAAAATGGGGATAATAATAGCATCTACCTCCCAGGGTTGTTATGAAAATCAAATGAGATATTATTTGTAAAGTGCTTAGCACAGTGGCACATAGGCACAATATAAATATTATTATTATTTTCCTTAAGTAACAAGTTATAGAAAACCAGTACTTTTCCCCTGAATTGTGGAAATTGTACAATAAAAATCATTTTGTAATTCTGTCTGTAAGCATATTATTTCCTATTGCTTCATTTTTGGTGGTGGTAGTCATTAGTGATGGGGAGGAGCTGAATTCAAACAATTAGGTGATAATCACTGCATATTCGTCCTTTTCAAGATAGTCAGTCGTTTGATCAAATGAAAACATGGTTTTCCAAATCAGTTTACGTGTGTGAACAGAAGTTCTAACTGCCCTCAGTAAAATCAAGAAATCAAAATCAAGTTTGTTTCTTGAAACATGTGTCAAGACACTTTTTTTTTAACTTGACCTGTGATTTCACTGCAAACTCCCTCTCTCTAGGTAGATCTACCCCAGTTCTGGAACTTATGGTCTGAATCTAGTCTGCAATATTGAGAGGTTAAGTGATACGTCCACAATAACACTGCCATTATGTGTCAGAGTTGGGCTTGAACCTAGGGCCTTAGAACGCCGAATTGGACTTGATATCCAAGCCATTCAGTAAGATTACTGTTATATCGCATATTGCCAATGCTATGAGGCTATGACTTCTTGAAATAAGGCTAGTATCTGTATCAGAGATTTTCCATTATAAATTTTTCTCCCCCCACCCCCCTGCCTAATAAAATGTACTCACAGTATAAGCCTAGTAATTTCTACTTATTGAATACAGGAAGGCATTGACTCTATCTGGAAATTAAAATTCTATTATACTAATATAGATATAAAGTCATTGCTTTCTCTAATTAGTCACTGAAGGCAGATATGCAATGATAAGATTAATATTAGTTCCCCATAAAACTGAACAACAACATCCTCCTCCTGAATTAGGGCCACAAGAAGGGAAGGAGGTAGTTCAGGAGACTGCTGTCAGTTTTTAACAATAACTGCATTTTTCATTTAGGAAACAGGATGTATTGACTTAAGGAGGAAATGAGGTGAAGGAATGCAGGTCACCTCTGTTAGCAGCTCGACTGAGAGATAGAAGGTTGTAACATATACATGAATGACACTTGACTTTTTCTCCATGCTTTGACAATAAAAATGCAAGAAAAGTCCTAGAACAGACTGTTTGCTTGGGGGGAAAATCATTAATCTGGAAAATGTGTTTGATGGAATGGTCTTGGGGAAGCTATGATTTAACAAAAATCAAGCATTGTGAAACCCATGAATATTGTATTCAACTCAGGATAGTAAAAAAAGATGAACACCATAGGTCAAATCTCATAGTTACAAACATCTTAGTAAAATGAAATTTCCAAACCATGGCTGATGGTTCACTATTTCCCAACAATATCCACCATAGTTCATTCTAGTGCAATAAAATAATTTTGATGGTACCTTGGAACTCATAGAAATGGGATCTGATTCATCATAACATTTTAAAAAATCAAGTTGGTGACTTATAGTGATGCTCATACTTTTCAAAATAATTTTTATTTGATATTCCAGAGACCCATAGCCAAGCTATGTATTTTTCATTTCAGCAGACACCAAGGAAAAATATTTCCTTCTTTATCACTGTCAGCATACACATTTAAAAAAATGTAGGTACACACACACACACACACACACACACAGACACACTCATACACACCCTTTCCCCAAAGGCCACATAGAATAGCAGCGATGTCAATAGTGAAAAACAAAACAAAAAAAAATCTGAATAATATTAGATTGTGCTTATGCAATGTGAAATATTTCTATTTGAAAAATTGCATTGTTTTGTTGTTCTTCAGTAATATCCAACTCTTTGTGACCCTATTTAGGGTTTCCTTGGCACAGATACTGGAGTAGTTTGTTGTTTCCTTCTCCAGCTCATTTTACAGATGAAGGAACTGAGGCAAACAGGGTTAAGTGACTTGCCCAGGGTCACACAGCTAATAAATGTCTGAGGCCGGATTTGAATTTAGAAAGATGAGTCTTTCTTTTTTTGTTTTTTTTTGGTTTTTTTTTCTTTCTTTTTTTTTTTTTTTAAGATGAGTCTTTCTGATTCCAAGCCAGGTACTCTCTTCACTGTTACACCTAACTGCCCCCATTTAAAGAATGCTTTCAATATTGTATGAATATGCTCTGGGAATCCAAAAATCTCCCTGAATCATTTTCAAGGGACACTTTAAAGCAGCCACTTTAACTTCAGAGACTACTACTGTAGCCAGTTTATTTTATATGTTTCTAGATCTGCTAAAAGGCCATTTCTACTGCCATTAAAACTGGAATAGAATAAAAAAGGAAAGGGTATTGGAAGAGTATGCTGGGCATACCCCAAGGATGTATGGCATTAATCTGTCCTGCATTCTCTGAGGATACCAAAAAACATCCCTCTGCCAGCAAATCAGGGAAGAGATTGGAAATGTGCAGACAGTAGGACTAGCAACTACAAGAAAGATGAATCGAGAAGGCATTAATAACAAACCATATGAGGATTAGAGCGGCAAACAGTAGAATGATAAATGCAACATGAGGAGAAAAGAATGCCCAGTGGTTCATGGTAATGCTGGGTTTTGAATGTGTGCTAAGCAGAAATCCTCATACTGTGACTCACCGAAAGCAGGCAGTAATAACCCACTGGCATGAAGAAAGCTTTAGGTAAGTATGGAAACCTTCAGAACATTCGCAAATAAATCAGAGACCTGGTCTGTCATTTTTAGCATCTGGAAGCTTATAATGTCACTATTTATAAATGTGAATAATTAATGACCGGTAGAGATTACATAGACGAAACAGTTGAGGCTTTGGTTCTGATTTCCATCAAAATTATGTTCTTTTTTTTCCACACAACAGGCTTAAATATTGACAACAGCTTTACTTTTTCCAAAGGGCTTTTCCCCTGCTTCTGTGTGCATTTATTCATTAGATTATACCATGATGAAATTGGGGCCCCTTTGCTTCTTGCTTTCCCTAAGTCTTACACTCCCTCACCTAGGGTGTTTTAGAAGGTTGGTCACTGGTTCATCAAGGCCTTTGACAGAGACCGTCCTTTAGCTTCCTTGTAAAACACACGAAAAATTGGCACTACTGCTTTTCTTAGCATCTGGGTTCTCTAGGACTGAAATGAGGATTTTCAAAAGTACATTTAAAAATTCCTATTTGTGTGCTAAGACAAAGAGTCAAAGTGTTAGCGGGGTGGAGAGAGAGAGGGGGAGAGAGAGAGAGAGATAGAGAGTCCCACAGACAACAAATATCCAACCCGAAGTACCAGGCCCTTTTGTCCAACATGTTGAAAAGCCACTACAAGAGTCTAACCCCACCCTCTTCCCCATCCTTCCAATCCCAATCCACATACCCCTCCCAGAGTGGGATGAGTGGGTGGGGGGGAGAAGATAAGGCAAAAAGGGAGGCTGAGAAAGAAAATAGTGAGTAAAAACAAGATGGAGGGAAATTCACAAACAGTAACTATAACTTTGAATATCAGTAGGATGTTTATAGCATCCTATGACAAATGACTGGAAATTTCAGGGATCCTCATTAATTGGGGAATGCCTGAACAAGTTATGGTGTATGGTTGTGATAAAATATTACTGTGCTATAAGAAATGAAGAGCTCAATGATCTTAGAAAAACATGGAAACACTTGCACGCAATAATGAAAAGTGAAATAAGCAGAACCAAGAAAACATTGAATACAGTAACAGCAATATTATTTTAAGAACAACTTAGAGTAAATACTTCATTTTGACTAGTATAAGCACACAAATTAAAAATAAAGGACATATGAAGAAAGACACTATCTGCCTCCAGAGAAAGAACTAATAACTAGAAGTATGTACAGAATAATTTACATATACATATATGCATATATATGTATATATATTCATATGTATATA
>CM053622.1:481622634-481752708 GCA_028646595.1 Phalanger gymnotis | reverse complement strand
GAATTAAGTGGCAGATCAGAGCAGAAGTGCAGAGCCTGCTTAAGATCTGCGTCAGGTCCAGGTTGGTGGTTCTTGGGGAAGGAGGAGTGCTGGTGTGGCTGAGCTGGCTGTATAGAAATAGCATCGGATTTGACCTGAGGAGGGAATACCATACACATTCAATTGGGTATCTTACCCCACAGGAAAGAAGAAGGAAGAAGATAAAAAAGGGGGGATGATAGAAGGGAGGGCAGACAGGGGGAGGAAGTAATCAAAAACAAACTTTCGAAAAGGGAAAGGGTCAAGGGAGAAAATTCAGTAAAGGGGGGTAGGTTAGGAAGGAGCAAAACATAGTTAATCTTTCACAACATGAATATTGTGGAAGGGTTTTACATAATGATATGCATGTGGCCTGTGTTGAATCGCTTGCCTTCTTAGGGAGGGTGGGCAGGGAGCGAAGAGGGGAGTTTTAAAAACAGACGGTTCAAAACAAAAAGTTTTTGCATGCAACTAGGAAATAAGATAAACAGGTAATGGGGCATAGAAACTTATCTTGCCCTACAAGAGAAGAAGGGAAAGGGGGATGGGAGGGGAGTGGGGTGACTGGGGAACGGGGCAACCAGAACATATGCCATATTGGAGTGGGCAGGAGGGTAGAAATAGGGAGAAAATTCGTAATTCAAACTCTTCTGAAAATTAATGCTGAAAATGAAATATATTAAATAAATTAAATTAAATTAAACTTCAAAAAAAATTAAAGGGGCCATCCCTTGATTCACTTCTTTAAGGGGCCTATTCACTGAATGGGTATTACTTCACTCAAAGTGAGAACCTGAAAAGACCTTAGCCTAAAAGGGCCAGGGTCTACTATTGCATCCTGGGCTACCTCAAGTTGTCCTGATGAATATCTAGTCACTGGACCCAGATGGCTCTGGAGGAGAAAGTGAGGCTGATGACTTTGCACAGCTCTCCCTCCCTCAAAATCAACTGCAAGTCTTGTCATCATTTTCCTGATGTCATGGTCCTCTTCGCAAAAGGACAAACACAACAAGGAAATTAATCTAAGGTGAAATTCTGACTCATTATGTTCTGCCTAAGCTTGTGTGGGGGATATAAATTCTTTGAGTAGATTGCTCAAGACTGGGCAATTTAGAATTAAGACACAGAAGTCTTAAATTAGAAGTAAATGAATAGTCATTTTCTTAATTATTCATGTACATTATATCCCCCAGCTTCTTACTGAAATGGGTACACCTCTTATTGTAATATTCATTTGCACTCTCTTTTACTTGTTAACCAGTTAGAGTTGATTGACACCATCATGGGCATATAAACCATGAGGGGTCTTTGGCCCAAGAGAAATGGCCAAATGACAATTCCTTTTATTAATAAAATGCTAGCATTATTAATAAAATGATTAATTACCCAGAAATTATGTCCTTGAGCTTTTTAAACATCACAATACAGGGACTAGGCTGTAAGTATGGAGGTGGATCAGACCATGGTAGTAGTGCAGTAGGCCAGAGAGTGAGCTAGAAGTGGAGAATGATCAGGGCAGCTAGGCCTCCTCATACTGTGGCAGCTCCAGCCAATTGGAATACAGCCAGTACTGGATCAAACTCCAGGCAGAGTCATCCCTCAATGTGGAGGTGGGGCCGACAGTAAGTATACATAAAATATATACAAACTTAATACAACATAATTTTGGGAGGAAAGACACCAGGAGCTGGTGAGATCAGTAGTCTTGATGTAGGTGTTGCCAACCCAAGTTTTAGAGAAAGCAAAGGATTCTAAGAGGAAGAGATGAGGAAGGAGTATATTCCAGATGTGGAGTACAGTTAAGGTATGGACTAAGGAGATGCGATATCATGACTATGCCACTCCCCTTTCTCAAACTCCTCAATGAATTCCTGTTTCTTCTAGGATAAAACACTAACCCATAGCTTCATATGGAAAGTCCTCCATTACCTTGCCCCAATATGTTTTTCCTATTTTATTTCAAATTCCTCCCTTTAATCCTTCTGCTTTTCACACATAGAACTAGCACAGTGCCTTAAGCTAGCTATCTATCTATCTATCTATCTATCTATCTATCTATCTATCTATCTATCTATCTATCTATCTATCTATCTATCTATCTATCTATGTGTCTGTCTGTCTGTCTGTCTGTCTGTCTATCCATTTATCCAACCATCCATCTATGTGTGTGTATGTATATATGTACCCATACACACACATATAAATTTAACTTAATTTCCATGAATGAACTATTGCATAAAGCAATTATATTGAGAATAAATTACATCATAAAACTAGTACATAAGGAGGATTAAAGCCAAGAGTCCTCAGTATTGGCAAAGGGAGAAAAGTGATTCATTTTACTTTGCCTACTGCCTCTATGTTAGGACAGGTGGTCCTAGCTCCTGTCAGACACATACTACTTCTACAGGTGTTTCCTGATTGCCTTTTCTTTCTCCAAATGGGAGGCAGCTGTGTTAGGACATTTGTCAATAGGACGTGATTTGGAGTCAACTAAGGTCTACTGGGTCCCCCAAATATTTTTATTCATCAGATTCGCTTCATTGGTATATTTATATCCTGGCCACTTTCAACTAACATATTTAATGGAATTGAATCACCCCAAAATGATGCTAGAAAGCAGCTGCAATAAAATTCCTGGGATATAATAGAATATTACCATGCACCATGTCAGGAATGTGTTTCAGGATTAGGCAGCTGTCATCTTTATATGTGGGAGGTGTGCAGCAGGAATGCTGGCAACATTGGAGATCCATTAGCTCAGGAATTGGGAAGACAAATTCAAGTTTAGAAAGGACATGGAAGAAGACACTATAAAGCAGGAGAGTCAATTGAATAAAATCTGAGGGCGAGATCCTGGTATCTAGAAAAGGCAAAATTTTCAAGTACACACAAACAAGCTCATAATTCTAGTGGAGTTTCCTGATGGTCACGCGGCATGTTAATATTTGGCTTTTTCTAATCCACAGAAAATTCCTTTTGGGGACTTAGCAGACAAATTCACATTCACACACAAATCATCTAAGGAAGGGCTCAAAAGCAATTCTCCCATGCCAAAATGGAAATTCATAAAGGCGCATTTAATATCTTTATACAGACTGTTATGCATCACATAAGCAGGATCATAGCATTAAGGACATTAGGTAACATCACAAGCAAAGGGCCCGCCCAAAGCAGAACCACATCCATCCAATCTGTCACTCGTGCTCTGGTCCCCTTTTTTTCCTTCACAATCTTAATCCTTTAGTTGACCAATTCAGTTATATCCTCTCCTTTCCTCCTCAAGTCCTTGCCCCTTGTTCTATCTTATCTTATCCCTTAACAGTCCCCAGTCTTGGGTTACCCTGACCACCTGCTGTTATTTGCTTAGGGATGAATAACGCCAAAGAACGTTTCTATGCCAACTGGTCCACTATTTATTTTATCTCAATTGGGACCCCATGGCCTCATGATAATATTTTTAGTCATTCCTGATTAGCTTGCTCCTGCTATCTGCACTGGCTGTTATGGGCTTTCTAATATTCCTTCAAGCATCGTATGCCAGCTCCTCAGCTTCCCTCAGCTGAAAATCATAACTCCTGCTTTATTGAGAAATGTAGTCCATATACCCTGAGCTCTCTCTTCTTCCTAAAACAAACCATCTACACTGTGTTCCATTCTCCCCTCATTAGTTTCATTCTCTAGGAGAAAATGGCCCCCTTCCTCTAACACTCTGGGGTTGGGTGGCCCAAATCCTCAACATTTGACCATGAGTCTATTCCCTTTCTGTCTCCTCTTGGAAAGTCCCCTGGAACCATATTCCCTCTCTCTCATTCTCAGTGTCTCCTTACTGATGAGTTGTTTCTCAAAATAACAGCTCGAATTTGAATAATGCTTAAAGTTTGCAAAACACTTTACATTTATTTTCTCATTTGACCTTCAAAACAATCCTGTGGAGTAGATGCTATTACATTTTTATTTTACAAATGAAGAAACTGAGTCATGGAGAGATTATGTGATTTGTTCACATAGCTAGTATCTGAGGCAGGATTTGAAATTAAGTCTTTTTTGACTCCCTGTCCAGCACTTGATGTACTGGACCACCTAGAAATCTATAAAAACATATCATTCACTAGCTCTAAAATAAAATAAAACAACCCCCCACCCCAAATGCTTCACTTGTCCCTGTCTTATCATTCCTGTCCCCTTTCCTGGATTACCACCCATTTACCTCCTCCTCTTGTCCAGTCAAACACCAGTTACATACGGGTGTTCCCTGTAACAACAACGTGGCTAGCAGCTGCTGTGGCTGGGTAAGACCAACAATACCAGCACACAGAAGGGCTGCCAGCACAGATTCTTTGATCTTCTTTTCTAAGGAAAGCAACGTTAAGGGGTTAACAATCTCATTTTAATCAAACATACATATACTATTCACTTAGTCCAGGGGGCAAAGCTGGCACGCTGAACTTTAGAGCAAATACAAACAGAAATTACAAACAGAGACAATATAAACAGATAACATTTCTGTCTAACTAAATCACAATACATATAATTACCAGAGAAGCACAGCATCTGGGTTTTCTAAAGCTGGGGGGTGGGGGGTCTTGACAACAGCTACCCAGAGTCTTGTTTGGTCAAATAACATGACACTCTTCCAGTGAGTGAGAGCCCCAAACAAAACGCTAACCTCTGAGTTTATATACCCTGTTCAAGGTCAAAGGGTGTAACAACCACGCAACTCAAACCTATATGAACTAGGCTTTCCCTTGACGTAAGCAAGTCATCAAAGACTCCCAATAAACAAAGGCTGGACTCATCAAAGGCACTTGACTACCCCAGCATTCTAAAAGAGAAAACAGTAAAAAAAAAAAAATCCCACCTTAATTACCATTACATTCCCCAGGAATGTGTCTAGGGGTCCTCCTCTCTTGCTAATCGCACTAACTTTCGTGGATTTAATGATCATCTCTACATAGGTTACATCAAATCTAAATATACATCCCTAATCTGAGAACAACATCTTGTACCATTTACTGAACATATCTACCTGGATGTCCCGTAAGCATCTCAAATTTAACACGTCCAAAGTGGAATTCATTTATCTTCCCTCCTTAAAAGCCACTCTTTCTCCAAATTTTCCTATATCTGTTGAGAGTGTCACAAACCTTGTAGATCTCCAGGTTCACAACATCAGCTATAACATGGTATCTGAAATCTGAGCAATTGTAGCCAATGCATTTTTGAAAGTAAAACGTCTTTTAATTCAGATACCCCTCTCACTGTAGGTGCAAGATCATTATAATCCAGAATTTTTTTTTTAAGATGTTATTCCTACTTGAATGATCCTAAAACACAAGGGCTTAAAGAAAGCAAATTAACTACAGTTAATTTGAGAGTCCTAGTCCTTTTGACCCAGAGGCCACTGTTATTCATGTTATGTATTAAAAAACAAAGCCAAAACAAAACAACAGAATTTAAGGACATTTTCTTTCAGTACAAGATACGCATTTCGAATTGTAAGTGGTATCTTGATGTCTACTAAGAAGGAAAGAAAGCTGTTCTCAGGAGCATTCATGTGTATTAAAAATAATGATAAACATTTCCAAGAAAATTTTATTTTTAAAAAGAAATCCTCTAAAGAGACATGCTTTACTAGTATAAACTCAGCCAGATGATTAATTTCTTTCTCTTGTGGCAGCACATCATAAAAAATACTAAAGAAATTTAATGAAAACAAAACAAACAAAACAAAAAAAGAAATTTAATGAAACTGGACATACTTCTATGTCACTTAATGATTAACAGGAATTTTCATTTAGGCTTCTAAGTCCTTGAAACATTAAAGTACACAGAGGAAAATTTATTCTTCCTCCATTTGTAGTATAAGGAATTTGCTTAACAGGTTATCAATGCTTCACAAATACTGGATTGCAGAAAGATAGTTACAGCAGAAAGGAAATTCCCCACCCCCACCCATATACTTTTGTCCTCTGATAGAAAGGAAATGTGACTGAGTTCAGCAAGGTCAGAGGCTACAAGATTACTGAATCAAAATAATTTTCATTCTTATGTATTAACAACAAAACCCAAGGATCACTTAATAGGTGCCCCATTTATAGAAACAATAAAACCCATCAAATATTTGGTCACTGACCTAACTAGAAGTAAACATGATCTGTATAAGGACAATTACACAGTATAATGCCTAAAGTCAAGGAAGACCTAAATAAATGGAGGGGCATTCATTTTTCATAATGGATTGGATTAACCTAACAAAAAATAGAAATTCTTTCCAAATTAACCTATATATTTAAAGTACTGCCAAAAAAATATCAAGTTAAACGTAGAACTAGAAAATTAAAATAACATTTAAATGGATTAAGAAATAGTCAATGGGGCAACTAGGTGGTGCAGTGAACAGAGCACCAGCCCTGGAGTCAAGAGGATCTGAGTTCAAATGTGACCTCAGACACTTGACACACTTACTAGCTGTGTGATCTTGGGCAACTCACTTAACCCCAATTGCCCTGCCTTCCCCCCTGCAAAAAAAAAAAAAAAAGAAATAGCCAAAAACACTAGATATGCTGGGACAGGCCTGTCATCTGCTACTAGGGAAGTGTATTGTTAATGCAATGGGAAGATCTTTCCCAACCATTAATAGGCCCATGCGACCTGCCTGAATCACATGAGTCTTAGTCACATGAGCCTGTGGTGGGAGGAGGTTGCTGAACAGGTGGAGCAGGAGGTGAGAGAGAGCAGTCAGAGCTGGGAAAGAGAGAGCAGGCAGAGGAACTAGTATGAGTGAGAGAGGGAGTGATTTTGCTTAAGGGAGCTTGTTTGTGGGAATGCCTGAGGGAGGGAAGGCTTGGGGATGGCAGTGCTCCCTGCATTGGAAATGTGTATAGACTTCTTGGTTAGTGTGATGGATTTCTTTGTTGCTATGATGGATTTGGATTTCTGGTGTTTGAATAAATGTTTTGGTTTCATCTCCCATGGAGAAAGCCTGTTATATTTTGCAATTCAGAACTATGCTGGCATATTCATAGCAGCCGCAGCTGCTGTGTATTGCACTGGGGCTACAGGAAGGCCAAGGCCAGAAGAATTCCTTGAGATAGGGTGGCATTATTAGATGCCATAGGGCTAAAGACAATAAGGTGTAAACATTTAGTTCAGCATCAATATGGTGAGTTCCTCGGAGCCAGGAAGTACAACGCTGCCTAAGAAGGGGTGAACCTGCTTAGGTTGGAAAAACAAGTCAGGCTTTTGTGGCTCAGCACTGGAATTAGCCCATGAGTGGCTGCTTTTCTTCCAACTTGGGAAAAAGAGGGAAACCAATCCCAAGGAAAACAACAACAACAACAGAATAAAAGGAAAGTATATTATAAAATAATTATCAAAATTCTAAGGCACTGAGAGAAAAATAGAGAAATACATTAATGGATTAGAATAGAGATATCAAACATCCACCAAAACATGCAAAAGATTATTATTTGTTAAACCTATAGAAAACAAAAACTTGGGAAAGGGGTTACTATTTAACAAGGGGGCTTGATTTTTTTTTAAAGAACCATAAAAACATGGAATGGAATGATTTATTTATAGCAATTATAAGGGAGTAATGACTATCCCTATTAAGCAAATAAGAATAATCATTAAGAACAACTTAAAGTGCTTAATCATTTTAACATTTAAAAAATCTATACAACAACAAAAAAGTAAACTAATAAAAAGGGAAAATGTTCATAATAAATACAATAAAAAATTTGGCATATAAAATATATGGAACTGCTTCAAAAGATATGAATTAAAAATTTTCAAAGGAGGAAATAAAAATTAATAATCATGAAAATAGTCTCAACTATAATTAAAATAGAGATTCAAATTAAATGAATATTGAAATATCAAAAGTAATAAACTTCAACTTTCTGTAGGTTGAGGAGAAAATGATACACTCATTCATTAATAGTGGAATTGGAAATCTGTAGATTGTTTTTGAAAAGTTATCCAGGTTGGGCATGATAGTATATGCCTGTAGTTCCTGCTGTGGGTGTAGGATCTCTGGAGTTCAAATGTTTCAAGCTACTGTAGGGCTAACTGTGAGAGTAGAGTGCTAGCAGGCTGCCAAAGGAGAGGTGAATGGGTTTAGAAAAACAGAGCAGGTTAAAGCTTCCATGCTGAGCAGTATTGGGATTTGGATCCATGAACGCTGGCTGCACTTTTTGTCTGGAATGGGAAAGAATGGGAAAGAATGGGAGACTCAGTCTTAAAAGAATGGATTTTTAAGTAATCTGAAAATGCACAATAAAAATAATCAAACAAAATAAAAAGAACTCCAATGATGGGAATATATGTTATAAAAAACAAACATAAAACTCATCAATATTTTACAGCATTACTTTAAAATGCAAAAAAAAAAAACCCAACAACTTGGAATTTGTATCCAGTAATAATGGAGTAATTGTCTCACAATGCAATGGAATATACATTGTGTTTCATTGCAACACAACGCACAATGAGCTCACAATATAATGATGAACTGCAAGTATGAAGAATATGAAGAAATATGGGGAAAAAAACTTTATGGGTCAATGCAATGCAAAACCAAACCAAACCAAAAAAGAAACCGTTATTATAAGAACAGATGATATGATAACTTTGGCTATATAAAAGGAAAAATGACTAAGGAAAAAGTTTCAGTTATTGAAATATAATTACAAATTAAGTTTAATTGGTTGTCTTGATATTATATATAATAAATACATTTTAAAAGAAAGGAAGTGTTATAACACTATTTCATCTTTATACCTATTTCTAGAGCATAAGAGAAAGCAATAATCTTTTATCATTTCTTAATTATCCAAATAAGGTCTATCCTTCCTAAAATGCCTTTTAGTTCACTCATTCAAAATATTTTCCTTTTAAAGAGATTTGAAAACTGTCATATGCTTATCAAATCCATAGGTGATTCATGTTTGATGGGAGAAAAAGCTACTAAAGATGATAATGGAATCGTGGCTCCAACAAGGTCTGAATAGTATAGAATGAGGAAATAATTTAGTATGATGATATAGGGATATGTGAAAAAAAACTTACAGTTGCATTCAAAGACTCAAATGTACAAGTACAAAGTAGAGGATAACACTGCTAGAAAACCAGGGGTGTCAGGGGTCTAGGTGCCCAATATAAGTGCACAGTGTGATTTGGCCATCTGAAAAGCTAATGCAAATTTAGGCTGCATTCGTAGAAGCACACTGTTTAGAAGGAAGGGAATGATAATCTCTTGGTAATTTACACTACTTAGACCATAGTATTATCAGAATGAAGGGAGTGATAATCTCTCTGTAATCTACACCACTCAGATCATAGTATTGTCTAATTCTAAATTCCACATTTGAGGTAGGTGATTGACATGCTAGACATGTCCCTAAGGAGGCTAGAATAGTAAGGGGACTGAACATCACGTCCAATGAGAAGCAGTTGAAAGAACTGAGATTTACCCCTTGAGAAGTAAAGATGTGAGGGAGGGGTTGGGACACGATCAATATCTTCAGATATTTGAAAGACTAGCATTTGGAAGAAGGGGCAAAGTTATCCGCCCTTCCTTTACAGTCTGGAAGTAGAAATTCTAGGGAATATCAGAGAGCTAGATTTTATCTCTATAAAAGGAAAACAATTTCTAAAAGTCAATGATGGGATAAACTTTCCTAAAAAGTAGTGAGCTTTCTGTCACAGGAAGCATTGAAGCAGAGGCTGAATCTGACAGAGCTGTGATAAAATGGGATCATTGCACTGGGATAAGGTTGAAGTAGATAACTTTTAAGGTCAATTCCAACTTTAAGATTCTATGATTTTAAGTGATATGTACAGGTGTATGTATAATTCACTTTTCTTAATGTGGATCTTTTTTCTTAATCTGCTGCTCACAATGTCATGAAGAAAGCTAGGGCATCCTTCTAATTGTTAACTTGGTTTAGTGAAGAAAATATTCCTCTTCCCATGTGAGGTTACTGTGTCCAGAAAAAAAGAAAAAAAAATCCATTTATTTGGCATAGTGTTTTGTCTACAAGATTTGTGTTTCTTGACCATTTAGGGAATAAGACTGGGCCTGTTTTTCAAACAAGGGTTAGTTGTGCATAGTATATAAGGGAATTATCCGGGAGATAAGTGTCATACTCACAGCTCATCTATCAAACTCAAATAGCAGAGACTACTGTCTCCATAACTCATAATTTTTCTAAAATTGTGAAAGAGTGGTTAGTGTTTCTTAATTTGTGTTTTGTGAATATTTATTTTTATTGGCCATCCAAAGTAATAAATTACTAAACTCAAACATTTTTTTCAAATGAAAAACTCCAAGGATGAATTTTTAAGTTTTTACATTACCCATGAATGGGAATTTGATGTCTTGTGAGCTAAAATATATCCGGAACTCAGAGTTGGGAGCTAAAATGTAAAGCAGGAATGGGAATGCCTTAAAAGACAGGGTTTTTGTCCCAAGAACATTCAGAGATATTTGTGGATCATTAGATCAGAATTGTTGTGAAAATTGTAATAGGTCTAAATAGTCAAGTTCTAAAAGAAAACATGCATACAATTCAATCATGCCTGCAATTCTTTTATGTTATCTTGTTTTTTTTTTTTTGAAAGGGAAAAGACCACAAGGAAGGTTGACATTAGTTAGCATTTTGCTAGCCCCCCTGACATTTTCATTTTACTGAATGGAGCTGGAAGAAGTTACCTAACCATACTGACTGGGTAAAATATAGATTCATTTTAAACAACTTCCTTTGGGCCCTCATTGCAGCAAGGTAATCCTTGTATTTCTCCTTTAGTTGATTCCTGTTTTGCTTCCCTGTGAAACTCCTCTTTACTTAAGCATTCCCCAACTCTCCTTTTTCCAGCTCTCTAAGCTAAGGATCTCACCCTGTACTTTACTTAGGAATTTTGAGGCCATTCACCCCTCGGAATTTGAGGCCATTCACCCCTCTTCTCTCCTTCTCTTAAATTCTAAACCTCTTGACATCCTCTCTCATTCTCTTAATGGTCCCATAGTCTCTGATAATGAGGTTGCCCTTTTCCTTGTCAAAGTCAAACCCCCTTTATTGGATCTTCACACTATCTCCTTCCATCTTCTCAGCAGATTGCCCCTTCAATCATCTTCTCTCCCTTTCATTTTCAACCTTTCCCTATCTACTTCTTTACTGCATTCAAAAATTTCAGGGATGCCCATCAGTTGGGGGATGGCTGGACAAATTGTGGTACATGAGTGTGATGGAACATTACTGTGCTATCAGAAATGATGAGCTCAATGATCTTAGAAAAACATGGAAAGTCTCGCATAAAATAATGAAGAGTAAAATAAACAGAACCAAGAGAACATTATATACAGTAACGAGAATATTGTTTTGAGAACGATTTTGAGCAAATAAGTCATTTTGACTACTATAAATACCCAAGTTAACTATAAAGGACATATGAAGAAAGATGCTATCCACATCCAGAGAAAGAACTGATTAACAGATGTTTAAATAAGTTTATATGTATGTATATATATATATATGAAAAAAAATATATATACACATACATATATATTTGTGTTTAATAGTAGCTATCTCTGAGGTGAGGGCAAGGAAAAAAGTTAAAAAGAAGGAAATTTACATGACAACTCGTTATGTATTTAAAAGGAATAGCAAGATGTACACAGTGAATTTGAGGTTTCGTGTGTAGTCATCTTTTTTATCGTACTATGTTATGGAAATGCTTGTTTTATCCCATAAATAAATAAAATAAATAAATTTAAAGTAAAAAAAATATGCCCAAACTTTCCTATCCTAAAAACAAAAACAATCTTTATTTTACCCTACCATTCCCTCAAGCTACAGTTCAACTTCCTTTCCCCACCAAACTCCTACTTAAAGAAAGCTGTCTACATTAGTTGCTTTTACTTCCTTTCTTCCTATTCTTCAACCCTTTGAAATCTGGCTTCCAAATTAATCACTCAACTGAAACTGTTCTCTCCCAAGTTACCAATGATCTTTTAATTGCCAAATTTGATGGTTTTTCCTCAGTATTCATCCTGCATGATATCTCTGCTGCATTTGATGCTGTTGATCACTTCCTGGATACTACCTCAAGACTATTCTCTCCTGGTTCATCTCTCACTTGTCTGAACACTCTAGGTTTCCTTTGCTGGCTCATTATCCATATCACATTCCTAACTTTTCTGTCTGCATGCTCTCTTGGTGACTTCATTAACTCTCAATTGGTTTTATTATCATCTCTCTGCGGATGATATGGGAACCGTGGGAAGTTAGTGAACCATATCGACTCCATGTTGTGACCCAGTTCTGGATTCGGCTCAGTTCCTTTTCTATTCATTGATAGCATCTAGTCCAGTTTCTGTCTTGTGAGAAAACTTCATTGTACTGTGTGAACCTAGCCCTGTGTGGCTGGGAAGATGGACCACTTCTACCTGTTGTGTAGAGACCCTTAACAAAGGACCTAGGTAGGTTATGTTGACCAGAAATCCAGTCAGATCCAAAGATTAATGCAAGGAGGTTTTTTTTTTTTCTCACAATTATACATTTTGTGTAACTGAAAACCGGCTTATGCTGATCAGTTACTGTTTTCTGGTTCCTTTAATTTAATATAGACACTTGGTGGGTGGGGAGTGGGACACCTCTTTTTCTGATATCAGGGAATGCACCTGTTCACTCTTTCCCTCCCTACTCAGTAGCTTCCTCCAGTTGGAAATAAAATTATCTAACGTTGTATCCTGATTTATATCCTGTTAATTTTTTGCTTTTAATACATAAAAATCATCTCCCCCAATATTTGGGTTCCAAAGTGCTGAACTGAGGAAGCCTGGTCCCAATTTGTCATGCGATTGGAATGCATCGCTTAATAAATCGACATGCTCAAACCATTGTCCTAGTTTCTCTTTTGAGCTGCAGTCCTACATTGCCAAAAGCCTAATAGAAATGTTAAATTGGATGGCTCATAGACATCTCAAACTCAAAATGTCTAGAACAGAACTTGTTAGATCGCTATTCATGTAGCTATCACTTTAGTTCAGACCTCCATCACTTCCTGCCTGGATTACTACGAAAGTTTCCCCATTGGTCTTCCTGTCTTAAATCTTTCCCCATTGCAAATCTCTCATCCACATCACTACCAAAATAGGAAGCAATAATCTGACTTTGACGTTCACTCACATAATAAACTCCAGTAGATCCCTGACATGTTCAAGGAGGACAAGCACCTCTGTTGTGAGGGCTTAACCAGTCCTCTTCAGGGCTACTCATCTACCTTTGGCATCTACCTTCTCCCAACTCTCACCTGTGGCTCTAAGAAGCTGTAGCATGCACAGCAGCCACTACCCAGTAAACTGTCTTGGCAGATATGTAAGCCCGATTGAGGGTAACCGATGGGCCTCAAACCCATGAGTGAGTTGGGAGAGTGTCTAACCCAAGCATGTGAAGACTTTGCCCGGTAGAATGGGCGGATGAAAACAAGTTGTTCCAATGGCTACGAAAGATGGCCAAAGCAAATGGTATGGAACACTCAGAGCTTGGTCAGACATCAAAGAGGCCAAGGTCATCCACTCCATCACCAGTCATTCTGACTTTTGTCTTGCCACTTGCATCAGCAATTTTGATTTGAAGATATTTCCCACACATTAATAGGCTGTGTGACCTGCTTACATCACAGGATGCCCAAGACATATGTGGTGGGAGGAGCTTCATGACAGGAAAAGGAAGTTATGTCACAGAAAATGCTGAGAGAGAGAGAGAGAGATGTTATGGATGCCGGTGGCTGATGGCCACCCTTGTGATTGTTAGAACTGAACAGGCTGACTTAGTTGTACTGTGATTTTGTTTTGGGGAAGACCCCAGCAGGGGTTAGAGAGGTTTTGGGATGGTGAGTTTCCAGGCTGTAATATGATGTTTTAAGTTACTTGCTGTTATGATAAAATGGGCTGACTGGCTGTGGGGGCTGAACATTTGGCTATGGGATATGATTTTCTGATGTCTAAATAAATGTTATACTTCTTTTACCTTCTTTATGGAGAGTCTCTCATACTTTGAGAAACAGAACTACAGAGGCATATTCATGACTATCATTGATATGTTTATTGCCTTACTGTTTCACCACTGGACTTCCATAACTCTTAAAGAGAGTGAGGCTGACAACTTTGTGCACCTCTGCCTTAAATCAAATTCATGTGCAAGTCAAGACATCACTCCATGATGTCACTGGTCCTCTTCAAAAATGAAGGATGAACAACAATTACCTGACATAAGAATAAGATATAAACTCCTATCTTAAGGTTTGAAAGCCCTTCACAACCTGGCCCCAACCTATCTTTCCAAACTCATTAGAAATTCCTTCCCCTCCTACACTCTGCAATCCAGCCAAGTCGATTGTCTTCATGCCTTTGCATTGACCATCCCCCAAGCTTGGAACACACTCCCTCCTCTCCTCAGTCTCTTAGAATACCTTTTATTTTTCCTTTCAGAAACAGCTCAAGCACCAGTCAATCAATTAGCATTTATTAAGCACCTACTATGTATGGGGCACTATGCTAAGTGCACTGATGATATAAAGGCAAAAGATAGTCCCTACTCTTAAGGAGATGATAGCCTAATGGGGGAATGCAAAAAAAAAAACAAACTTAATATAAACAAGATATATGCAGGATAAACTGGAGATAATTGACAGGACTAGAATTAAGGGGATCTAGAAAGCTTTTTGTAGAAGGCAGAATTTTAGCTGGTACATGAAGGAAGCCCGAGACTCCATATTGTGGAGGTAAGAAGGGATAGTCTTCTAAGCATGGGGAACAGCCAGTGAAAAAGGCACAGAGTTAGGAGACAGAGTGTCTTGTGAGGAGGCCAGTGTCACTGGATCAAAGATGGGGGAGGGAAGGAGGTCATGCTGGTAGAGGCCATGGTTCAAGAAATAAGGAGACTGGAAAGGTAGAAAGGATTTACATTCTGGAGGGCTTTAAAAGACAAATGATTTTATATTTGATCCTGGAGGCATTTAGGGAGCCACTGGATAGAGGAGTGACATAGTGAGACGGACTTTGATTTTGAAAATGATTTTGACATCAGAGTGGAAGATGGACTGGAATGGGGGAGACACTTGAGGCTGGGAAAACAATCAACTGGCTACTACAATATTCTAGGCATGAGGTGGTGAGGGCCTGAACCAGGCTAGCGTCAGTGTCTGTAACAACAATGCTGCTGGCAGCTGCTTTGGGGGAGAAAGACCAACAAAAAGAGCACACAGGAGGGCTGCTAGTATAGGTTCTTTGATCTGCTTTTCTAAGGAAAGCAACTTTAAGGGGCCAACAATCTTACTTTAATTAAATATGCATATACCATTCAACTAATTCAGGGGGGAAAGCCAGCACCCTAAACTTCAGAGCAAATACAAACAGAAATTACAAGCATATGTTATATAAACAGAGCAAATAAACACAAACCAGCAGACAGGCTTCTATCTGTTGATAGCAATACAGCTATAGTTACCAAAGAGAGAAGCGCGAACATCTGGGTTTTCAAATGGGGGCGTGGGGAGGTCTTGATGGCTACCCAGAGTCTCATCTGGCCAAATCACCAACACTCTTCCAATGTGTGAGCCCCCAAAGGCAAAATGCTAACCTCTTAGTACACATACACACACACACACACACATAAATATATATATTCTTCTTCAGGGTCAAAGGGCATCACAACCATGCGACTCACACCCATGTGAACTAGGCTTTCCCTTTTGGTAAGCAGGTCATCAAAGACTCCTGATTCGGTCAAAGATTCCTTAGTTCTGAGAAGCACTCCAAAACAAAGATAACAAAAGTTCCCACTTTACCTGCCCTATTCAAGCAAAGGCAAGACTCATTAAAGTCACTTGACTGCCTTAGCATTCCAAAAGAGTAGACAACAAAAAAGTCCCTCCCTAGTTACCTTAATAGTGTCAGAAGAAGGAGACATACAAAACTTTTTTTTAAAAAAGGAGGAATAGGACTTAGCAACTAATTGGATATAGGGGTAAGGTTTTGAGGATGACATCTAGGTTGCAAGCCTGGGTGATTTGGGAAGATGGTGGCATCTTCATCAGTAAAAGGGCAATTAGGAAGATGAGGAAGTTTTAAAGAAAAGATGGTAACTTCAGTTTTGGATTGCTGAATTTAAGACATCTATGGGACATCACCCAATTTGAGATGTCTAATAGGCAGTTAGGGAGATGAGACTAGAGGTCAGAAGTGAGGTTAGGGCTGGACGACTGAATCTGAAAATCATTTTCATAGATATGATAGAAGTGTCCATAGGCACTAGTGAAATAATTTAGAGGGAGAAGAAGAGAGGGCTCAGGATAGTCTTGGGGACTTAACCCATGGTTAATGGTTAATGAAAATCCAGCCAACAAAACTGAGAAGTCCAACATTAAGTAAGATTGAATGTTAGAAGTAATCCACTGAATAGGAATTGTTTCATTTACAGTGTCTGATACATAGGAGATATTTAATAAAAGTTTGAGTGAGTCATTATGCTTAGAGAACCAAAAGGAAAATGACAACAACAAAGTTATTCATTCTAGTGTAAGAAATAGAAAAGATTATTGGCTAGGAAGTCATAGGAATGAACCAATTCAGAAAGCAGGCAATGAGGAAAAGTAAAAATACTCTCCCAGGTTTAAGAAGTAGAGAAATGAGAAATACATGTGAACTGCTCTGAAGCCTTGACCTGCTCAGGTACTCATTCAGTAGATAGCACTGACAATCAGCTCTGCCTGAGAGGAAGAGTTCTCTATCTTTCTCAATTGCAGATCACAGTTAATACCCTCAAACACCCTCAGTAAGACAAATCTTTGACCACAGTCTTGCCAGTGCAGAACTACAACAAGACATGAAGTGTCTAGAAACCAAATCTTAAGGCTGTGTCTCTACATGTCCAGTAACATACTATATTTATAAAAGTGGTGCTTTATAGCAAGCTGTCTTTACTTAAAAAGAATTCCAGCAGATTCTCTCCTTTCAGCATTAAAAATAAATAACAGATGGAAATGTTTTCAACAGCATGGCATTTTCACTGTGCTATTTGGAAGTTAAGTGTAGACATGCCCTAAAGTACTGCATTTAGTGTTTTTAAAGATTGACTGAAAAGGAATGGAGACAACTGCCCAACTAAATTAGGTTCAAGGTTCATTACAAGAATCAAGGTTTTATTGCAAAAACAGTTCTGGTTATTGTGATCTTCGTAGTTTGGAAACCCAGAACTACATTTCAAATGCCTCAGTCAAGCGTTTGAAGCATGATTCCAGATCAAAGTGGTTTTTTATCATGCAGGTTAAATTCAATAATAATTTTCAGCCTTCTTTGATCTTTTAACATACTCAAGTCTGCAAATTTGCTCCTTTAAGAAATGGCACCAAACATGTGCTTATGGTTATTACATATCTTTTAAAAACTGCCTGGTTTTTATTGACACATAAGAGCCCTAATCCAGTTTATAAGATATGAGTTGGATTTGGGGAGTTCATTTCTTCTGAGAGTCCACACCTATGTTTCTTCAGGTTCTTTTATAACCTCTCAAAAAGGGGATGTGGAAAGACCATACTGGTGCATTTATGGAAAACTCCAAGCAAAAAAAAAAAAATGCAGGATTTTGGTAATTCAGAAGACATACTTTTTTAAGACTAAGAATTATTTTTGAGCCAGAGTCCCTTAGTGGATCTGAATGGATATCTTGATCACTTTCAGTTATTTAGGACCCCAGCTCACAGGAAGTTGTATCAAACCCAGTACATAACGACAATTTGCCTCAACCTTTTTTGCTGCTTTTTCAAGATGACGTATTCTCTTGTAATTGCTGATCTCAAAGCATGGTCTGTGAGTGGAGCCAGTGGTTATAGTGAATGCAACACACTATGATTTGGGAAAATCTAACCTGATTTGGTCCCTATGTCAATTACAGAAATCACCATGGTATGGAGGACTTTACCCTGGGTAGGGTACGAGGAGATCTGCTTTTTTGTTCTGGTCTGCTACTAAATAGTGATGTGACCTTATGCAAATTGCTTAATTTCTCTGAGCTTTCATTTTCACAGTAAGAAAAAAATGTGCTTTGGACTACACAATTTCTAAGGTCCCTTCTATTTCTAAAGTCCTATGACTCTACAAAAGGCAGGCTTTGGAAGAAGGAATCAATGCTCTAAATCACTACTACTTAAAGGAATGAAAATTAAAACAAAACAGAGCAGAAAAAATATATAGGAATGATACATTTTTTGAGAAAGACATTAAAAAGGAACACAAAACTTATAGTTGAAGGTGGCAATTAATTCTAGAAGAATTCTCCTTGTGATATTACAACAGTCCACTTGTCAAGCTGAAACTTGAGATTCTGATAGTATTTTTACTTCCTGTGATCAATCATGGAATCTCAGATATGAAAGACACCTCAGAGGTCATCTAGTATTGCTCCTACCCAAGTAGGAAACTTCTTTAAAATATTTCTGAAATATTTTATTTCATCAGTCCTCCACTTGGTTCTCTAGTGATGAGACTCTCGCAGACTAAGGAACAGGCCAATTTTGCTTTTGGACAATTCTATTTCTTAGTAAGCTTTCTCTTACATTGAACCTAAACCTGCCTCTTTGCAACCCCCACCCAGCACTCCAAGTTCAGCCCCTTGGAGTCAAACAAAAGCAAATCTAACTTTTCTTTAGATACTCAAACATCATTAGTCCCCTGAGTATTCTCTTTTCTAGGCTAAATGAACCCATTTCCTTCAATCAATCCTCATTTGGCATAGTTTTCAGTCCTCTTCCCACTTTGGTCACCATACTCTGGATGGGCTCCAACTTGTTATTGTCCCTTCTAAAATGCAATGCTCAGAAATGAACACAGCATTACAGATGTGGTCCAACTAGGACAAAGTACAGCAGGACAACCATCTTCCTTGTCCTGCAGCCCAAAGATTGTTTTATTTTTGCTGCTCAGTTACCATGTTCCACTGCTGACATATGTATCTCACTGAAACTCTAAGCTCTTTTCCACACGAATTGCTTTCCAGTCGTACTTGCAATGGTTTTTGCTTACAAGCTTGATTTTGTTTTCAATCCAAAGGTAGTATTTTAGATTTAAAGTTCACTTTATTACATTCGTGCCATCATTCCAGGGTGTTGAGACATTTGTGGTTAGTGAGTTTCTATCCCTACCAGTTTAATGGCATTCACAAACTTAATAGACAAGTTTCCAGTCTATGCCTTAATCCTGATAGATGATGATTTTATTGACATAAATTTGACTGTTGCTGATTTTCTTTAATATAAGTGTAGATTTTTCACATAAATAAATTATTGGTTGACTCAAAAAATGAAAAAAATTGGGGTATGTTAAGACTACAAGGAAGAAAAATGTACAGATAATTCTTTTTTCATGGTTTTGTTCTCATTTTGTTTCCTTCTGAAAAAAAATAAAATTAAAATACTTTAATTAGATTTTATGGGAATCAACTTTACTCCCTAGTCACAGTTGAAGTAGATAATGTGGAGTATGTTCCATACTTTGGAATAAGCCAGATACTTGTTCCTTCTCTGTGTTTCCTCTTTATCTCCTTCTTACTCAATAATGAAAAATGTAGGATTATAAACTGCCCTGCCCCTCCCCCGCCCCACCACACTCTTCAGTGACTTCACTAGTCTGAGACCTCAACCACAATTTGAAGACTTAAAGGAGGCTTGTGCAAGAGTCAGGCATGCCAGTAATGCTTAGAGGACTAGGCCTTTATTATGGTACATTTTATCTCACATTCAGGAAGGATCAAGACCTCGCATGAGACACCCAGGGATGGAGAAATTGGGAAGGGTGATATAGGGTACAGGACGTCACTGCATCTTGTGAATTACATAACTCAGTCTTGGTCTTCAGAAATGGAGGTCATTGGATCTCAAGTTCAGTGGTCATCAGACTCCATCAGGAGGAAGGACAAGTCTCAGCAACAGCCCATTGAGAGGTAACCTATGAACTTGGAACAGCCAGGTTCTACCCAATTCATCTGTGGCCTTTTTCACCTCCAACTAAAGCAAATTTTTGAAACAGGGAAATGCCATCAAGTTTTATAAAGAAGTGTTCAGGCTTGTTTAGGCACATCTGATAGGCACATCTGCTGAACTGACACTGGGGAATTGAAATTTCTAGAAAAAGTCAGAAAGAAGGGATACTAGGGAGAAGGAGAAGGTAGGACCAGAGTAGAGGGAGTCTGTCTCCTCCCAGAAGAGAGATTTTTCACAAGATCAAACTAGTCATATCTGACAACACTTTGTTTTAAATGAGGAATTCAAGAGAGTAAGCCATTCTATCCTGAAGAGGCCATAGCGAGTTCCCTATTCCAGCAGTTATTTATCACAAGTAATAAATGTTTTGTTGTTGTTGCTGCTGTTAGACTAATTAACTTGAACTGTAAGATAGTATCCTGTGGAAGCTGCAAGTATTCCACACTTTGGAATGAGCCTTATTCATTTCAACTACACAATAGTTGTTCCCCCCCCCCCCCTCCGTCTCTGGCTTCTATTAGATCAGTTCTGAATAGCACCTGACCTATACCTTTGATACAATTTGATAATTTGGCCTCAGGGACAGGACACAACTATCCTACCCAGGTTGGCAACCTCAGCATCATCCTTGATTCTTTACTCTCTCCAAATACTAATTCATATGCAAAATCCTGTTAGTTTTACCTACATAACATCTCATATCTTTTCTCTTCTTTTCATTCACACAGCCACCACCATAGATTCATTCAGATTGGTTCTACCATTACTTTCTTTCCTTCCTTCCTTCTTTCCTTCGTTCCTTCCTTCCTTCCTTCCTTTCTACCTTCCTTGAGTCACAGGTAAAATTTAATAAAAAGGGTAAACGAAGGCCATTTTTCATGTAAGATAAGGTTGATTAGCAGGGGCATACCAACTGTCAATAAATGGATCAATGGTTTGCCTCAATTTATGCCAAAGGCTCCAAGCAAAAGGATAGCTCCTTTTTTATAGGTTTTAGGGAATATAGAACAAAGAACAGAACAAGGTAGATGACATCATTAGATTGAGGACAACATGATTGGTTATGGAGCTGAGGCATAGGGAAAAATATGATTGCTTGGAAGTTTGGCAATGACAACTAGCATTGATCCCCTCCTCCCTCCCTCACTAAGAAGTGCTCTTTGTTTGAGTCCAAGTGTGAGATAGCAGCCAAAACGTTTGGACAGCAAACCAGACATCCTTGAAGGATAGCTTGGAGGTGTAAAGATATTAGATCTGACTCCTTTGTGTTCAAAAGAATCCCCCAAGGTCAACTAAATTCCTTGGGGCAAGAATAGATCACTGATTACTTGGAGATCTGAATTTTTAAATTTAACCCATTACAGAACTGCTGAATCTCTGAACTAAGTTCAGACACAAAGAGCCATGACCAGTCTTTTTTTTTTTTTAATTTATTTTTGACATGTTTGGTTTTCAGCATTGATTTTCACAGGCGTTTGAATTACAAATTTTCTCCCCATTTCCTCCCCCCCCCCCACTCCAAGATGGTGTACATTCTGGTTGCCCTGTTCCCCAGTCTGCCCTCCCCTCCATCGCCCCATTCCCTTCCCATCCCCCTTTCCCTTCCTCTCTCCCCTGTTCCCTTCCCATCCACCCTCCCTAAGAAGTCAAGCAATTCAACATGGGCCCCATGGATATCATTATGTATAACCCTTCCACAATACTCAAGCCATGACCAGTCTTAAGCTGTTACGGGACAAAAGAAATTAAATGTTAAATAGGATCAATAAGAAAATGATACAAGATCAATTCAATCTTCTTGCTTCTTTTCTCCCTCCCTCCCTCCTTCCCTTCCTTCCTTCTTTCCTAGTCTGCAGGGACTGACCATATCATTCTTATCAATAAATTTTATCGGCTGCCTATAACCACTAAGATCAAGTCTAAACTCTCTTAGTTAGCTTTTAAAACCCTTTGCAACTTGGCCCCAAGGCATCTTTCTAATCTTTGTCAACCTGAAATAAAGAAGACTGCTAAAACAGCCAAAATTAGGGTCTTTTAATCAAGGCAAGAGAATTGCAATTTGGGGTCACCACATGGCACCAGTGTACAAGAGTGTCCAAGAAGCACAGAGTGGGGAAGGGTGTAAATAACAACCAAGAAGGAGTCTCAGGGAAGGCTCAGCCTCAGGAATCAGTTTCATAAATTGTTTTGCATAACAACCAACAACCTAAAGTCCCTAGAAAAAACTGGGGCGGAGGGGGGACTTGGGAAGGAGTGGTCAGAACAGCAGGCTACTTCTTCTCTTTCTCTTTTTTTCCCCCAACTAGTTTCCATAGTCCTCTTTTAAATGGTTTCTATTACCCTCAGGCAATGAGTAGCTTGGGAACAGGCAAGGTCAGCAGCTGCATTCAACATCTTATTATGCATCATTCCTCTTTATACACATTAGGGTCCAACAGAACTGGCCTTTTCACCATGCCCCAAGGACAGCCCTTCATCTTGAATCTCCAGGGTCTTTGCATTCTCCATGCCAGGAATGCAGTTCCTTCTCTGCTTCTTAGCTCCCCTAGTTTCCTTCAAGGCTAGGCTTAAGCAACAACTTTACAGGAAGTCTTTCCTGATGCCTCTCTATCTCCTCTCCCACCTTCTCAGGAGCTACTGCATTCCTCATAAAATGTTCTTGTATCTATCTATTTTGAATATAACTATATGAGTCTATGCTGTCTCTATCATAGACATTGTAAGCTTCCTAAGAGCAGGCATTGTGTCACTTTTGCCTTTTTATCCCCTAAAACTGTCCCTGTACCTAGCACAGTACCTGGGCGTTAATAAAGATTTGCTGCATGACTCATTGATTTATTACAATCCAATGAAGGAAATAGCTACCATACAGGGGTTGAAGGCTATGTCTATGTCCCAGTTCATTTGGTTCTTTTGTTATCCCTACTCCTATCTTCGTCTTATTTATAATGTCCTATGATGTTTTCATTAAGTGTTTTTATTGCTTAGTGCCTGGCACATAATAGGCACTTAATAAAAATTTATTTATTGATTATCATATCACCTGGTAGACTATGAGTCAGATTTAGGCTAACACACATATATCTTTAGCCTATTTTCCAGCAATCTTAACTTAGACAAAGGGGAAAGATGGGGGAGCTTTGAAAAGTATCAGAGGGAGGAGGAGACTGCTTTATTTAGAGACGACTCCAGTGTTGAATTTACACCTACTTCTTTCTAAAGATGGGGCTTTGCTTAGGTAAAACCTTGATGTTTTTCTTTTTAATGTCTTCACAGAATTTGTCCCTTGGGTAAGAAATTGTTTATAATGTTCTTGAGTAGAACAGCTACTCTGTTCAACACTGCTGAAAGGATTAAGAGGCTTCCTAAAATCTTTGTCTCTCTCTCACACACACACACACACACACCTGTGTGTGTTATATGTATATATGTATGTAGATATGTGTATCTGTGTGTATATACATATAGATACAAATACATATACATACACATGCATAACATCATAGTAATTTCCATGTTGATATAATGGCTAAACCAGTCCTAAACTTAAGTACCAGATAATACTTACATGTTCTGGGCTTGCTATGCTATTCTAATTAAAAAAGAAATTAAAATATAGCAAGCCATTGAATATCAAACTAAATTGAACAGCTTTGCAGTTTGGGGTGCAATAATTCTGACACCCCACTAGTATAGGCAAGGTGGTGAAAAACGATGGTTTTTTTTTTTTAGTAAGATGCTCTAGGTAAGACCCACGGCTGGTTGTTCTCCTAAACCAGGAACAACAATGACAACAAAGAGCTCTTTTATTCAATTAGTGTATTAGGATTATTCATTTTGTGAGCAGAGCCCTTGTTCTTTTAAATATGTGACTTATGTTAAGCTGACCTCATGGTTTGGATGTTATGGATTTCAAAGCTCTCATGTGTGGTTTCTCTTTAGCCATGTGTTCTCCTTAATCATCACTTGTTGTAACAACTGGTGATGATCAAATTATGCCCTAGAAACATCTTTTACTTGCTTGTCATTTTTTCCACATTTAACCTATGAGCAAGCACATGGTCCAAAGTGCCAATTCTGCTGTCTTTTAAATGCTAGCAGCTAATTTATTCTGCCAGGGTCCTAGGCACTCTAAGTCTCATCATATATTCTTTAACTGAAAAATAATACTTCCGTTACTGTCTGGGCACTGTATTCTCACAGATAATTTAAAAATGTCACAGTAATAAAAATGTTTGTTTTTGTTTTCGTTTGCAGATCATTCCTTCAACTATATTCTTTCTTAAAGTCCAATGCGAAAAATGTATGCAGGAGACCAAAGTACAGAATCTCCCTATCCCAAAGGAACACCATGGATTCCCTAATATTATAGAATGTTATATTATTATTTCTTTGAGGATTAAAACTTACCATTCTCTTAGGAACTTTATTAAAAGAGGGCATGATTATGAACAATTGTCTACACGTAAGTGAGTATGATCAAAGCAGAGAATTACTCAGAGACTTGACATTTTTTCCTACTCATCATGGTACTGTTTTTGAATGGTTCACTCATTATACTATTTTTTCAGTGGTTTATTTAAAAAAATGAATCTTTTTTTTTTTCAATGGTATAGGGAGCTACCTGTGAGGAAACTTCCTCCATCGATGCACATCCATACTTGCTCAGGAACTCATGGCCTCTGGAAGTAAACTAAGGCACCGAGAATTTGAGTGACTTGCTCAGGGTAACACAGATAGTATTTGTCAAGCTAGAACTTGAAGCCAGATTTTTCTGATTGCCAAGTTGATTATCAATTACACCATGTGTCCTACCTCCCAGAATATGAGACGTTTCAGTTGCTTCTCAAAATTCTCGATGTTTTCCCCTTCCCTTTTCTCCACCCTCACCCTAAATCTGTAGTACTATTTCATA
The DNA here is from genome assembly GCA_028646595.1 of Phalanger gymnotis. Classification (NCBI taxonomy): domain Eukaryota; kingdom Metazoa; phylum Chordata; class Mammalia; order Diprotodontia; family Phalangeridae; genus Phalanger; species Phalanger gymnotis. Next base: position 481,727,729 of record CM053622.1, on the reverse strand, counting down.
ATAGTACCAAAGCATGATAACTTTTAATATCAATTACTTCTTACTCATGTCATATATTAATCAGGTCACCATTTCAGTGGAAAAAAACAAGGCACAGTAGAAAGACAAATGAATCAGTAAAGGCCATGGTACTAGACCAGTCTTGACTACTCACCAACTGTTTGACTTTGGGCAATGGAATTTGATTCATTTAGATAAATATTAAGCACATACTGGGTTCAAAACATTGGGCTAGCTAAGCAATAGGGACACAAGAATGTCACCTATACCTTCCTATCAAATTGCTTAAGGGGAAAAGGATGTGTATATAATTGTGGTATTTGAAAGAACATTCTAAGAGACTTTCATTCAAGCACAACATTCTCTGTGAAGCTTTTTCCTGTGTCTTCCATGTTGGTGTTCTCTTCCTTTTCAAATTACTTTGCATGTATTTATCTGTGTGTATGTTGTATTGTTCCCCTCCTTCAACTGAAGGCAAAACTTTTATTTTTATCTGTATCCATAGTTGCCTAACTTCAGTATTTTCTGTCTTTTGATTATCTCCTGAGATTCATTTGCTTTGCTTTTAATACAAAGGAATAACATATCTTTTATCTGAAAAAAAAATTCTGCAATTACATTGACATGGGAACTTTTTTTACCAGCAAAGATTGCAGCCAATGCTTTGTATGTCATAAGTATTTAATATATACTTTTTCATTAATACATTTCATGCATTACTCTGGGTCTGGGGAACCTGAGGCCTGGAGGCCACATGTGGCCTTCAAGTCCTTGGATGTGGCCTTTGGACTGAGTCCAAGTTTTACAAAAGAAATCCTTCGATTAAAGGGTTTTGTTCTGTGAAGTTTAGATTCAGTCAAAGGGCTGCACTTGAGGACCCAGAGGGCCATATGTGGCCTCGAGGCCACAGGTTCTCCACCCTTGCTCTGGGTCTTGGTATCAATCAACTAACCAGCCTTTATTAAGCATGCACCATCTTCTGTTATTGTTGTCATTGCTCAGTCATGTCTGACTCTTGGTGACCCTGTGGACATGGCATGCCAATAATATCCGTGGTGTTTTCTTGGCAAAGATACTGAAGGGTTTTGCCATTTCCTTCTCCAGCGCATGCTGTATTCCATTGTGGTTCAGTTGTTTGGTAGTGTCTGACTCATCATGACCCTGTGGATCATGGCATGCCGACACTGCCCACGGAGTTTTCTTAACAAAGACACTGGAGTAGTCTGCAATTTTCTTCTCCAGGAGATTAAAGCAAACAGAGGTTAAGTGACTTGCCCAGGGTCACATAGCTAGTAAGGGTCTGAGGCTGGATTTAAACTCAGGTGTTCCTGACTCCCGGCCTAGTGCTCTATCCACTGAGTCTTCTAGCTGCCTCTCACTATATTCTAGGTTATGTGATAAGTTCTGAGGATGCAAACACAATGAATGAAACAATCCCTACTTGCAAGCAGTTTGCGTTTCAGTGAGGTAGGGAGACAAAAATACTTACTGATACCGAATATTTGTCCTGTGTGTGTGTGTGTGTGTGTGTGTATACCCACATACACTCACACACACATACATATGAGTGTATATGTATATGCATATATGTGCATACTATATATTTATCTTTATATAGATAAATCATATTGCATATATTATAAATATAATATATTGCATATATTACCAATATATAATATATTGCATATGTTATAAATATATAATATATTGCATATATTATAAATTATATATTTTATATCTAGATAAGTTATATACAGATAAATTCTATTATAGTAATTTATATATAAAGTAATATTAATAAATAAAGGTTACTGTATAATAGATACAAAAATGATATATGATATATCATACACATGTGTGAGTATGTCTGTGTGTGTGCAGAATAAATTTAAAGAAAATAAAAATCAAAAAGTACTTAAATACTAGACAATCTTCATGAATTGCTACAGAAAAAAATCAAGACTTGATGGTCAGTTTGGCTGATGACAAGCCTCTAACTCTAGCTAGGCTATTTCTGTTATGACAGGGAGTCATAACAGACAGTCTGTCAATCCTTGGAGCTTTTCCAGCTTGGTAATAGTAGCAACAACTTACCTAAATATAATGCTCTGATATTTATTTATTTTATTTTATTTTTGCAGGGGAGAAGGCAGGGCAATTGGGTTTAAATGACTTGCCCAAGATCACACAGCTAGTAAACATGTCAAGTGCCTGAGGCCAGATTTGAACTCAGGTCCTCCTGACTCCAGGGCAGGTGCCCTACTCACTGTGCCACCTAGCTGCCCCAGCTCTGATTTTTATAAAGTGCAGAAGCAGTGTGGCATGGTGGATATGGAGCTGAGTTCGAGCACCACTTCTGACCTATACTGTCTATCATGCGACTCTGGACAAATTACTGAACCTCTCAGTGCCCCAAGCATCTTCATGAATCAGTTGCAGAGAAGGTACAGAACCACATTGGTAGAGAGAGTTTCCTTACCATGAATTTTCTATATCAATTGTCTCTAGGTTCCTTAGGGCCTGATCCTAAGCGGTGTGTGATCAACCAATCAGTGGGGCTTGTCTCCAAGTACAATCCCTTAACCTATCCTTGCTCAATCTGCCCTCTCCTTTCTTAGGCAAGCTTTTAAATTTCTCTGCTTCTGAGCCTAGAGATTTACATCAAGGACCCTTTGGTAATATTGTGAAGACTATGGACCCTTTCTCAGAATAATGCATTTAAATACATAAAATAAAATAGGATTACAAAGAAAACATGACATATTGATACAGTCTGTCTGTCTGTCTGTCTGTCTGTCTGTCTGTCTGTCTGTCTGTCTGTCTGTCTATCTATCTATCTATCTATCTATCTATCTATCTATCTATCTACCCATCTGTCCCATCCATCCATCCATCCATCCATCCATCCATCCATCCATCCATCCATCCATCCATTTATCTACCTATCTCATAGACCCTAGGTTAAGAATCTCTAATCTAAACTAACTATTCCCTCTATAGCAGCTGCTCAAGTGCTATTGGGAAAATTCTGCCCCCATTCCCTAACAACCCTCCTCCCTCCATCACCTCGTGATTGAGTAGGAGCTCCATCTCCCCCCTCCTCATTTTGCCTAGGACAGAATGATGAGTAGACATGAATGAACTATGAACTGGATTATAGATAACATTACATTATATGCCTCCTCCCCCAAATCTATCCATCTTACAAAACCCTGTTCCTATCTCTGTAACCCCTTATATAGGTTCTCTTCTCTACAACCACCACCCTAATTCAGGTCCTTATCACCTCTTGTCTAGATTTCTGTAATAATCACCTACTTGGTTTCCCTGTTCAACTTCCTCCTTATATGGATCCATCTTCCTCCCAGAAGTAAAAGTGATTTTGCAAAAGTGCACATCTAACTATGTCATTCTGCTACTCAATAAACTGTAAGGACTTCCTATTGACTGTAGTATCAAAAATAATTTCATTTCTATCTCATCCTTATTTGATTCATATTACACTTAAACTTTATAATGTACATGATTATTATTAGTATACATGTATATTTATATGATTTATAAATAAATACATACGAATAGGACATACATATTCAAAGTTTTTTTTTTTCCCCCAAGAGAGGTGTGTGACCAAAAAAGTTTGGAGATGTCAACTCTACACCGATGATGTTATAAAAAAAAGATTTTATAAAGTGCTTTCTTAAAAATGAAATTGCAGATCCTTTTCAAACTATATTCCTCATATCTATCTTATTTTTGTCTCTGGGCAGCTAGGTGGTGCAGTGGATAAGAATGCTGGGCCTGAAGTCAGGGTGCTCCTCTTCTTGAATTCAGATCTGGCTTCAGATACTTATTAGCTGTGTGACCCTGGGCAAATCACTGTTAATCTCAGTTCCTCATTTAGAAAATGAGCTAGAGAGGGAAATGGTAAATCACTCCAGTATCTTTGCCAAGAAAACCCCAAATGGGGTCACAGAGTCAGATATGACTGAATAACAATTTGTCTCTATTTTTACAGATGGGAAAACTGAGTTTTTCAATCCCCACTTCCTTCCAAGGTTCAACTTAAGCTCTATCTTCTACATACGTTTTTGACTCCTCCCAAAATCACCTTGTGGAATATACCTATATATGTACAAATTAGCTCTCCCTCAAGACTCAAAACACCTCTAGAGCAAGGACTATTTTTGTTATCTTTTGTGCCTAGCACACTGGTTGGCATTAAATAAATGCTTGCTCATGGACTGATTATCCTAGTGCTTTGCTATTTCTGCCCTGGGGGAGAAGATACACTTCATTTTCTCTTCTACAGGACCTTTTCAGTGATGCAAAACAAATCAACACATCAACCACGCATGTCTGAAAATGCATGCACGATTCTAAATGGCCATTGCATCTCTACCTATCCTTTCCTATTTTCTCAGTTCCTGATTGAATTGCTCATGCTTCAGATTAATGCAAAACCTAAACAAAGGTGCATAACCCTTGTTAGTTCTACAAATTACAGGGAGGCAGATCTGAGTTTAAATTTTCAGAGACCTCAGGCAGTAAAAGCAAGATTAATTAGGAACTCAAAGGTGTCAATACACAATTAGTGTCATTAAGGCAGGAAAAGTGTCAACAATTAAGAAGCTATGCTTCACCTGCTGTTGTGGGTTGAGCTCTTATGCCACTTAATTTAATGAATGATAATTGTTGTTAATTACAAACTAAATACTGGTAAGTGTTGTGTTAAAAAAAAACAAACAGATGGCTAACTTTTCTCCTTTTTGAATTCCATACATTAAATATCTCATTTTGAAAAGGTAGCTAATCCAAAAAAAATATGTATACATGATTAAAAATACCAGGAATACTTTTGAGAGGCTAAGGACTTAACTCACAGAAAAGTACTAAAACATTTCTTTAATGTAATGAGAGAATTTAAGGGAATCTATAACGAATTAATGGTACAAATGATTAGGAAATTCAAATACTCGTGACCACTTCATCAGATTCATTATTTGTACTATGAACCACTAGCTGTAATCATGATATGAAAATAACAGAAGAAATTATATTTATTCCTATCATATGTAAAATAATATGATTATCTGAGAGCTTTCAGTTTTAAAGGTTTTAATGCTCTCCACCTTACAGGAGCCTGCACCTAAAAGTTTAAATTTCTAAATATTCCATTTGCATATACCCAAAGGCCTTGTGGTAGCTGGTGGCAACCAGACACACACAGAGCACAGAATCCCCCTTCAAACAATGATTTCCTTTCATTTGCCTAATGAGGAAGGATGAGTCAAATACGAAAGTAGCAGTTCTTATTCCTACTTCAAATGCTGGATCATGTTTATCATTGCTTATGGTTTACAATTAGGCCGTGGGCCCTCTAGGATTCTGATAGTGGGACTATTATACTACTGAAATCTGCAAAATGTGCCAGAGAGTTCCAGGATCTCCAGGAATAGGCAACATTCTGTAAAAGTGTCCAAATCTTATGCAATGATAATTGCTGATCCAAAGAAGATATATAAATATTGTGCAAATTTGACCAGTGGAGACAGGATCTTGGAGAGAAAACTATATTGCCTGAAGACATGAAGAGACCATTAGCAAATATTAAGGCACAAAGTGCATGGTTTTCAAAGTTATATTCCATTGTGGGCTAGTTCTGAATCCAAAGAGATGTGAGTTTCTCAACATATCATAGTTGGTGAGGTGTATAATATATATATGTGTATATATATATATTATACACCTCACCAACTATGATATATATATATATACTTGAGCTCTACACATCTCCCAAAGGTGAACTGAAGAAGGGGGTATCAGAGAGAGCCAGAGGAAGACAAAAACTTCAAAAACATAGCGACAAAAACCAGAATTGTGTTTTGAAATAAAAGTGACAAACAATATCACCTACATTTCTTTTTTTGCCACCCGTGATTGTGTTTATTTATTGTAACACAATAGATGAGATGTCATCTTTCCTTAGATCACAGAAGGGAACCCAGAGAAAAGAAAATTTTGCCCCATAATCTCTAATCCCCCCAATTATCTAGGAAACATTGGCGTATAGTTTAGGAGAAGGAGGAGCTTTTTTCCTACTACCATCTTCCCGAATACTCTTTCAGTTGTTCAGTCATTTCATTTCAACCCTTTGCTCAACTCTGGCCTCAGACACTTGACACGTATTAGCTTTGTGACCTTGGACAAGTCACTTAACCCCACTTGTCTTCCTTCCTCCAAATCAAAAAGCCTTTTGTGATCCCATTTAGGGTTTTCTTGGCAAAGATACTGCAGAGGCTTACCATTTCCTTCTCTAGCTCATTTTACAGATGATGAAACTGAGGCAAATGGGGTTAAATGACTTGTCCTGGGTCACACAGTTAATAAGTATCTATTTGAACTCAGGAAGATGAGTCTTCCTGATGTCAGAAATAGTACTCTATCCACCTAGCTGCCCTCCTGAGTACCATAACATGAGGGAATTAGCATGAAGCTAAGTAAAATTGCCTTTGAAAAATAAAATAAAATATACATTCAACTTCAAACCTGCAATGCTACTCTGAATATTGGTACAGAACAATCAACTCAGAGGCCCAGAGAGCACAGTAATCTTGATTTGGTCACTTTTGCTTTTTACATACATTTCTTTCTTGTATCTAGAATTTCTGGGCATCTGAGACAGACTTTCCCTAAAAACATAATCCACACAAGGACACTACTACTCCCCAATGGTGCTGGTGTATCTTTTCCATAATGGAGCAAGATGGTGTTAGGGAACTGCTATTGCCAACAGTCATAGGAGTGATAGATGTCATATTTCTCATTTGGGACCCAAAGCAATTTCTTTGCTTAAAAATTATCCTTTATTTTCCAGCTGAACTGTTATACTACCAAGAATATCATTTTCTTAATTTCAGTGAGATGTTTACTTGGGTTTTACGTCGCCTATGGGGCTATTGTGTGGGACCGCATTACAAACAAGAGATATAATTGAGCAATTCTAAGTAGTCAGGGTTCTATTTTATTGTACCATGTGTACACATTTTCTTAAAACATCAACTATTTTTCATTCCATGATATTATTTCCAAAATATATAGTCATAACTTTTCTCATTTGTGACAGAAGAAATTTACTGAAGCAATAAAACAAGCTCATATCGGGAAAAATGTAAGGAGCTAAATCAAATCTCTCTCACGAAAACATTCGGCTCTAATGCTTGTTTACAAAGATGCTATGCTATATCACCTTAACTGCTCTGATACTGATTAAGGCATGATGCAAATTGTTCCCTCCAATTTCAAATGAGACAAGGGACAGAGATTGTAAGTATTATATACATATCAACTCTTGATTATTTTTCCTCCAAGTATTTATATTAAACTGGTACCTGAATAATTTTTGAAAAAAATTTGTGACATAGCCACACCAAACAAGCAACAAAGTTATTTAGTCAATCAGTCAACAAACATTTATTAAGCACACACTATGGGCCAAGCACTGTGTTAAGCACTAGAGATAAGAAAAGCAAATGAGTTCCTTCCTTCAAGAAACATGCATTCTAACGGGAGCCAACAAGTAAATAACTAGGTGTATGTAATAGAGACACACAAAATGGATGAAAAAGTAAACTAAGAAAACCAGGAAAATACTCCTGTAGAAGGTGGGCTTTGAATTGAGTCTTAAAGGAGACCAGATAAAGAAGGAAGCAGGGATGAGGATGCATTCTCAGTTATTATGGATCGCCAATGTAAAGACATGGAGATGGGAGATGAAGACTCGCGTTTGAAGAACTACCAATCTGCAAGTGCGGCTTAATTTTACAGTACATGGAGAGTGAAGTCTTGGGCAATACATTTAGTTCTTCTTGGCTTCGGTTTCCTTATCTGTAAAATGAGAATTTATCTCTAGAACTGATATTTAAGACCCTTTCTAGGTCTAAAGTTTATTTAATGTTGCTCTCTATACTTGTTTTCCAACCTACTTTCCCTTTACCTTCTAGATCCCAGGCAAGAGCCAGGTAAAGGCTCAGTCTAATCAGTTGGAGGAACAGGTATCTGCCCATTCTAAGGTATAACTTAAAGAGTGTAGGAAATTGGAAATTTTCATGTCCACTGGTCTGACACCTTAAAGTCTAAGTTTTATTCATGTTTGTATGTATTTGTGTGCGTGTCTCTTCCTCCGCCCTGATTTCAGAGCTGTAACTAGTTATTTTCGTTCACAGAACAAGCATCTCAGACATGACCTTCTAATCATGTCTGTATAGTTAGGTACTGATTAATGTAAATAATGATCCTGTGAAATGGACAGATTATTTGAAGTCACACTACATACACATACGTAATGGGCTAGAACCAATGACCATATTTTAACATAATTATAAGTTTAGTTAGTACAAATCTGATAACATGACCATTTCACAGGATTCATCATTTGTACTATTAGAGACCTAGCTGATGCGAAAATAACAAAAGTAATGAAGATAAATCTAGCTGACTAGAAGGAAAAAAATAGAACAGTGGCTCACACATAGGTGTCATTAACAGTTCCTGCCATCTGGTTCTCATTTTAAATACTTTTTTTCTTGTTAACTGGATGCTAAGCTCCATCATTTCTACTGCAGAGGAACGTACCTAACTTTTAGGGCCCTGGGGCAAAGCCATGGTAATTAGCCCACTTGGTTATATTGCCATCGCCAAGCACCCTCTATAAATACAGACCCTTCATATATTAAGAGATACATCTGGTTGTTACCTTTTCTGAGCCTTGGTTTCCTCATTGGAAAAATGGGGAAAAATACTTATTCTTTCTACTTCACAGAGTTTTTGTGAGAATCAAATGAAGTAATGTTTGCTAAGTGCTTTGTAAACTATACATTTACATATTAAATCATGAACTTAGATGGCAAGTTTCAAATAATTTAACAGTGACTCCATTCATAAGATAACTATTACACCTCATATGTATCATACTGGCTAATATGACACAAAAGTAAAATGAGGAATGTTAGAGAAGATGACAAAACAACGGGATATTAATGCATTGTTAGTAGAGTTGTGAAATGACTCAATCATTCTGGAGAGCTATTTGGAACTATGCCCCAAAAGCTATGAAACCGCAGATACTGTTTGATCCAAAAATACTACTACTAGGTCTGTATCCCAAAGAGATCATGAAAAAAAGGGAAAAGGACCTACATGTACAAAAATATTTATAGCAGCTCTTTTTGTGGTGGCAAAGAATTGGAAACTGAGGGGATGCCTATCAAGGAATGGCTAAACAAGTTGTGGTATATGAAAGTAATAGAATATTATTGTTCTGTAAGAAATGATGAGTAGCTTTTTGTGATGGCAAAGAACTGGAAATCAAGGGATGCCCATCAATTGGGGAATGGTTAAACAAATTGTGGTATATGAATGTAATGGAATACTATTGTGCTATAAGAAATGAGGAGCAGGTGGCCTTCATAAGAACTCGGAGAAACTTACATGATCTGATGGTGAATGAAGGGAGTAGAACCAGGAGAACACTGTACACAATCACAGACACATTGCTTCTGTGGTGACTAACTTTGATAGACTTGGCTCTTCTCAAAGTGCAAGGTTCTAAGACAGCTCCAAAAGACTCATGATGGAAAAGGCTATCCATATCCAAAGAAAGAACTATGGAGTCTGAATGCACATTGAAGCAAACCATTTGCTCTCTCTTTTATTTTATTTTATTTTTGGCTTTGTTTCACCTTTCTCATGGTTCATTTCATTGGTTATAATTCTTCTTTACAACTTGATTATTGGGAAAATAAGTTTAATGTGAAGGTATATGTAGAACCTATATTAGATCACATGCTGTTTTGGGGGGAGCAGGGAGGAGGGGGAGAAGAAAATTTAGAACTCAAAAACTTGTGGAACAGAGTGCTGTGAAGTAAAAAAAAATAATTGACTAAAAAAAAAGAAATGATGAGCAGGCAGATTTCTGAAAAACCTGGAAAGACTTACATGAGCTGATGCTGAGTGAAGTGAGCAGAACCAGGAGAACATCGTATACAGCAACAACAGCATTATGCAATGATTATCTATGATTGACTTGGCTCTTCTCAGCAATGCAATGATTCAAGACGATTTCAAAAGACTCAAGATGGAAAATGCTACCCATATCTAGAGAAAAAGCCCGATGCAGTCCGAGTGCAGATCAGAGCATACTATTTTCACTTCGTGTGTGTGTTTGTACACATGCACATTTTGTTCTGTTTCTTAGACTGGGTTCAGATCTTAATCAGTCTAGTCCTAAGGAGGTAAACATTAACCTTTCCACTTGGTGTTTGTCTGGATTCCTGTGTTTCTGATGTGACCTGGGTATCCAACTCCCTAATCCTGAGCCAATAAATTGACTGGTTCCTGACCTTTCTGTTTCCTTGGTAACTAGTTCCTCCTCAGGCAGAGGGAAAGCACGGAAGAGAGCGATAGTCTCAAGGCCTTACTATGGTCCAGTCTTTTTTTTTTTTTATCATGTTTTACTTGTGGCTGTTTCATTTGATCTATGATTACCAGTGCCTGAATAAAAATACAAAACATCCAAGTCTCTCTCTAGGATGTCTAGAATATTTAATATACTTAGAAAATCAATGCCATTTTGAATGTTTAAGCTGGAATGTCTTGAATGGTATAATAGGTTTTGGAAGATTTAATATATCTGCTTTGAAAAAGTAGGGCCATATCACAGTAGCAGGGAAGGCAGATTAGTGGGTATCATGTCAGTAAATGTCAGGCCTTAGGGATCCATTTCATACGCTTGAGTGACATTCCATACATAGGGCATCATAAATTCCCAATAGCATCATTGTCTATAGTCTTTCACACTACCCTTGAAATGAATTTATAGTTGATTTATAAACAGAATTCTAAAAGGCTTATTGATTTAAAACATGCTGAAAAACTTTATTTTTATATCACTTTCATTTCTGAATATGTCCCTCTCCCCTTCTCTACCTAGCAAGCTATCCTTTGTAATAGAAGGAAGGTTACATTTTTTCACTTCTTCTCTGGAAATCCACTAATTAAAAAACAGTAACAATTCCAAAACCAACTTGACCTGTAATTGTCTGGAACAGTCTAATCTTCATTTAAAGTTGTTTCTTTTTCTTACTCTTTGGCATGATAATTTTCACTCTACCTTCTCCCAAATACCACAGGCTGAGAGCCTCAAAATATCTATCTTACAGCCATCAGCTCAGAGGGTTTACAACAGCCCTCATCAACCTCTCCCTAAAACAAAACAAAAAACTGAAAGCCTGAACAACAAAGACACATGAAAGCTAAATCCATTTCCAACCATTAAAAGGGGGCCAGAAATGAAAGGAGTGGGTATATTCCAGCTTTTATTAAACCTCCCATCTAAACTTCATTAAGTTTGCCATTACTGTACTTCATTTAGTTTCTGGGCACCTGAGGCAATGTTTACTTTCCCGAGGGCTTCTTCACACCATAGACGTGGCCCAGCTTAAAATTACCAAAAGGGGAATGAATAGGAACAAAACGGGAGCCACAGGGGACCAAAAATCACAATTAGAGCATTGCCAAATACTCTGTGGGTTCTCAATAACATTTGAAGATAATAGTGACAGAGTTTTAATAACAGCTCCAATTATCCCTTAGGCAAGTTCATGTCCGGCCTCTCCTCCTATATGCTTTCAACTTTTCTCCCTCTAGAAACTTAACCATAATTCATTGATTGGTTTTTTGACAAAATTAATAAATTGAAAGAGTGTGAAAATGACAGAGACTAATTTTGTCACAAACGTCATCATTTGCCATTGAAATATAGATTCCAAAAAAAAAAAAGGAAAAGAAATATAGGTACCATTGAAAATGCTAAACACAGGATGTGAGCATGGTATTTATAATAAACACTGTGAATTATCACAGAATTTTTAAGGATTGTGTGGTTCGTGTCATTCATGTGTTTAGCTGATACATTGAAAACGAAGCAGATAAATAAAAAGTAACCCTCAAATCAGTTAGCAATGTAATACTTCAGAAGAAAAGCAAACAGGGAAAGATTATCTGTGTAAACCAAATCTAACCTATTATGTGGCTTGCACATAAATACAAATATTTTTCTGAAGTAATTAGGTCTTCTGCCTCAAATTCTGTTGCCAGCAAAATTTCAATTATCAAATTACCAAATTATCAATTACCACAATAACAAGAGTTGACATTTATGTAATCACTTTAAGGCTTAAAAATTACTTTGCTTCTATTATTCAAGTGGAATGGATAGGTTTAATTGGTTCTCATCGAAATAATGAGTAATCTGAGATTTAGAGAATTTGAGGGACTTCCTTGTGGTCATACAACTACAAAGCAGAATTCAAACCCATCTCCCTGACTCCAAATGCAGAGCTCTGGCCAATACGCTATTTTCTATTGCTTACCACTCTGAGAAAATGGAATTCTGTCTCTGTGACTAATTGCTGGTGATAGTTGGGTAAACTTTGGGCATTTTAATGCATCTGTGTGCCTTAGTTTAGGATCTGCTAGGTGGCACACTGGATAGATTTCAAATTTGACCTCAGACACTAGCTATGTGACCTGGGCAAGTAAATTTGACCTTATTTGCCTCATTTCTTCATTTATAAAATGCGCTAGGAAAGGAAATGGCAAATCACTCTAATGTCTTTGCCAAAATAACCTCAAATAGAGTCACAAAGAGTCTGACAAAACTGAAACAACTCAACAACAAAAGTGACTTAGTTTCCTTATTTGTACAACAGACACGGCATCCTTAACAACAATTTTTATGGATTCCTATATAAAAGAACATAAGCAAAACATGAGAAAAGTATAAAGTAATATATAAATACAAGGTATTCTTATACATATTCCCAGGTAAGAATACCATTCTCAAAAGTTTTTACTCCTCTGGTACCCTTGTCAATACTACCTCAAAGCAAAGCAAAAAAAAAAAATATGGGAGGAAGTACAGTGCACTAATATATTGCCAAGTTTTTACTCATTTCCAGAATGAACTAGTTCTTATTAGATTATAATTAATTCTTATTAGAGTTATGGTATTTTGATCTAAAGGTAGGTTGAATTAGAGAGACAAGAAGAAGCAGGATGAGTTGTTATATTAGCAGGAGAAACTCTCAAACACAAGGTGATAATAGAGGAAAATGTGTGGCAAGGGAAAGAGGGAAACCAAAGTGACAGTAGATAATTTTATGCTAATTACATTCCCTGTACCTCTTAGCTTCTTCTGCTATGTCCTTCTACTGAACTCCTCCAAGAATGCAGTTAATGCCTTGGATTACTAATGCCATATTAGCACCATCACTAGGCATAGATCCAGTTCAATGGGTTTCTTACCAATATTGCAGCTCTGCTGATCACCTGGATGCCAGGAGAGCTACAGAGTACCACCTGAAGGGCATCAGTTGTCCTAAGTGTTGAAAAGCTAGGGATATCTATAGCTCTGACTATCAGCAAATCCCGATATATGTGCTTGTCTGGCATGATGACACAGTCCCTTCAGATAACACAGTCTCTTCAGACTATTCTTTCTTTTTTTGCATAGATTTTATATGCTCTCTCTAGGACCACAGACTTCTCTGTCAATGTGAGGCTGCCTTAACAAAATTCTCTTATCATCTGTCCTTTAGATGATGTTAAGTAAGTCATGCCCCTCTCTGTGCATCATTTTCCCATCTGTAAAACAAGAGGGTTAGCTTAGACGAACTCTAAGACTCTCCCAGTTCTAAATCTGTGATCTTATGCTGTTGGAGTGGTCAGTGGTCCTCATAGGTATAGTCTTGCAATACAGAAGATAGCACTGTTTGGAAGAAACTGGAAACTGGAGACTCCTTTACTTGGGTATAGAAAGGAGTATCTCGGCAAGCTTTTTGAGCTCAAAAAGCAACTGAAATCCCACCTTGAGAAACTCTACGTTAAGGATCACAGAGAAGACACAAGAAGTCTCATCTTATGTTAGTGCTCCCCCCCAAAGAAGTTATTGCTTTGTAAAGTGACCCTCAGTCCACTTTTTTTGGGTGTAGCTTCCTCAGAGCAGTTCTTCAAGCTAGGCTAGATTGACCTTAATCTGACTTTGGGCTTGTCCACCAAATGTGTGGAAGAGGCAGTTGTTATGTGTTTGTCCTTCATTCCTGAAGAGGACCATGACATCAGGGAAATGATGACATGACTTGCAGGTGACTTTGATTTGAGTGAGGGAGGGCTAAGCATGGTCACCAGCCTCACTTTCTCCTCCAGAGCCATCTGGGTCCAGCGGCCTGATATTCACCGAGATGACTGGAGATGGCCCTGGGGAAAAGGCAGTATGGTCTAATGAATAACACAGAGGACTTGGAATCAGGATTAACTTTGATTTGAATCCCACCTCAGATGCTTAGAAGATGTGTGACTCCTGGCAAGTCATTTAACTTCCTTTGCCTGCATTTTCCCTATCTCTAAAATGGGAATAAAAACAGCACACGCCTCCCAGCATTGTTCTGAGGATCAAAGGAGAAGATGGGTGTAAAGCACTTTAAAAATCTTAGACTGCTACACAGATAGATGGTAGCTCTTTTTATGTGTCAGAATGGCATTCAGGTTATCTGCCCCAGGTTTTCTTTTCTTTAAGAAAAAGGCATAAGGGTCATAGGGGTCCCTTTTGGGGCTCTTGGGTAACCAGTCAGGAAATATTTCAGCACCTCTACCACCAACTGAAGAGACTTACTCAGTTATAAAGCTCTCTGAAGTTTACAAAGTACTTACTTTCTTCATAATTATCTAGTAAGATAGGCAGTGCAAGGATTATTAATAATCCTATTTCACATGTAAAGAAACTACGTCTCAGAGAAGACAATTTGCTCTAGATCATACAACTAGCAAGCATCTGAGCCATAGTGTGAAATCAAGTCTATCCTAATTCTAAGCACTCCTCCAAACATACCATATTAGATACCCATCTCTCTGCACACATAGATCTATATGCATATATAGACATACATATATGTATAAACTCCAAGAGAATATGTGCATATTCTCTTGATATATATATGCATGTATGCATCTCTCTAGATATATACATGTATTTTATATATACACATTTGTTTGTGTATGTTTATGTGTGTGTATATATCCATGATCTATCAATCTACTGATGTATCTATTGAGAGACCATGTGGCATGCTTGAGGGAGTTATTTACCCTTTGTTTTTGAAGACGCATCACAGTGTGACTGGATTTATGTGAGGCAGAGTTGAATGTAGTTTTCAGCCTCACTCTCTCTTCCAGTCATTGAATTTCAGTGGCAAGACAAAATTCCAGAGGACTGGTGACAGCCTGGGATGCAATGCATGATCTTGGTGTCTTCAGCATCTGACTAAGCTCTGAGTGTTCCACAGAGCCTGCTTCAGCTGCCGTTGGAACAAATTACTCTTATCTGCCCATTCTGCTGGGGAAAGTCTTCACGTGCTTGAGGTAGACATCCCCCTAATTCAACAATAGGTTTGAGGCCTATTGGTTACCCTCAGCCTGGTTTAGTCCATCTATGGTTTTACCAGGGTGTATCTGCTGTGCAGGCTACTGATTCTTGGAGCCACAGGTGAGATTTGGGGGAATGAGGAGGATACCAAAGGTGAATGAGCAGCCCTGAAAACTGCTCAGCAAGTCCTCACAGCATAGGTGTTAGTCCTCTCCAAACACTCCATATACCCCTTAAAGTCAGGACAGACGTGGTTAAAAGTATTTGTACAACTATATGTACATAGATATACATATTTATATATGCTTATCTATATAGATATCAAGTCTAGTATGTTTGTGTGTATGTGTGTGTGTGTGTATACATACACATATCTATCTATGTCTGTCTAGGGAAAGAACCTTTAAATAAATATAAGCACCTATAGGCTATACATTTATAATTCTTTCAAAAGGAGATTTCCAAGGAAAACAAAGGGGAAGCTGATTATAAATTTCTTTAAGAGCTTCTCCTAATTTTAAGGAGTCCCTCTTATCTGAATTTTTCTTAGATTTCTTTGAAATTTCACACATAAGCTGACACTTATTTTCGTGGCTGGTTTTTGTAGTTGTGTAAGTAAGGTCCATAATTACCCTTTCACTCACAAATCAACTTGTTAGGTATGTAGTGATGCGGTGAAAATGACACATGCCCTTTTAGGAATATTAATAAGTATTTGAGCTTAAATATAGAGGTTTGAAAACTGTTAAGGTAAATGCTTCAAAACTGCAAAAAAATAATGATAAACCCAATCAGCAGAAATCCATATCTGTGTCTACTCTATACTTTCACCTCTTAATGATAGTATAGAGACTAATTTGCCATATTTGAGGATGAGAGCATGTAAGAATGGGTTGAATTCAATTTAAGTGATCTAGCTTTTCCTTTGGTCTACATAATGCTGAATAACAGGTTTGACTGAATTCTTCACTTTCCAACTGGTTATCTTGGTGTCATGTAAATGTAGTGTTAGTACTTTTCTCTTGAACTTTGCATAAGTTGACCTTTTCCTTTAAATAAACATATTAGCTGACATGCAAGTTGTTCTGCCCAAACCCAAATTTCAAAATATAACCTAATGCCAGCCAATGACCGAGACACTGTACTTTTCTTCCTGTGTTAATGGGAGGTTTGAAATAAATATGTGCTCTGCGGTTTGCCAAAGCAGATGTTTAACTTTCAACATTCCACAGTGAAATGGCGGACAGAGCCCTTACCTTTGGGAATGGTAATCTGACAGCTGAGGTCACAGTCCTGCTGTAGCTGATAAAAAGCCACTTCCTGCAGTCGGGCACGCTCCAGCTCTGAGAGGCTTTGTATGGGAACTGACTTCAGTCGAACACTGCGCCCTGACATGCTGTTCCAAGTAAAATCGCCCTGTAGATCAAGCAGAAAAAATATGAAGTGTTACATGGTTCACCTACTTTAACAAACATATCCATCTCTTTTTTTTTTTTATCAGGAAGAAAAACATGACAGAGTCTTTTTTTTTTAAAGTTTATTTTCACTTGGAGTTAACTTTAGCGAAGTGGAATACATCTCTTTATTTTCAGATAGTCTTCATCTCAAAGAATTTGAATTCACCCTTCTTTTAGTGTGATAATTCTATATTAATCAAAGAAGTCAACACATATGTGGCCCATGATAGTACTGGAAAAGCTGTGTGATACTGTCTAAGACACTATGAGTTTATTAGAATTCATTAAGAAAAAAATGCCAATAAATGTATGTAACTGTCCATCTGTACCTTCACAATTCAAATCTTTATTTGGTGAGAAGAAGGAGACGGATAATTTGGCACATGCAACAGGAGGAAGTTAGGTGGCAAAGTAGATAGAGCCCAGGATGTAGAGTCAGAAAAAGACTTGAGTTCAAATCCAACCTCAGATATTAATTTTGTAATCCTGGGCAAGTCAGTCATTCTTTGTATCCGCTTCCTCAATCTGTAAAATAGAGATATTAATAGCAGCTACCTCACAAGATTGATCTAAAGAACATAGGAGATAACATGTAAAGCTTTTTGCAAACCTTAAAGCTCTATAGAAATGCTAGCTTATTATTAACGATGTAAAAGTCACCTTGCAAGTCTTGTAAAGTCAGGTGACTGGAACTGCCCTCAGTTTCTAAGAGAATGCATGCTAAAATGTTTCAGCATGTCTGATACTCTGTAGTGATATGATCCTATCACAGGGCATTGGGCTTACAGATGACCACTACAAATGAAATTAACCATTCACTGGGGCTGAGGAACAAAAACCCTTGGCTCTAGGCTCCTTTGCTATTGTTGCACTAAATCTTTCCTACTGTTGTACAAAATGAAGTTTTTCATATTATCATTTGCCTCTTTTTGTATCCCCAGTGCCTAGCGTGGTGCTTAGCATGTGGTAAATGCTTGATAAATGTTTATCGACTGGCTGACTACTCTCTATTTGGCAGACACAATGATAGGAAGACCTGCTTTAGACGGCTGTGGTGGCAAGTAACGAGGCAAAGTCTAAATAGGTTTTCCTTAACTTCTCCAAACCGTGTCTATTTGTGTTCTTGGGTAAATTGGGTGTGGAGAATTGCCCTAAATTTTTTTTGATATACTATTTTTTTTAAACATGAAATTAGTTACAAAAAAGGTTACCTGAAAGCAACTGATGTCTAAGTGTCTAGAGACCAATCTATTGCATGTCAGTCAGTCGACAAACTTTTATGAAGCACCTACTATGTGCCAGGCACAGGGCTAAGCACTGAGAATTAATAAAAAAAAAAAAGGCAAAAGAGAGGTTCTGTTCTTAAGGAGCTCACAGCTAATGGGGAAGATAATATGCAAACAGGTCCAAATGAGCTATATACAAGATAAATTGAAAACAACAGAGGGAAAGAACTAGAATTAAGAAGGATCGGGGAAGTCTTCTTACAGAAAGTGGGCTTTTAGCTGGGATTTGAAGGAAGCCAGGAAAGCTAAGAGGCAGAGATGAGAAGGGAGGCTATTTCAAACATGGAAGACAGTGACAATGCCCATGCGGGTTTGATGCAAATTGTTTTGTGAAGTTGGAATGATTTCCCATTAGAGCCCTTAAAGGGTTAATGACTTTGGTAACAGTAACTTGCTGCACATTTCTGTCACTTACCCCTTGATTTTAAATTAAAATTTGTCCATGTGTATTCAATGCCAAAGTAGTCTCTGCAGTGGTAGTCAAAGCAAATATTTTTATGTGCACCTGAAAATAGATATGTTCTCACCCACATAACGTCTCTAAGCATAGAATCACAGACATGAGAGCATCTAGTCCAACCCCTCTCATTTTACAGATGAGGAAACTGAAGTTCAAAGAAATACTGCCTAAGGTCACATAATTAGTAATAAAGGCCAGATGCAAATCCAGGCCTTCTCATTGCCAGTTGAGTGTTCTTTCCAACACACCATGCTGACACTCACTTTCATCCCAAAGAAGGAAATCTGTAACAAGAACTAATCCTCACTCTCCTTAATATAGCTTTCCCTAACTGAAGAGGAAACCCCGCATGCTGTGGATTACCAGTCATCATTCACCTGGCTAGCCTTCACCTGAAGTATCTATCAAGCGTTCACCCAGCAACAATGAATGAGATAGCTCCAGGAACTAGGCATTCCTGGGGAGATCTGAAATCAGAGAGGGGACAGAGTCCTCTCTGCCTCTTTCTTAATTCATGGAAATGCTGAGCGTGCCTTGGCATCCCAAAATTGTCACTATTCTTGCAACCTGTAAGAGGAAATCAAGGAAGCTGATTATGAAATTAGGATAGCATGTTTAAATGGTAAAACCTTCTCTACAGTTGTCATATAACTACTGAAAGAGGTGGCAAAAAAGTAGCTCTGCATCCACTCCTGTTTTGTTCTATCCCCTCATTCACTCAGCTACTATATTGAGAATATTGAAGCCATTTTCAATAAGCTCCCTCTTCATCTCAAAACCCTTGACATCATCTCCTCATTTCTCCTTTCCTCTAGTATCTCATAATGAAGTGACCCCTCTCTGTGTCAAAGCCAGCTTCTCCATATGAGTCTGTGATCCTTTCCCCTTCCATCTTTTCCAGCCTCCTCAATATTTCTCTCTGCTTTCATATCTTCGGCCTTTCCCTATCTCGTGGTTCCTTCCCTACTACCTATGCTCATGCTTAAACAAAACAATCCCAAGACACCATTTCTGCTTCTTCCTCTTTTCCAAACTCCTAGAATTTGCTGCCTATATTCATTGCCTTCCCTTTTGTTGTCTAGCTTCTAGCTTTCTGACTCCAGTGAAACTGCTCTCTCTAAAGCTATCAGTGATCTCCTAATGGCCAAATCTGATGGTCTTTTCTCAGTTCCCATACTCCTTGACCTCTCTGCTGCATATGTCACTTTGGACTACCCTCTTTTACCGAATATTCTCTTCTCTCCTACAGTCTGACAGCTCCTTCTCAGTCTTCTTTGCCAGTCACAGTCCATATTATATTGCCACTTATGACTGTTCTCCCAGCGCTCTCCCTCTCTCTCTCTCTCTCTCTCTCTCTCTCTCTCTCTCTCTCTCTCTCGCTCGCTCCTTTACAATGAACTTATTACCTCCCATGGGCTTAGTTAGCATCTCTTTGCAGATGACTCATGTACATCTATATAGCCAGTCCTAAAGTCTCTCCTCAGCTTCAATCCCACATCACCAAAAACTTATTGGACATTTTAATCTGGATGCCCTAAACTCAATATATCTAAAACATAACTATCTATCTTTTGCCCCAAATCTACCCCTCTTCCAAACTTCCCTATTTCTGTTAAAGGCACCATAATTCTTTTAATCTTTCAGATTTATAATCTCAGTCATTCTTCCCTCAGCATTTTTCCTCCCTCCACTCATTTTATCAGTTGTCATCTCCACACCAATCTCTCCTACCATACTGCTTCTTTCTACTCATATAACCCTCACCTTACTTCAGGTCCTCATCACCTCTTGCCCAAATTATAGCAACAGCCTCCCAATTGGTCTCCCTGCTTAAGTCTCCCTCAATTTGTTTACCCTTCACATCACTGCCAAAGTGATTTTCCTAAAGGGCAGATGTGGCTACCCAACTGAATAAATGCCATCCCCCAGGTTAAAATGTAACCCCATCTCTTTAGCTTTTAGAGCCCTACACAGCTCTGTACTGATCAAACTCTCCACTCATTGTATGGTATTCTCCCCCTACCCCATATTCTGCCCTCTCGAATGAGTCTGACCTGTGATCCTCACACATAGAACTTCAGCTCCCATCTATGTCTTTGCATTGGTGGTCTCTGGGGATTGGAATACTCCCCTCCCCCAACCTCAATTCTGCCTCATAGAATCCTACTCTTTCCTTTAAGACATAGCTCAAGGAGCACTTCATACATGGAAACTTTCCCGATCCTCTCAATGGCTAGTGTCCTCCTTTCAAACAATTTAATTTTCATTTTTATTTAATTACGTTGTATTAATTTAAATTTATTCTCTTTATATTTATTCTGCATACACAGATATATGTGCATATATGTATGTGTATATATGCATATATAATACAGCATATGTACATACATATACATATATTTTATATATACCTATTTTATGTTATATATAATATATAAATATAATATTAAATCAAAATTACATGCTATAACTACAATTAATTATATAATTATAATAAAATTATATATTAATATATATATCTACATTTACATGTAGATATATACATATCCATATCATATACATATACATACACCTATGCATACATATCCTTATCGTTGTTTTCCAGTTAAAATTATGTGAGCTCCTTGTAATTAGGGACTATTTCATTCTTTGTATTTATATCCCTAATGACAAGCAGGGTGCCTGGCAAAGAATACATGCTTAGTAAATATCTACTAATCACAATTTTAGCATTAAGGTTCCTTCTAGCAGATCTAAATCCAGTGAAAAGACAATTCTAGTTCCATTATCTTCTGACACCCATTGGCTGAAAGGGAAACTTGCAATTATAAACAAGTTTAGCCACCCCAAGAAGCTCACCCACATTTCAAACCAGCTCTAGGATCATACAATAGATAAGGTCTTAATAAATGGTTTTGTCTGACTCATTCCCTATTGCATTAAGCAGAGACATGTAACAGGCCAATTTTATTCAGCCTTTTCTATATAACCATTTATAACTTAGAATTAAATAGCATTTTATGGTTACAAAGCCCTCTAGATGCATTATCTCACTTTATCTGGATAACAACACCATGAGTAAGTAGTGTATTATTATCCCCATTTTACACATGAGCTGAAGAAAGGTTAAATGACTTATCAAATCACAAATCATAAGATTAGTAAGTGGTAATACTGTTACTCGATTCCAAGCTTTACTTCCAAGTCCAAAGTTCTTTCCCCCTTTCCTCTCTATCACACAGAATCAGTCAAGCATTGTTATATATTTGATGAGGCTCCTATAAGCTAATGTAAGAATTCATTTGCATATACTTGGAAACTAGGATGCAAGCATTATTAAAAATCATGGCTAGAGTAACACACAAGGACCGGTATATGTTGACGACTACTTGTGCCTCAGACGTATAAAAAATTATAAGTAGTTCATTTAGACAGTGCTTTGCAGATTCAACAAAACACTATGGACTGGTTCCACCTCTTCTTACCCTTTTCTCCTCTTCTCCCTCATCTGTGATTTCATTGGCATTGGAAACTACCTGTGAGGAAATTCCATCTACCAATCAGCAATTCCTTTGTAACTTATAGACTTAGATAGTCAGCTAAGGCACTGATAGCTTAAGTGACCTACAAAGCCAATGAATGTGAGAGCTAGAAGCCAAGTTTTCTGACCCTGAGGCAGGCTGTGTATCTACTATACACGCTATCTCTTACAGAACAATTGTGTGTTTTTTTAAATTCACACACTGATAATAAGCTAAAAGAAAACCAAAATTATGCACCAGCCTGCACCGAGAGCAATAAACTTTTCCTTGAAAATACCCTTTTATTAAATTCACTACTTGGGAAGCCCATTATTCAACAACACACCAACCAGGTAGACAATTGAATTAGGAAGACAGGGCTACCTAAATTGTTGTCATTATTTTCATGTATGACTCTTCGTGACTCCTTTTTGGGGGGTTTTCTTGGCAAAAATACAGGGGTGGATTTCTATTTCCTTCTTCAGATCACTTTACAGATGAAGAACTAAGAAAAACAGGATTAAGTGACTTCCCCAGGGCCACATAGCTAGGGTCTAAGGCTGCATTTGAATTCAACGAGATGAGTCTTCCTGATTCCAAGTCCAGTGCTCTATCCACCGAGCCACCTAGCTCCCCAGGATACCTAAAGGGAGCACCAATGTAGCTTTGTCTATACCAAACTGAAAGTTTCTAATGCCCCAGTCCCTTCTAACTTCTTATGTAGCTATGTAACCTGGTCTTATCACTCACCGTATCAAGTTTCTAAACTGCTTTCTAACAGTCTTATATCAGCTCTCATTAGCATAAAGTTTTAAGACAAGATCCCTGATAACCGTGTCCTAGAATGTAACCAGGCTACTAGAAAAGAAATGATACTCATCCCTGAACAACTATGTGAAAAATGCAGCCTCCCCAGGCAGCTGTTTTAGTCTGCATTAATGAGGGGTAATTGCAAGCAGAGAAAACAAGAAGAAATACTTTAGGGATTCACAGAAGCCCAACCTCATGCAACATACCATAACTGTGGAAGGCTGGGAACCAGCTGCTGCAAAGAGATCAGCCAAATCTGTAGCTATAAGAAAAGGAACTGATCTGTTTGGAGCAAAAGGCGTCGTATCATCATGCCATTTGTGAAACATTGTCAAAAACAATGTCCGGACTGTGAGTGAGGGGCTTGGCTTCTGGGCCCACTTTCTTCCCCTGACTTGCTGACTTTATCTCTCTAGGATTCAGTTCTCTCATCTGTAAAGTGAAGGGGATGAACTAGATGACCTTTCAAGTGCCTTCCAGCTCTGACATTCTATGCTTCTCTGAACACCAAGAGAGCCTTCAGACCATTGCTGTTATCGACAATCAAAACAAGAGAGGGCATCTGTGCTCAATATGAAAAGCATTCTTGGTCTGAGCTGACCTTTTTGGCCATGCCTGCACACATAAGTTACAATTTCTTATCAAACATGAATGACTTCAGAAATAAAGAATGACAAATACAAAACACCCAGTTTGCTGCAGTAATAAAAGTTTATTCAATCTACTTACCCCTAAAAAGTTAGTTTGGTAGGGATAGATGGGCACTTTTAGAGCCTATTATTTCTATGGCCTATTCTAGGGAATTTGCCAGAATGCTATTTCAGGGAGAAGAGTGATGAAATATGAAGATGCCTTTACTACCCAAGGCTTTATTTATATACTCAGCATCCCATTCAACTGTGAGTAAATTCAGAAGGTCCTGCTTGCAAAGGTTTAGTTCATAATATTTTGTCATGTCGCGTATTTCAATTTTAGGTCATCTACATCTACATTTTTTTCCCAACCCAAATTTCCTTATGAGGAAGTATTTAATTGTGAGGCTACTGGAAAACACCCTGTTTTCAAGCAGAATGTCTTTCATCACAAGGGGAACATATTTGCTTGGTCTCCATCTACCAATCCCAAACCAATTTTGCAGGGCAGGGGAAGGGCTGGAAACAATCAAACTTTTACTGAAGTTACTTATTTTTCAACTCTTCAAGTTTCTACTAAAGTCCAATAGTGGTTAATTTATTGTTTCCAGTTTACCCTTCATTTTCTAATGAGTCTCTTTCCCCACATCAACTGATGAAGAAAACAGAGATAAACACCAAATCTAACAACTTGCTCACTCATATGCCTATTAAAGGAAATATATATCCTTTACGACATGGATAGTTTTTTTCCCCTTTGTCTATCTAATCAACATTCAATAGCAAACATTTACTGGAATTTTTACGAAGGGAAAGGGATGGTGTGTTTGGGGAGGCGGCAAAATTATAAATAGTAATTTCTTTGAAAATGTGCCAAATTTATAAGACATGAAAATCTATGTCAAGTAGATGCATTGTTCTTCAGGGACAGAAAATAAAACTAAATGAAATCAAGTGGTATGAGTATGGTATGTAGACCTGTGCTTGGATTTAGGAAGACCTACATTTGAATCCTGCTGCAAACCTTTACTAGTTTGAGACCCTAGGTAAATTACTCAAAGGCAGCTGGTAGCACAGTGGATAGAGCTTTGGGTCTGGAGTCAGGAAGACCCAAGTTTAAATCCAGCCTTAGATACTTCCTAGCTATATGGCCCTGGGTAAGTCACTTAACTTCTGATTGTCTGGCAAAATAGATCCACTGGAGAAAGAAATGGCAAACCACTCCAGCATCTTTGCCAAGAAAACCTCGACTGGGATCATGAAGGGCTGGATGCAATTGAACAACAACCCCTCCTTACACCTCTGGGTTTCCTTACCTCTACTACTTATGTCTCACTCTCTTGTAAGCCCTCTGTAATTTGACATATGACCTTATCCAAATGAGACTTTTCTCCAAAGGCACTAATGATATCTTAACTGTCAAATGGTGTTTTTCTCAATTCTTATCATTTTTGAGCTCTCTGACATCATTTTCTTCTAGACACTTTTTCCTCTCCAGATTTTTGTGACACTGCTCTCTTCTCATTGTCTTTCTACCTGGCTGACCATTCCAAAGTCTCCTTTGTTGGTTCTTCACCCATGTTATAGCCCACTAGCTGTGAGCATAGCCCAAGCTTTATCCTGGGGCCTTCTTTCCCTCCACACTAACACTCTTGGTGATCCTATCAACTCCCAATGGTTTGACTATCATTTCTATGCAGATGATTCCCAGATTTATATATCTAGCCCTAAACTTTTCTGAGTCACAGTGCAACATTACTAACTACTCTTTGGACATCTAGAACTGGATGTTCTGCAGGCATTGCAAAACAACATGTCCAAAACTGAACACATTATCTTTCATCTAAAACCCTCCCCTCTTCTAATCTTCCCTATTGCTGTTGAGGCACCTAGGTGTCTCGGTGGATAGAGTAATGGCCCTAGAGTCAGGAAGTCTCATCTTCCCCAAGTTCAAAGCTGGCTTCAGGCTCTTACTAGCTTTGTGACCTGGCCGTGTCACTTAACTCTGCTTGCCTCGGTTTCCTCATCTATCAAATGAACTAGAGAAGGAAATGGCAAAGAACTCTAATATCTTTGCTAAGAAAATCCCAAATGGAGACATGAAAAGTCAGACATGACTAAAAAAATGACTGAACAAAAAATGCCTGTAATGTCTTACTCCCTCATCTCTGCTTTGGTTTCCTTGACTTCCTTCAAAACTCAGCTCCAATTCTACCTTCCATAAGTATAAATTGGAAGATATCAGGGGTTCTTAACTGTAGGTTTGTGAATTTGTTTGCTAAATATTTTGATACTTGTATACCAATGTAATTGGTTTTCTTTATAATTAGGTATTTTACTTTATTCATTTAAAAACAGGATTCTCAGGAGTCTACAGGTTTCACTAGATTGCCAAAACCTTCTATGACACAAGAAAGATTTAAAGACCTCTAGCAAGATGGTCTTCAATTACTTTCTGATTCTTACATTCCTTTATTGTTTTTAATATTGATAACTCCCATCGATAAAGCCTTTTGTGGGATAAAAAGCACTTCTATCATTATAACCTCTTAGATAAATAATAGAAGATAGCAATCTCATTTTACAGATTTACAGAGGTTAAGTGAATTGCCTGTGGTCACATAGCTATCAAGTACATGAATCAAGATCTGAACCCAGACCCACAGCTTAAGCTGGACATGTGATTATACCTTCACTTCAAGCTGAGATCTTGTGGATAAAACAGGAAAGTTTTTGAATTCTTAAGACGTATCTTGGACATGCTATGGGGCTGATTGTTTAAGAATGTAGCTTACACATAAAAACAGATGGGGCCAATATTCAGGTCTAACAATTTTTGAAATCTATTTACAAAACTGGATTCAATATTCAACTTTAAATTAAGAAGTTGGGGATGTCAGTCTCTAATGTGCCACTGGGTCATTATGACTTTAGTGATGTGGTGGCTTATTTTCTTTCTAAAAGAGAATTTTAAATGACCATATCATTTTATAACTTTTGATACATCAAATTGCCTGACAGCACTGAATATTTGCTGAGCCCACAAAAATTGAATCACATATAGATTATCTCAAGCAACATTGCAAAATACTGCATTAGGTTGTTTTCTGACATCTATAGCTATGCAGAAAATATCTCCCTTTCCAAAAAAAGGCAGCTTACCCAGGTTCTTCACTTTATACTCATAATAAAATGGATCCTGACCAATTTACCCATCACTAAAGTCTTCAGTTTCATGAGACACCACCAGTACTGACCAATTGCTCTGCCATTGGGCCCTATAGGCATTGACATTTGCCATGCAAGTGTACCCTAAGAACCCTTGGGCCTTGCTGTTCTTGTAGCCAGACTCCTCATGGCTATTCTTTCCTTGGACGCCTCTCATTTTCCTATTTCTATTCCTAGAACTTAGCATAGTGCTTGGCACATAGTAAAAGTTCAATAAACGCTTTGGTGTTCATTCATTCAAATGCATTTTTTCAAAGTCATGTTGAACATGGACTTATAATGTAATGAAAAGCAGAGTATCATGACTTTTAAGCATTATACATACACACATGCACAATATATATGTGTGTGTTTGATTACAAATGGGTTTTGTATTTCAAATTTCCTTATCTTCCTAGGTTCTAAACCCCATCATTAGATTTAAAATTTTTGGCTAATGGAGACACAACGTTCAGATTAATTCAAATGTTACATAATCTTAGGGCTTGAAATTAACTTATAGATTATATAGTCTCGTTTTATAGTTGAAAAAACTGAGACCTAGAGAGGTAAAGCCATGTGACCAGTTAGTAGCAATACTGGGATTAGAACCCAGATGTCCTGAAAGTTCCATATTTTTTCAAATATATCCCTCCTATCCCCTGGTTTGAGTTTGTATGGTAGATTTGTTTTCTTTTTAAAGGATTTATTACTTCATATATCCTTATTTAACCTGTATATTAGAGTTCTTAACTTGAGGTCAGTGGACTGATTACATAGGCACGTATAAGTCCATACATGCATATATGTATGTATGTATATACATACACACACACACACACATAATTGTATTTCAGTATGATTGGTTTCCATCCAACCATTATTCTGAGAAGGGGTCCATAGGCTTTACCAATCTGCTAAAGGGGACCATGGCATTAAAAAAAAATTAAGAGATCCTTAAATAGATTGATAGGGTAGGAAATCAAGGATAGAGCCACTCACCAAGAAGGTAAAATCAAGACTTCAGTAGCTTTTTTAAAGCAGGGAGAACCAAGAATATTTCTTCCAAAACTTGGAGAGGGCATTCTAGGAGGAAGATGATGCCATTTCTGAAATCAGCTCTTAAACTATCTTCTTTGCAAGGATAATGGTAAGTTTTTCTGTAAGTTTATAACATTACCCATGCATGACCCATGTGTACAAGGGCGCGCACACACACACACACACACACACACACACACACACACACACACACACTCTAAAATCTCTTTAAACGGAACTGGGTAGTCTTAAAATGCAAGGCTCGGGCTGCCTGTTCCCAGCAAAACTCCTGAGTGTGCCCAGAACCACAATAAAATGTAATTGGGAAATGTTTAACAAAATAAAAAAATTTAATGTAACATAGATAATGTTAGTTTGTTAAAATTAATTTATCAAAGTCAATATACAGCCCACACGGATGCATTTCTATTTGAGCTTGACACCTCTGCTCTAAGGGAAGCATTTTCAGTAAACTCTTCGTGCTTTTGATTATTGATGGTATTTGAAAAGACAACTATATGACAGACAGAAGTGACTTTGCCGAGTTGAGTTACTGTTCTGTTGGAGGTCTTTTTTTTTTCACCCACTCCCCAACTCCAGTTCTCACAGAATCACAGTGCTGCTCTACCCCCATGAGTGGCAGCTTGGAAAAGAGAGCCAGAAATATTATACATTATTATAGTATACATTAATATTATACAATATTATGACATTATACAAAGACAACACATAGAACAACCCAGTTCTTTGGTCAGTTTCAACTTTTTACATCTACCCGCACAACATTTTCATACAAGTTTTTAAAGGGCTGAATGTTTATAAATTTCAATAAATATTTTCATGGAAATCTTTTAGATTTCCTTGAAAGTTAAATAATAGTTTTTAAGTGGCACATACAAGAAAACCACACTGATTCAGTGTACAAAGTACAGTTATCTAAATTAGTGAAGAAACTAAATTACAGTAGAAAGCTTCAGATCCTTTATTAACACTTTCCCAGGTATGATGCTATTAAAACATTTTGGAAACACTTGGGAAAAAAGTTCTAACTTGAATGCAAACCAAGTGCAATGAGTACAAACAAGTGTTACAACAGACTACCGAAGAAATACTCTTATGAAGATTTTTTAAAAAAAGAAATCCATTCTTTCTTATCACTGGTGATTTATATGTTCAATAGACAGATGCAAACCTATGTGACTTAGTAGCAATATTTTTGATGCAGTTCATACAATGACGTCTCCATATGGGATCTGGAGAACTTTATCATCAACAGAAAATCTTTTTATTTGAACTAGCAACATGTAAGTATGAGGTGGGTATAAGAGTAGCAGCAGTCAGGGGTATAATTGGTTTCCTTTGCGATTCTATGTATTTTTATTTTATGTATTTAGAAGCATTATTCTGAGAAGGGGTCCATAGACGTAATGAGAATGCTAAAGGGGTTCATGGCATTAACAACAACAACAAAAGATACAGGCCCTGCTTTATGAATGAAAGAATGGGAAACCAAAGATAGAGCTTGCAGGAGCCAGCTAGAACCCACTTGGAAGAGCCAATTGTTAAATTTTTTCTATAAGTATGTACACCATGGAAAGAGGCAAATCTACAAATTAGGACTTGATTTATTGTTTTGTTTATTATCAGGACTTAAAAAAGCACCAACATAACCTTTACAATGTGTCACATACAGGATTATGTCCCTCTCCCCTCTCCTCCCTCCCATCCTGCCAGAGAGCTGATTGTTAAACACTTACTAGCTATACCCCTGCTTGGTACAATGCCTTGGCATATAGTAAGTGTTTAATAAATATTTAGAAATTGCTCAGTTGAGATTACAAAGGGGGAAAATTCAACATCATTGCAATGTAAAATCTGACTTATTAGGACTATGCTTATTTAGAATTTTTGCCAGTTGAGGCAAGGGTTTTTTGAATTTTATTATTGCCTTCTCCATAAGATTTAGAAGGATATATTACTACTAGATAAATGTTCCTACGGTAATTGTGAAGAATGAGGGAACTGTCTACATCATTCTTAAGGTTATTACGGCTATACATATATACATACATACACACACACACACACACACACACACACACACACACACACCCCACTCCATGATCAGTTGGGTCCCTCTCTTGTTTGCTATGCAGTATAGGAACAATATAGATGCCAACTTAATGGTGGTTTGGTCAAGTGGTAAGGAACTACTGTTTGATAAAGAGTGCCCACTATTATGCCATATAACCTGAGTCAGTCTTTAACCTCAAAGACAGGAAGAAAGGTCCGATATATACTGAATATTTATTTCAGAAATGTTGGCAGTAAAAGGAACTAGTAAGAAAGGAGATGACCTTTGCTTAGGGAATGGCTGAACAAGTTGTGGTATGTGAAGGCTGTAAAATGTTGATGTGCCATAAGAAATTATGAATATGAAGAATTCAGAGAAGCATGGTAAGAATTATATGAACTGATATGAAATTAGAAATGAAGGTGATATAAATATAAAAGTTAATGATAAAAATTAAGAGATTTTTTCAAAAAAGTCACCTTTTAAGTATACGGAACATTTTCTAATAGTAAATATATTATTTTCATTGAAAAAACAGCAACAAAGTGTGATTCAACTAGTGAGTGCAGGGACCTGAAAGAGAGCAAAAATAATTAATGCCAAAGAGGAGAAAGAATCTCAGTACTGAATTGTCAAGCTATTTAGACAATAGTTACTGAAGAAGCTTATTCTTCTTCGTGACACCCTGATATATTGAAACTGAAGTTAACACTTTTATCAAATTTCTGATATATAATCTTTTCCAGTATCTAGAAAGCACACACATACAAAATCATTATGCCTTTTTTGGTAGCATTTTCAACATAAAATGCCTACTTGGCTTTCATGAGAGCAATATTTTCAAGCACACAGAGTTCATACTTATCTTAGGACCATGTCAATGTTGTGAACTGACCCTCCAGAAGCCAATGAATGTAGACAAAAAGTATGATAACCCATGGTACAGTGGCTTTGCACCCAGACCAGTACTACCTTTGAAGATAAGACAAAAGATGGCACACTTCCAGAGGCGTTATCTTCACAATTGCCAACAAAGTGATAAAAAGAGGATGTGAAATTATTTCCATAATCAGGAATTATCAGGAACAGCTTATAGCGTATTTCTGGCTATTGCTAACATCCTCAAATTTGGGTCACAGGCCAATGTAGTTCTTTGTTTTTCTGATTTTCCTTAAAAAAAAAAAAAGACTGAATCATATTAAAGCATTATTATGCAATTGTAATCCAATATTTTACTTTTGTGTATACTTTGGTCCCCAGTATAACATTTTAAAAAGGAAATTGAAATTGGAGCTAATAGCTATGTCATAATTAGTGTGAATAATGAATCCTCTGAAGTGCTCACATGTATTCCAATTTACACTATTTAAAGTTATAATTATGTAAAATATGGTAATTGGTTCCAGCCAGCTCAATGGAAATATTCAGTGCAAATTTGAATAATTGACCAGTTCAGGAAGATTCTTTGTTTTTACTAATTGGAATCTAGCTATGCCAGTAACTTTCTCGTTTCATAAATGTAAATGAAGTTGAAATAACAAAATCATAGGAAAGTTCTGACATTTCCAATAGCTGAACATTCTGTCACTGTCAATACATGACTATGAGAAAAGATTTGGGGATAGGCCAGAGTGGGTCTAATATGATGGTGCAATGGTTAGAGAGAGAGATCACCTTTAAGCCAGAAGGACTTGTCTCTGACACATAGGAGCAGGGTCACTTAATGTCTTAGTGTTTTCCACAACTCTCTAGGAATATAAGTTCAGGGAAGGTGCCATCCTGCACTGGTAATGAGAATTTTCTCCTCCAGAAATTACATATGTGAATGAGATCATAGGCCTAGTCCTTATCCCTATCATGGCAAAATGTTCTAGAAATGCATTGTTATTGTGGTGTTGGTAGACAGAAGTGTTAAGTTCTCTGAGTAATATGCAGAGAGGAATATACCAGAAAGCACTATATATACACTTAAAAAAACATTAAATATTTTAAATCTCATTTCTAAGAAAAAAACCCTCAACAAATTCTACTTTTGCTTACATAAATTTCTCATTTCTGAGAAATAGAAAGTAGAAAGTAATAGAAGTAGAAAATATTTTATTTCAAATTAGAGTTCACTGTCTCATAGGCTCATCAAAGGTCAAAGTAGGGATTTGGAGGTCACTCAGTCTACTCCTTTATTTTACATATGAGGGAACAAAGGCTTAGAGAAGATGACAGTGGCTTGTCCAAGATTACACAACTAGAAAAAGATTAAAAACCAAACCAAGATAGATCTTCTGACTCCACATTCGACAGTCACCCCAAAATGCTAAACACCAGAATCTCAAGGTAAATTTGAAGCACAGAAAAATACAACTAATATAAATATAGTAAATCCTAGATCAACTAGAAATCAGCCAAATCAAGTGAAATATTTTTCACTCTATACCACATTTTTAATAGAAAGAGACAAATGACTATGACGTGAGCTCCCTGTTCATTGAATGTCTTTGAGTTGAAATGAACCTCAAAGGACTATCAAGAATATTTGAACAGGAATCCCTTCCATAGAATCACCTGTAATTCAGCCTTTGCTTGGAGATCCACAGTAAGGGAGAATCTACTACATCCAGGAGTCAATTCTACTTTTGACACTTCTAACTCTCAGGAAGTTTCTCCATACTAGGTTTACCTTTTTGGCAACTTTTTTGCATTATTTCTAGTTCTGCCCCCTAGGGCCATAGAGAATAAGCTTAAATGCTTTTGCATTATTTCTAGTTCTGCCCCCCAGGGCCAAAGAGCATAAGCTTAAATGCTATTCCACATGAGTGATAACACCAATATTTAGGAGGGATCTTTCCCTCTTCCCCCTCATTCCAACAGGGATTAATTTTCTCTAAAAGGTGATAACATTTTCCCAGGGACCTGACTGGTCCCTGCCTCCCTTGATGTTGATTCCTGGTCATCTAAAGGCATAAAAAGTCTTATCCCTGTGGAGCTGGGCCTTTCCAACTCGGAGAATATCTGAATGACATCAAGGCTCTACACCCTGCCTTGTTGTCTAGATGTGTGCCCATATTCAAGGAGGTGGGGTGGGGTGCTGTGCCTAGAGAAGCTAATTACCATTATATCCTTATTGAATAGTAACAATATATAATAAGGATACAGGGGCATCAAGAAAACAATACAGGATACAAGAAAACGAGCACAATATCAGTGTGATATTGCAGCAAAACGAACACATTTTCCTCTGGCTGCTTCAGAGGCTAAATAAACCCCACTCTGTTAATTGCTGGATGACTTACAGCTGTCTCATTTCATCCTCAATCTCACAGAGTGTCAGCATCAGGACTGCTTCTAGCAACACGACAGCCATTCAAATACTTGGAGACAGCTGTTATATCCTCATTATGTTTTCATTTTTTTTCTGGCTACCTTCCTCAGTTCTTTTAATTGACAAATTCTCAAGGCCCTTCAATATTTAAGATGTTCTCCCCTGGACTCTGTCCAACTTATTAATGGCCTTTCTAAAATTTAGTTCCCAGAATTGAACACAATATTCCAATTATGGTCAAAACAAGTAAGAGTGCACCAGATCTATCACCTCCTTAATCCAGATGCTGTGCCTCTGAAGCAGCCAAAGGAAAATGTGTTTGTTTTGCTGCAAAATCACACTGATATGGATATTGTAATTCACTAGCAGTCGTCTTGATCTGTATCTTGCCACTGGACCCAGATGGCTTTGGAGGAGAAAGTGAGGCTGGTGACCTTGCATAGCTCTCCCTCACTTAAATTCAACTCACTCGTAAGTCATAGCATCATCTTCCTGATATCATGGTCTTCTTTGAGAATGAAGGACAAGCAACAGCAATTTACTAAAACTCCACATCTTCTTCAGACAAAAACCGTTCCAGTGATACTTTCTTCATCTTACATACTTGAACCCAGGAGTAAGACCAAATTTAATCTAATGAAAATGATTCCATTAGATTTGGCCCAATATTGTAGATTTTTTTCCCTTTTTTTATGGGGGTAGGGAGGCAAGGCATTTGGGGCTAAGTGACTTGCCTAAGGTCACACAGCTAGTAAGTGTCAAGTGTCTGAAGCCAAATTTGAACTCAGGTTCTCCAGACTCCAGAGCCGGTGCTCTATTCACTGTGCCACCTAGCTGCACCTTCAACATTCTAGCTTTTCAAGAGCTTTGGGGGGGGATCCTAACTTTGTCAGCAAACGTGTTAAGGATCCCTCAGGTTTTTGTTATCTGAAAGTTTGGTTATCGTGCCATCTTTTCCTTCATTCAAGTAATTTATAAAAATATTTGACAGCATCGAGCCAAACCCTTCCAAGTTGGCACTGAACAGTAAGCGACAGTAGTTTTTTGGGTTGAGCCATTCAATTAGACCTGAATCCAACAGAATGAAATGGCAGAATACTGAATTTGAACTTTATTATGTAGACAATGAGGAGCCACTGACAGTTTTTGAATAGAGAAACAAAATAATAGAAGCCATGGTTGACATCACTCTGGCACAGGTTAAAAATAGTGGTCTGCAGAGGAGGAGATGCTGAAGGTGGGGAAAACAAGTTTGGAGGTGATTATAGTAGTTAGTGAAAGAGTACCAACTGCCTCACTTAACTGAGATTCAGCCATTGGGCATCTTCAACTTTCAACATCATAGCAAGAGACCTCAAAGCATAGGGGTGATGATGGAATTTCAAAGACTATCCCTAAAGAATTTGACCTCTGCAAAGCCCCATCAAACTAAAACAGGTTAAGAACAAGGGACTATGCTTGTTGTCTGGGGATCAACATCTAGGGTCAGAGAGGCTCATGACAAGGAAAATCGCCATCAGGTGGGGGACCTTTTTTACCTACAGCATACTCATGAAGACTGGTCTGCTATGTCAATGGGGTAAGCACTCAAGGATTTCTGAAAGTGAATGCAGAGATGAAGTCAAGAACATTTAAAATTAAATGCTGCAGGATTATAAGGAAAGGACTTAGTGATCTGGTCAAATCAATTCAATTCAGCAAACATTTATTAAGTGCCTGCTATGGGATATGCACCCTGTCAGGCTCTGGGGAACATTTCCTATATACAAAGATCAGATGTTTATCAATGTTTGTTAAGTTCATAATAAAATGAAAAGGGAGAAAAAAAACCAAATTGTTTGAAATGTTTACCTTTGACCAATAGAATATAAACTCCTTGAGTAAGTATTATTTTTATGTGTGTTGCTAAAACCTGCCTTACCCCAAGTATAAATCCCAAGGAAGTAATTTTGTATCTCTTTTCCCTTTTGGTATCCCTCATAGAAACATGAAAAATTTTCCTCTAGGTACAGGAAAAATCTGTTTACTTTTCATGTTTTAAACATGGGATGTAGCAGGGCAAATAGAATGGATGAACAACCCTGATCATCATCCCACCCCACCACAGTTAAATAGAAAAAACAGATCATAAATGAACCTTTGAAGCTCTGTTATGCAGTTTACTTAAAAATGTGTGTAAAGATGCTATGTATATATAACATATATACATGCATACAAATATACATACACATACATATATGTATATATATATATTTAATTTGTTAGCACCAATGCTGTTCTTATTTTTGTCCCCTTTGCAATGGTCCATCTGCCCTCTTTTCTTTATTAAATTTTTGTTGTTGACTCTTTCCTTTCCATTCTATTTAAAACAAATCATTATCACTACCCTTTCACAGCCCTCCCCTCTATTCTCCAAATAAGCCTTCCCCTATAACAAATAAACATAATGAAGTGAAAAAGATCGATACATTATCCATAACTAAGAATTTGTGCTTCATTCTGCACCTCTAGAGAACATAACCTCTTTGCCAACAAAGCCAGACGGCGCATACTTCATCATCAGTCTGATGAGGTTGTGATTAGGCATTGCACTGATCTGCATTCTTAAGTCTTTCAAAGTCTTCATTCTTAAATGATTTTCCATAATTATATGAATTGTTCTGCTTCTGCTCATTTCCTTCTACATTAGTTCATGCAAATCTTTCCAGGTTTATCTGAATCCATTCCTCTCATCATTTTCCTCAGCAAAATGATATTCCATTACATTTATATCCATAATTTGTTCAACTATTTCCAACCGATGAACAGGCACAATTTTTAAGTTCTCTGCTACAATAAAAATACTGTGATAAATGTATTTTAAACATATTTAACATATTTTGATATATTTGTTAATATAATAATAATAATAATATATTGCATTTAACCCCTTTACATTCCAAATCATTTAAAGCCTACTACATTTCAATTTTTCTTTCTGAATCCGAACTAATGGAGCCTAAATTAGTAGGCTTACTAAAAGAGGCAAGAACAAATTGATGACCTTTAGAGACTAAGAAGAATATATAAACATGGACAGGCTATTTCTTCAAGTAATAATCTAAAATATAGTTAATCAAATAAAAAGTCAATAATCTTGGAAGGGGCTAGGAGGATAATAATAAAGATAATCATAACTGATATTGACACAGTATTTTAAAGTTTGTAAAGTCCTTTATATACATTAACTCATTTGAGCCTCACAGCACCCTTAAGAGGTAGACATTTCTGGTTTAATAGTCAATAAAATACTTATCAAGCATTTACTTTGTTATAAGCATTGTGCTAAATATTGGGCATACAAAGATAGTCTCTGTTCACAAGGAGCTCACGATCTAATAGGGGAGATAACACACAAACAGCTATGTATAGATAACATATGCATGATAAATTGGAGATGATCAACAAAGGCAAAGCATTAGCATTGAGGGGAAACTGGAAAAGCTTTTTAGGAAAAAGTGAGATTTTAGCTGAGACATAAAGGAAGTCAGGGAAGCCAGGGAAGAAATTGAATTTCAGAGAGGTTACTTGCATTCTAACTGTACCACCACATTGCCCTCTTTTAATTATTCCCTATTTATCCAGTATATGGCTTGCTTTGCCTATATTTGTTTGCATGTTTTCTCATCCCATTAGATTGTAAGCTCCTTGATGGCAGGGATGGTTTTTTGCCTCTTTTTATATCCATAGAACTTAGTACAGTGCTTGGCTAATAGATGACATTTAATAAATGTTCATTGATTGATAAACATACATAAATATGAGTTGCCTTTACACTATGAAGTAATCTGCAAAAAACATGATAATAATACTAGTTAGCATTTATATAGTGCTTCAAGGTTTGTGTAATGCTTTACAAATATTTTTATCCTCACAACAACCTGGTGAGTTAGATGCTAATATTATCTCCACTTCACAGATGGGGGAGCTAACTAAGGCTGAGACATTGTGACTTCCAGTGTCATACTCTAGTATGTATCTGAGGTAGGATTTGAACTCCAGTCTTCCTAACTGCAAATTCAACACTACATCCTCTGTATCACCTAACTGCTTAACAAATGAGTATTTTGTAGAGCATTTTTCTTTATACTACTTCAATAACTTTTCATATTTAAACAGATTGCAAATTCTTTATACTTTTAGTTGTGTCCCCTACTGAACATCATTGTTACTTTGCTGTCTGTACTAGTTTGATCAAAAATGCAATAAAAAACTTGAACCTGATACGTTTCTGTGAAAAATATAGTTGTCACAACTGAGGCACCATGTTCTGCTCTCAGTGCTGCATTTTAAGAAGGATATCATTAATGAATATTAGAACAAAAGGAGGGCTGCAAACAATGAGGAGAAGTGGAAAGTATAGGTGATGTTTTGTCTGGAGCAGAAAAATTATAGGAAGGGAATGGTAGCTGTCCTGAAGTGTGTGAAATACTTTCATGTGAAACACAAATTATTTATTCTATATAACTCCAGAAGGCAGGATTAAGACAAGTAGATGGCAATCACAGGGAGGAAGATTCCTTCTCATTCTAAGGAAGAGCTTCTTAACAAATCGAGCTGTTTAAAAACAGCAAGGGTTGAGTTATTGAGTTCTCCATTACTAGAAATGCTCTTTCAGACTTCTATTTGGCAAATATTTATTGAGTGCATATTGGCAGCAGCAATATAGAACCTTCTGTTGAGGATATTCCAGAGGAGTAAGCAACATTAGATAGGAATTTGGACTCTGTTCCCTTTCAACTCTAAAATTGTATTCTAATTCTTTTCATGTCACGTAGGACTGCAGGCTATAGTGTGGGAAGGAACTTCAGAGATCATCTAGTCCCAAACCTTCATCTTTTTAATACATGGGGAAATTGAAATATCCAGTCACATAGCTATTAAGTATCTGAAATAGAATTTGAACTCAAGCCTTTATGTCTATAAGCTCAGCTCTTTATCTACTGCACAACCTAATGTACTTCTTTTGTAACTTTCGTTTTTTAACGTTCATTTTTAAAAATTTGAGTTCCAAACTTCCTCCCT
Source organism: Phalanger gymnotis (assembly GCA_028646595.1). Classification (NCBI taxonomy): domain Eukaryota; kingdom Metazoa; phylum Chordata; class Mammalia; order Diprotodontia; family Phalangeridae; genus Phalanger; species Phalanger gymnotis. The sequence goes on along the minus strand of CM053622.1, from coordinate 481,689,380 downwards.
TTAGCCCCTCCCTACCCATTAAGAAGACAAACAATATGATACCTATCATACATGTGAAATTGTGCAAAACATATTTTCAACTAATTGACTTCTAATAGGTTTATAATAAATTTTAACGTACTTGTTAGATGCCATGGCTGACACATTATATTAAATTTTGCCCCATATATTTTTTCTCTTCCATCAGGTAACATTTAGAAATTATTTACATAATTTCAAACAGCTTGATAATTGGGGAAAGTTAGATGTTCTATCAACTGGACAAAAAATATTTCAGTGCCCGAATTATTTTTTTCTTTTATATGGATGCCTGACATTGAGTATACAAATTCTACTAAAAAGAATGTTGCCATCAAGTTCCTGGTAACCATAGCTACAACCCTATAATGTTTAGTTCTCTATTATAAAATACCTTCTGCATTGCATCAAAATGGTTCACCTGACAAGGGTGATCTTTTAGATTCTTAATAGTAGCGCAAGTCCAAATCCTGGGGCCTCCTGCCAAAACTGAAGAAAAAGTCCCTTTTTTCTTTTATTAACCACTGAAGAAAGAGATCTCAATGACTGGGGGTTCTCCCACCTACAAAGTAGTAGGTATGGGCAATGAAGAGTGTGGTGGCCCCACAACTACAATTAGGGTCAGATGACCTGGGTTCAAATTTGAACTCTATCACTTACTGTGTTTATATCCCTATGAAAGTCGCTTAGCTTTTCTGAGTCACCTATGTACTTGGCAAAGTATTGTAAATATCGAATGGGATAATTTATGTAAAGTGCTTCTTAAACCCAAAGTATTCTATAAATGTTTTTGTGGTCAACTGCTGCTGATACTCATGTCCACTTCTTTTTTATCCCATTTGCAGTTTTCTTGGTAAAGATGATCGAGTAGTTTGTCATTTCTTTCTCTAGCTCATTTTACAGATGAGGAAGCTGAGGGAAACAGGATTAAGTGACTTGTCCAGGATCACACAGCTAGTAAGTATCTGAGGCCAGATTTGAACTCAGGAAGATGAGCCTTCCTGATTCTAAATCCAGTGCTCTATGTACTGAACCACCTAGCTGCCCTCACTCTCTACACATATGCAATTATTATTTTGAATATAAGCTCTGGAAGATTCTAACGAGCTAGGAACAGGAGCATAGTGATGGATTCTACATTTCTTATCTATGTATCACTTAATTAATCAATATTTATTTATAAAGAACCTACTTTGTGCTGGGAACTGTGCTAGAGATTGGGAATACAAAGACAAAAACCAAAGAATCCTTGCTTTTAAAGAGCATATGTGCTTTTGGGGGAGCACATATACCTATATAGGCATATACAAAATAGTCATAAAAGACATATGTTATAAATTTTTTTTGATGCACTAACAGCTGGGGAGACCAGAAATTTCTTGTTGTATAAGGTAATATTTGAGCTGAATCTTGAAGGTAACTTGGGATTTTTTGAAACAGAGATCAGAGAATATTAACCTGTTTGAAGAGGTCCATTTCTAGGCTGGATTGAGATGGTTTTTCCCCTTTTGTTGATTATAGCAACTCTGGAAAACCACCTATTAAGTTAAAAGAGGATTGGAATCTATGTCACGAAATGGATTATTTACAGTGGTGAAATTATGTATCTTGAATTATACATTAATAAACTAAATAGCATTCAAGTTTTGTTGACTATTTTCTTCTTTATTTCTTCTTCTTTAACCCTAACATATGAAAAAGTCTTACAAAGGGAAATATGATGTAGTTCATTATTGATTTTTCACATATTGCAAATCAATAGAAGTTCCCATTCAATAGATGATTCAATCTACCCACAGCTTAAAGTCATAGATAGGTTCATAGTCATTGAATTATAGAGCAGGAATAGATCCTTTCGTGTACTGATTTTTTTAAAAAATCTTTTTTATGTGCAAAGTTCTTGAATAATTCTGAGCAATCACAGAGCAGGGTGGGCTTTTTCCTTTTGTTTTGGTCCATCATGTATCAATTCTGTCCTGAAAGAATTCTCAGTGTGCCACTTGAATCCCATGAAGAACTCAGCACTATGACACAACTTAAACTTCCAATCCTTTCAGCCTGACTAGGAGAAAGGCAGAACTGTGTGCATCCTTTCCCTTTTCCATATGGGCAAAATTGCCAGCAGAAGCAGAGAAAATAAGTGATTTAGTAAAGCGTTGGGAGGTTAGATAGAAAAGCAAGTACTAGAGACAATGTCACCTATGTAAAAAAAAAAAAAAACTCTTGTACATCTAATCAGCTATGAGGAATTAGTAATGGCTTTCCTTCCAAGACCTGGCCACAAAAAAAAAAAAAAATCAACACAACTAGATGCTACCAAACTCAATGCTGAACTACATTAAGAGGTCAAATAAATTGGCCTTAAACTATTAAAATGTGTTTAATATCCATTCTTCCTTTTCAGGAAGTAAGCCTTCAAATGAGGTACAGAGTAAAGGAATATAAGTGCATATTAAGAAGCCTTCAGAGAGAAATCTCAAAGAAAATGAGATTCTTTTGTGTTTGAGTTCTACAAGATTGAATGGGGATTCTCTAGCTGGCCCCCAAATAAAATCTTCGTCTGAACAGCGTATTTATTTTTTAAAAGACGGGCAGAAGGGAAAAATAGTCCATAAAATTCATGGTGTTGTAGAAAATAAACATTTGCTAGCATTACATGCCTCTCAATGACAGAGACTAACAGCTGATGGTTTTGCCTTCTCTATTACAACTGATTTTTATTAAATTAAAATCATAGAAGGTCGGAGTTATTCATAGTCCTGGACATTATCTTGTCTAAGCCATTCATTATGCAAGTGGGAAAACTGAGACACAAGGACTCACAGGTAGTTTAAAGCAGAGAACAGGCTAGAACACAGACCTCCTTATTGTTCACTTGCCTAGACCTCCTTACCATTACTAATAGAGAAGCAAACACAGTTCATCTCATGCTAAACGATTCAGAAACTTAAAGTTTGACTCTTATAAAAGAGAGCATGTGCATCTCATCATTTTTAAATACCTGATTTGTTTTCCAACAATTCTAATTACTACTCTTTGAATCAGAGCTACGACAATTCAGTGTTCATGAAGTCGAGTAAAATAAACATGTTCAAGTCCCGGACTGTAAAACAACATTTATTCAAAATCTTTTAGCAACAATCGAGCCAATTATATACACCCCTGCTTCATATGCTACAGTCTGCTCATTTCCAGCCTGCTACCACACTGACATAAAAACAATCTAAAAATAAAAGCTGGTTAGATATCCTGACCTGACAGGGCATACATGATAATTAAGCAATCACAGTGGCAAACATTTGTTTTTTCCCTTACTCTTCATCTCAAAGAGTTTAACCAGTGCCAGAAGAGTTACCTGTCCATCTCAAGCACCCTCCTAAGAATATTACAAAAACAAAGGTGATACGCATGCACACATGCCGCTTACCCATGAACTAAAAATTCAGCTGCACCTCTGCTGTCCTCTCTAATCGGATCCCGTTATTCTCGAAGTAGGAACTTAAGTCTGATTTTAAATTTTTTTGTGAAAAATGCAGTTGTCCTGAAGCTGCATATCAAGTGTCTGAGAAAAAGCCCAGCTGGAGCTTCTATGGCTCCCAGGATACCTTCTGCTGCCAGAGACGTCCACTACCATGAATCTTGGGACCAGAATGGGGAAAAAAGGTGGAATCGTTTCACTTGACCATCAAGAAGCTCTTGTCACTTCAGAAAAGTGGTAAGCCATGTCACTGAGTGAGGGAGTGTGTGTGTGTGTGTGTGTCAGAGAAGGGGAGGCGGAAAGAGGTGGGAGAAAGGATGCAGAGAAATTGAAACTAGATTCTCTCCTCTTTTCAATGGGATGTTTTTGCAGGAATACAAGGGCAGCTCAGAAGGACTTGTCTCCCATAGGGGGAAAAATCCCTCTTCCACACGGCTCTACCAACAGTAACTAGCCTGTAACTGTGCAGACTTTCCATATTAGGAATCAGTCAAAGAATGTTGGAAGACTCTGGTAAAATCCCTCGGAGCATGGTAAAGAACATTTGACATTTCTTCTGTCTTAAGATATTTACTCAGTTTTCAAGTTGTATTTGAAAGTTATCTCCTCCTTCATTTTTTCTCTAACATTATTCCAAACATAAACAATAACAACATTTTTTTCCTTCCTTTATATTGAAGTACAAACACATGGGATGAATTGTATGTTCCTCATGGAACAATAGTCCTTGAAAAAGAGTTCATTTCCTAAACAGAGTTTGTCATGGTCAGAGTGAATATAATGACATGGCTGTGTTTAAAGGGTGGGGAGGGGGGAAGTCTGGTCAAGAGGACAAGAAGAGAGATTACAAACAAACTCTGAAAAACCAATTATGTTGATCACAGTCGCCCTCCACATGGCACCTTACCAAATAATAACTCTAAATGACATCTTTGTTTTCCAGTAGATATGAACTTACGGTTCTCTCTCTATTTCCTAAACTAACTCTCCTAACAAAAGACTTGCTGTGATTACAGTTCATAAAACAAACAGAAAATGATTTAGCAAAAGGCTGCTGATGTGACATCGAAGAAGCTAATATTGCTTTTAAAAATGAAATCCAGATTAATAGTCACTTGATATAAGCCACACTCTCCAGCGGTAGCCTTTTGCATTTGTTTCACACAAAGAGAGAATAAAAAACAACAAATGATGTCAGATAGCATTGCCACAGAAAACCCAGTGAAACATTAATGAGTCTCAGAATACAATCAATTTTGTTCAAAAGAATAAGTACAGGTCAAATCCTGTTACAACAAATACTATTACAACAACAAAAAAATCCTCATTATTATGAACTCACTTTCCAACCATAGCACTTACTTCAAATAATATTGGATACACAAAGTTCTACTACACCAAAAGTACTGAAACAGTCCCTTGATGTTCTTTATGACAGTATTTGACTTGTAAATTACGAACGTCTCTGTCTTCCCTCTCTTCTCTGACCCCTTCTCCCCAATCTGACCCCCAGCCTTCTTCCTGGCCAAGAGCTTTTTCTTGATCAGGACTCACCCCTGAACCTGAACTTAGAGCTAACATATTTCATGGTTAGAGCTTGACTTCGGGTGTTCACAGTACATCAAAGACTAGTGTTAGACTACATGTGTCTATTGTCTGAGGACAGACAGTCTGGCTAAGTCTGGAAGACTCATCCCTGGGTTGGTTGAAGGTAGGCGAATGTTTTAGTCAGAAACATCCTCAAAGACAATTGATTAAGTTGGAGAGACTTCTGATCTCCATTGATAATGGTATAAAAATAATGAACAATATTTTCCAAGTCTCTAGTCATAACAATGAACATTTCTTTAGCCTCACAACAATTCTTTGATTTGCTCATGTTTTGCAGATGAGGAAAATAAAGTATAAGGCAGTTGGGGATGTGCAAAAACAATGATTTGAACCCCAGTCTCCTTATAAGGCTAGGGTTTTTTTTTCTACTACACAACACTGATTTAACATGTGATTATTCTTCTTACACTAAGATATATATGAGGAAAAAAACAAATCCTTTAATGGGGCTGGCTAACTTTCACTTCATGAATACAAATGGCAGAGTAATGAAATCCCTTTACCTTCTTGTTCCAATATGAATCAATTAACAATAATTTACTATATTCCTACTCAGTGTAAGGCACTACATTTAGTGTTCTTGGGAACACAGGGTTCACAACTAATTAATTAAGACACCATGTCCTCATTGAGCCTGCAATCTAGCTGGAGGACAAAGAACTACTTATCTATCTAGTCAGATATATGAGACTACCAACTCAAGGCAATAAAACATTGAATGTAAAACAAATGAGTGTTACAGACAATAATAAGTGGCATCGAAGCTTTGAGGAGAGAAAAAACCCTGATGGCTGACAAGTTTGAGGAAGGCAATATCTGATCATTTTCAAAAGGAAAAAATTAAACAAAAGTGACTGCCCTCAAGAAGCTAGCAAAGGAGTAGGACACAGGTACCGTAATAACAATATTATAAATTATAATACAACAACCCTGGATATCAATTTTGAGGCATCTGACATAAAAATATACCGCAGAGTCAAGTAACATTTCTCATAAATAGGACAATTTCTTCAAATTAATAGTTGTGGGAGACTGTATCTTCACCAAGTCTTGTGAAACTCATCGTCTGTTTGAAGAATGGTGCCAAGTCAGGTCCATAGAGGATATGCAAAAATGGAAAAGAAGTGTCTCCTGAGAGTTCTTTGGATGTTTTGGACAGATGGGTCTTAGCTAGATAAACAAAAAGTGGAGATAAGGAATTCCCTCAAATATTTTCTTCTATGACTTAAATATCAACTATGTGAGTTTTACCAAATAGTAGGCCAAGAAAATTACCCTAACAACCTTGAAAAAAATTATGCATAAGCATGCATTATATACATATAACATACATACACATATATGGTAATTAGATTACAGTCTAGGAAACAACTCAATAGAACTCTGTGGGGGAGAGGGAAGGAGAGGGCAGAAAGGCAGACAGACTTCTTACCCCTAATTCCTCATTCATCAGTACCGCTACCCTTCCTTTTCACAGGCTGATAATCTCTAATCTGGTGACAAAGTTCTGAGTTTTCAGCTTTATTCCACCTTCAATGTCCCATGTGATGAAGCACTTAAGTATATACATTTCTGGTTGCCAATGTTAATCTGGGTGAGTGAGCTCAGGGAAGAACATTACATGACCATTTTAAACTAATTTTAATTGAATCAAACAGCCAGGGTAAAAAACTTAACTGCTCCTGAAACATAAAGATATCTTTGATCTATATAGATTTGGAATATAAATATTATTTTGTAAACTTAAATAAAAAAATTAAACCTAATTTGTTTTAGGAAATATCCTGCACCAATGAAGTTGTAGTATAAAGAACTCTGGATTGGAGTCAGAAGATCTGAGTTTGAATTGAAATTCTGGTTTTACTACCTGTATGACCTTGAACAATTCATTTTACTTCTGTGAGGATTGGTGTCTTCATTTACAAAATGAACTATGCACTTTTTAAGGGGTACATAACATACATCTTCTAAAGTCCTACTCCCTCCTCTAAATTCTATGAACCTAAATATTTTTGATGCATGTAAATTTTTATGTGGGACAGCTACATGGCACAATTATAGAGTGCTGGATCTGGAGTCAGGAAGACTTATATTCCCGAATTCAAATCTGGCCTCAGACACTTACTAGCAGTGTGACCCTGGGCAAGTCACTTAACCCTGTTTGCCTCAGTTTCTTCATCTGTAAAATGAACTAGAGAAGGAAATGGCAAACTAGTATCTTTGCCAAGAAAACCCCAAACGAGATCCTGAAGAGTCAGATATGACTGAAACAACTCAACAACACCAACAAAAAGACATTTTACATTTAATAATTTAGGGGTGAAATTTTTTGTAGCTTAATTTTTTTTCACAGAATTCCCATTTTGTTAGGACCAAACACCAGAGCTCTGAAGATCATGCTTTGGGAATATTGCATTAAATCCTTCTTTCTCAAATTGTGCTGCAAGAAACACTGAAATACCCTGTTTTTTTTAGATGAAACTTACATTGCTTAAGGTATTTAAATAATAATTTTAGAGCATTTTACTATAAGAGTTCTGCCAATTTTTTATTTAAACAGAAGGGGTGGAAAAGATAGAGGAATTGTGCTAAATTTAACTGTATAGGCTGTAGGCCTGTCAAAGTAATAGTATATCTTCAGTAGACTATCTACTGAGAAGCATAGATAGCTGGTTGGCCCAGTGGATAGAGAGAGCCCTGTGTCTGGAGTAAATGCCTGAGTTTAGATCCAGTCTCAAATCACTTAATGGAAAAAACATTTAACCTCTATAAGCCTTAGTTTCCTCTTCTGTAAAATGAGGGGAAAAAATAGCACCTACTTCCCAAGGCTGTTGTGAAGATGAGATGAGACAATATTTAATAGATCTCTGCAAATCTTATACATGCTAGCTATTATAGTTTTCTGATTAATGAGGCAAATTAATTTTATTTACATATTTCTGTAAGCCTTCAGGTCAATGATAAAGGCACATAAAATATGGACACATATAGATGTATTATGTATGTGTGTATGTCCTATGTAAAAGCACAATGTGGTGCAATGGTTGAGACATCAGATAAACCTCTTCAAGTATCTTCACCATTTATTAATGTATTGGTAGACTTAGTTCAGCAAAGCCAAACACAGGAGAAAAATATCTAAAAGATACTGACATGCCTAAATAGCATTACCAGAGACAGGAGAAACAAATCCAAAATCAGATAGTTACTATTCAGCAGGAAATAAACCAAGCCCTGGGGTTAGATGGATATCTTATTTACATAGAAGAAAAATTCAGCATGAAAAACTACTGGACAACAAAGACAGTTGCAAGTTAGAATTGATAGAGGCATAAGAAGCTGCCCGCTTTTTCTTAGTCCTATTTTAGCAATTTTCTTTTTGGTTATTAAAAAAAATCGTTAATTTATCTTTTAACACTTTGAAAAATATTTCTTTCTCAGTGAAGTTGTATACTCGAAAGTCTCTATGCACATTTAAGAATCTCTCTATTGGGAACATCAGTCAATCAACAAGGATTCATTAAGTGTGCCTAGTATGTGTCAAGGAGGCAGCTCAATGGATAGAGTGCTGGGCCTGAAATCAGGTAGACCTGAGTTCAAATCAGAGCCCAGGCACTTACTAGCTGTGTGACCCTGGGCTAAACACATAACCCTTTTTGTCTCTGTTTCCTCACCTGTAAAATGAGCTGGAGACAGAAATGGTAAACCACTCTAGGATTTTGGCCAAGAAAATGCCAAGATGGCACGAAGAGTCGTACACAACTGAACAACAAAATAAAAGTGATAATTACTAGCACTTATACAATGCTTTAAGAATTACAGAGAGCTTTACAAATGTTATTCTGTTTGATCCTCACAATAACCCTGGGAGGTAGGGGCTATTGAAGTGACTTGCCCAGGGTCGCATGGCTATTAAGTGTCTCAGGCTGGTTTTGAACTCAGATTTTCCTGACTCCAAGTCCAGCACCCTACCTACTACACTACATAGCTTCCTGTTGGAAGCTGAATTGGGAAGTTAATTCAGAGGCTAGTGCAATAGTCCAGATGAGAAGCTATGGGAATCTGAACTAAAGTGGGACACATGTGAGTAGAAAGATGTTGCAGAAAGAATTCTGTAACACTAGTAGGCAATTCATTGCCAATAGGGATGGAGGTGAAGGAGAGTAAAGGGTTAAGAATGATTCTGGTCTTGCAAACTTGGGTAAATGAAAAGATAGCAGTGCCTTGCACAGAAATAGGGAAGTTAGGAGGAGGGGTGAGTTTAGGGACAAACATGAGCTCTGTTTTAGATATGTTGATTTTGAGATGCCTACGGGGTATCCAAGGAAATATAATCTGCTGAAAATTTAATTTGGTCAACAGGAAAATATATTAGATCACAGACAGTTAGGCCTAGAAGGGACCTTAGATTTTCTCTAGGCCAGGGGTTCTTAACCTAGGGTCCATGAACCGCCAAGGGGTCTGTGGATAAATTTCAGGAAGTCTCTGAACTAGGAGGAGAAATTACATCTTTATTTTCACTGACTTTCGTTTTCCTTTGTAATTCTATGCATTTTATTTTATGCATTTAAAAACATTATTCAGAGAAGGGATCAGTAAGTTTCCCCAGACTGCCAAAGGGTCTATGACAAAAAAAAAAATTAAGAATCCCTAATCTAATCTAGCCTCTTTATTTTACCAACAAAAATAAAGTCGGGGGAGATTGAACAATTTGCCTATGATCTTACTTGCTAGTAAATGGCAGAGCTGGCCTTAAAATCTGTCTCCTAACTCTGAGTCTAACTCTTTCCCCTAAACCATTGGTTTATTTTTATGTACTCAATTATATAAAAATTAATAACTTCCAGATTATTCTCTCCTGACTCACTACTCTACAAGGTCAATGGCACTATTTAAGGTACTGTGGACATGCATTTTATTAATGCAGAGAAAAGATGATTCCCCTCTCCCCCCTGCCCCACCACCAAAGGGGAGAAAGCTTGAGTAGTTTCAGTCATTGGAAGACACAGTTAAAATTTATGTAGCATTTCATTTCTTTTTCATATTGCCCCAAAGCATATTATAGTAAAGTAGCTTATGCTTAAAAAACTGGAAATATATCAATTAATCAACCAGTATTTATTTAAGGATTACTATGTGTCAGGTGATGGTGATATAAGGGAAAAAAACGAAACAGTTCCTGCCCTCAAGATGCTTACATTCTACTGAGAAAAACAACACAAATACATATAAGCATCCTTCTCTCTGTGTGTTTATGTGTGCATGCATGTGTGTATAAATTCATGGGGGGTTGGGAGTACTAGTTGCTGGGGAAGTTAGGAGATGTGTCATGTAGGAAGAAGCAATTGAGCTGAGCTTTTAAGGAAGTTTGAGGGGAAAAATTCAAGGCACTTTTGGCAACCTATGTAGAAACGACTTCAGAAACAAGGTTAATTGGGCTGAGATCATATTTAGAAGAGGGTTCCATATGGCTGAGGTTGTGGGCCAACTTGTCCCATGTGGCACATTGACATCAGCATCACCACTTTTCTAGTGGGTATCATAACCCCCTACATTCCATCGTGTCTGTCTTCTTTGCCACTTGACATTTCTTCTCTTGTGCCACAGGTATAGTGTGGGAAGAAGCTCTCAGTTGAGATACTGCCAAATTTCACTTAACATACAGGCAGAACCAACATGGCAGAGTACAGGTCTGGACCCAGCTGAACTCTCCCAACATTTCTCTCTTTAAAGTAATGCCTCAAATCTAATGAAACAGAGAACTTCCAATCATTCCTGACGAATAGACCACAGCTGAATAGAGGATCCGACATTCAAACTAAAGACTCAAGAGAAGCCCAAAAAGGTGAACATGAAAGACCATACAGGACTCCATAAATTGAAGCGTTTCCATTCTCATATGGGAAGATGATACATGTAATTCCTACGAAATTTGTCATCATTGTCATTATTGGGGCAGTTAGAAGGAATCCACATAGACAGAAGGCATGAGTATGAGTGGATTATGTTGGAATGATCTTCTTGAAAAAAAAAGTAGGGGTGAGGAAGAAGGAAACATTGGGAGAAGGGGGAAGGGAGAGGTAGAATGGGAAAAATTGTCTCGAAAGAGGTGTTTTAAGAAAGAGCTTTTATAGTAGAGGGGCTAAATGGGGTGGTGGCAAGCAATGATTGAACCTCAATTTCATCAGGATTGCTTCAAAGAAGAAAGAATAAATACACACACACACACACACACACACACACACACAGACATACGCACACTCAATTGTGTATAGAAACCTATCTTACCCAATAAGGAAATAGGAGGGGAAGGGGATAAAGGATGTGTGTGTGTGTTTGTGCACACGCACGTGTGCATGCACCTGGCTCTGTGTTTGTGTCTGTGAAATTATAAAGGGGAGGGTGAATTAAGGGAGATGGCAGTCAAGCAAAACAGACTTTTGAGGAAGGACAGGATAAGAAGACAGAGAAAAGAACAAAGAGAAGAAAACTGGATGAAGAGAAATGCACCATAATCATAACTGTGAATGTGAATGGGAAGAACTAACCCACAAAATGGAAGCAAATAGCAGAATGGATTAGAAAACAGAATCCAAAAATACATTGTATACAAGAATCACATTTGAAACACACACAGAGTTAAAATAAAAGGTTGGAGCAGAATCTGTTATGCTTCAGCTGAAGTAAAAAAGGCAGGAATAGCAATCATGATCTCAGACAAAGCAAAAGCTAAACTAGACCTAATTAAAATAGATAATCAGAGGAACTACATTTGCTCAAAGGTACCAAGGACAATGAAGTAAGATCAAAAATTTTATGGAAAATTTCTCTGATGAAGACCTCATTTCTCAAATAGATAGGGAACTGAGTCAAATTTATAAAAATAAGAGCCCTTCTCCAATTGATAAATAGTTAAAGGATATGAATAAGTAATTTTCAGAAGAAGAAATCAAAATTATCAATAGTCAAATGAAAAAATGCTCTAAGTCACTGTTGAGTACAGAAAGGCAAATTAAAATAACTCTGAGGTACCACCTCAAATCTATCAGAAATGATAAATGTTGGAGGGGATGAAAGAAAAAAGGTACATTAGTGAACTGGTGAACTGGTCCAGTCATTGTAGAGAACAATCTGGAACCCAAAGGTATATCAAATTGTATATATCCTTTGATTCAGAAAAACCCCTACTAAGTCTATACCCCAAAGAGATCAAAGAAAAATGGAAAAGGATCTATCTCTACAAAAATATTTATAGCACCTCTTTTAGTGGTGGCAAAGAACTGGAAATTGATGGGATGCTCATTAATTGGGGGATGGCTGAACATGCCGTGGCATATGACTATGATGGAGTACTATTGTGATATAAGAAATGATGAGGGAGTGAATGCAGAAAAAAAAATGGCAAGACCTCTCTGAACTGATGTAAAGTGAAATGAGAAGAATGGGCAAATCGTTGTGCACAGTAGCAATAATGTTGTGATGATGAACAACTGTAAAAGACTTGGCTGCTCTGATCAATACAGTGATTCAAGATAATTGCAAAGGACTCATGATGAAAAAATGCTAGCCACCTCCAGAGTGAGAATTGATAAACTCTAAGTGCAAATTGGAGTATAATTTTCTAGCTTTATTTTTATCTTTTTGCTTTTTTTTCAATACGGCTAGTATGCAAATAGGTTTTGAATGATTTCATGTATAATTGACATATTGTTTACTTTCTCAGTGACCAGTGGCGGAGTAGAGGGAAAGAATACGGAACTCAAAATTTAAAAAGGAAAGAAGGCTTAAAATAAATAAAAAATTTGAAAACAACATGTAAACAACCCTCTCAGCTTTTTTCTGTGCACAGCAAAGTTGTTAGCTTTCTCCTCATTCTCTCTCCCCTTTCCTTCCCTGTCCCCAAATCATTCCATATTTCTTTACCTAGTTACTTGTTGCATGCCCCAGGCAGAACAAAAACCATTAAAGTACGACATTGTTTTCATTTTTGTCTTTGTATCACCTTGTACTCAATATTATTTATAGCACAACATAGATGACACACAAATGTTTGCTGAATTGAATTGATTTGATTGTATTGAAAGATGAAATGAAATTATGTTAGTAATTTAGAAAGTCAAGAAGTCAGTCTTTTGTTTCTCAATTTACTTAGATCTGGTACCACCTGTGTACACATTCAAAGCCAATGAAAAGAAAACATTTGGAAACAAACTGCAAAACATATCAAAGATAACATAATTAAAATGGCCATTAAGAAACTGATAACTTGCCTCAATCTGGCTATTCCAATCAGCTTTTGTTAGAAGATTCCATCAGTTAGTCAGCTCTTATATCTTCTTACTAAACTCAAATTAAAGCATATTTGTGCATTGGACGACCTTATAAACTCTCCAAATCTTGTTTATTTTTATTCTTTCAATGGTTTTAACATAGAAACTTTTCAGAAAAGAAATGAAAATCAATGATATGATTTACCACATCTGACATTAGACACTTGCTGGAAATAGAAAAGGGGAATAGGATTCTTCCCTACGTGAAATAATGATTTCTTGAAGACACAAGACAAATTGCCATACATAGTGTAGTCGTCACCATATTTTAAATTTACACAGAGTTTTTTTCTATGTGATCCTAAATAGCAAGCTATTCTAGGGTCATTAAAATGTTCATTTCTTTGCAGAGGTGGGGTATGTTACACATAATGTGCAACTCATTTGATATGTCCATAACTTTTGAGGCATCATTTTCTCTTTTTATTCTTTTTTAAAAGAAGCATTTTTATGGGGATGGGAAATTGAGGGATACATTAGAACACTTAGGTGATCTAAAGAAAAAAACTCAACAAAAAAATAAAGTAAACTTATTACTAAATCACATACAACTTCTTTGGAGCTTGATTTCTTCATCTATAAAACGAGAGATAAGAGTATGTGAACTCCAATGTTCCTTCTAGCTCTAAAAAGTCTTTAAGCCCAGAATGCACTTGAAAGCTAGTGAAGTGTACAGTCTCCCTCAGGAATACATTATATAACAATGTCTACAAACCTATTAGAACTCATTAGAATTTCAGTCATACGATTTCTGACATCAAAGGAAGCAAGATTCTTGACTTGAAATCTGCCTTTTGAGAGTTGCTACGATAAGCTAAAACAGAAGTACTATAAATGAGAATTAATCACTTCCCCCTTCCTCCCAAAATTTGTTTAGTCATGAAAAATTCAGCCCTTGTCTCTTATTATTTTAAAAATACATTGAGGGCAGTGAGAATCAAGGGGAAAAAAGACATCTTGGAATCAGAAAGATCTGAGTTCAAATGTGACCTCTGATATTTACTAGTTGTGTGACCCTGGCCAAGTCATTTAACCACTATCTGCCTCAGTTACTCTAATTGCAAAATGCAGTTGATAATAGCATCTACCTCTCTGAGTTGTTGTGAAGATCACATAAGATCACATTTGTAAAGCACTTAGTACAGTAGTAAGAAGATCTTTTTGGAACACTAGTATATTCTGCCTCATTTAGGCAGTGAAATAGCATAAAACCTTTTGATGCAAAGGAAAACATTTACAATATGATTGAATAATAATGGTTGATATTCATATAGTAAAGTTATACCTCTTAATTGAGCTTCCCAAAAATCTAATCGTGCATATAATATTATTATCCCCATTTCACAGATAATGAGATTAAAGATCAGAGAGGTTATACAAATGCCCAAGTTCCTATAGCTAAGTTATAGAACCTGAATTTGAAACCTGGGTCTCTGAACTCAATATTTAGCTCTTATTTCATTCTATGACAAACATCACATAGGTCTGTGGTAGTTAAGGTTGTAATCACTTGCTGCTTTACTTGAATAATCAATTTTTTAAGGCCCAGATTTATTTTATTATAAAAATACCCTTTCTACTTAATTATTGCACCATTTCTATTGCTTTACTTATTCACTACCTCATCATAATCCTCAACTATTGTGGTTTTACACATATTGATGAAATCAGATATCACCAAAAGCACCATTCACTAAGAATTTTCAAGACTGTGCTTATTATCCTTATAAGTGTTACTAAAATTAGGCCATATGAGTTATATATTACATAAAAGTATATATTACACTTGTTAGGATTCTTTTAAAGCTAACACTCTACTCTAACCCTCCCCCCTTTAATTTTTACATAATTCCTTTATAGGACATCACTTTACACCTAAGGACAGGTGGCTTTGTACTGTTTCATGCCCTGAAATCTTGCCATGAAGGTCAGTCAGTGACCTTGGTTTTGTAAGAAGTGTTGGGGGACCGAAGCTCTTGCAGGTTCTATATAGCTGGCAGGACTTCAATCACAGTTCTGGTGATGGATTGTGCACCTGCAAGAAGCCTTTCCCAATCCCCCTTAATGGTAGGGTCTTCCTTTTGTTGACCATCTCCAATTTATATTGCACATATCTTATTTGTATGTAATTTGCACATTATCTCCCTTAGATCATAAAGTCCTTGAGAGCAGAGATTGGTTTTTTTTTTATATCCTCAGTGCTCAGTGTCTGGTATAAAATAGGTGCTTAATAAATGCTTCTTTACTGGTTGACTATTACCCAAGGATTAACCCAGCATCACCAGGATCACTGGGTAATTGTATTTCTTCAGCAACTTGAAGGTCATATACATATGTGTGAAGAAGTGATGATTTGTTTGAGTGAATGCTGTTATAATGTTGTTTTTCTTTTCTTTTCTTTATTTTCTTGCTACAGAAAACTCCCAGTTAGGAAACTCTCTCTACCTAATGCAGATCTATATCTGCTCTGCAATTTATATTCTTAGAGAACTACTTATTTGCCTTGGGTCACAGCACCACAGTGCATGTATCAGTGGCAAGATTTGAACCTAGGTCTTTTGACTCCCAATTCAGATCTCAATCCACTACCCAACATAGCCTCTAATTGTTTTTAAGGGGAGGAAAAAAGAGGACCACAAACCTATTTGCTGATAATGATTTCGCACTGTAGGAATTAACACTGTCAAAAGATATTAAGTATGAACTAAAAATGTTCATAGCCTTTCCATTCTAGCCCTGTAAAACACCATACTACTCCTCCAGAGCTGTGGGAAAGAGAAGGCTGGTATGGCATATAGAATAAGAGAATTTTAGAGTTGAAAAGGGGACCTGTCGCCTGTCCTGACACGCAGGTTTCAAATTTGTTTCAATTATACCCCTCTGCCCCATTTCAACTGAGCAAGGGATGGATATAAGCAATGCTTTCCCCACAAGTATTTAATATGTTCCTAAGGAATCTGCCAACCGCTGCCAAAGTCTTACTTTCCACAAGTCCCAGGTTGTCTATGAACTTTCAAATTTTCTGATTTTTTTTCCTCTTTGAGGGTGACTAGGGAAGGGTGGGGAGGCAAAACCTAATGACATTATTTTCCCACAAAGCAATAAATTAATGCCTTTTCCAGATTTCCCCAGAAACATACTTTCTGGTGGACCTGAGCCCACAGCTTTGAAACATTTCCTTTGGATGCTCATTTTAAATAAGCCGAGCTTTTTCCAAACTGAGCCTCTTCTAAAACACAGGTGGGAACTATTTGTTGGTTCTCTGTATTCTTAAGGACATATAGATTTTTAATGAGTCATTTATTGTTAAGCAAAGGATTTTCATTTCCATATTGGTAGTGTGTGTGTCTCAGGACACATACTACTATTACAACCTGCGGGTAGGAAAAGTCTGTCAAGTACAAGATATGCATGATTCTGGTTTTCATTAGCATTCATTGACTCAGGAAGCCGAATACATTATGCTAATTCATGCTGGATGAGAGATAATGACAACAGTCTGAGGGGGAACACCACCATTGGGTTGTTTGTTGTGAAGACTAAGGTTAAAAACCAAAAGGAAAGAAAAGTATTTGCTGGTTCATCAACAGTGTGAGAATATTTAGTCCACAATGCAAGGAAGAAGGGATACAGTTCAAGGGATTAATGATGCAGATCAGATTAGATTAAACCTAGCAAAAAAGGTCATTACGCTCCACTACTGGTCATTTTAACAACTTATTCAGATCAAGGCGTTATTGGTAAGGCAACTACACACCCAGATAGATTACATGGAACTAGCTGTGGTGAGCCACTAATTCCTAGGTCACAGCTCCATTGAACCAACACAAAGACAAATTCAATTTGTGAGTCTGTGAAATTCAGGGAAGCAATAACTCAAATCACTGGGGATGGTGGGAGTGGGGAGGGGGGAGACAGGAAATTGAATTGGTCACTTTATTCAATTGACCAGTTAATTAGTTGAAAATAGTCAGTCCATTCCTGCCATGTAGGCTCAGTTACAAATGAAACTGAGGTCTCAGTTTCAAAATGAAAGAATTTCTTGTGAAATAAAAGACAGATTGAGGTCTTAGAAGGATTCAACTCATAATCATTGGATTCTGAGCACTGGATTATGGTTTTAATTTTTCCTTTTGTAGTCTTATAGTTCAAAATGACCTGAATTATGTAGGATCAGGAGTTTCCATTCTATTTCAAGCCTCCTAAGAGAATTCCATAGGATCTAACCTAGTAAATGCTGCAACACTAACAAAAGATATGGGAAAGCTTGTTAGACTCATATTTTGTCCTCTTTTAGAATATTTTTACTTTTGTAACATATTCTCTTTTGCATGAGATTTTTTTTCCAAATAATAATTTCAAGGAAGCATTCAATTTTTAAAAATTTAAAACAGATAACAACAAGAGAGATGGGTACCTAGTGTACCCCAGGAGTTAGAATTGGTAAAAAAAAAAAATTAGAGAATTTACCAAATGAACTTTTCAAAGTCATATCTTTGGGTTTTTTTTTCTTTATCCCAAGAGGTAGAGAATGGTATAAGATATGGACATTATACTGGGAGAACTCAAACCGAGACAGTACACTAATCTTTGATATTTGGAAAGGGCCTGAGGATAGTAATACTGACACTATTGACCTTAAAATTTTGTTGTATGAAAAGGGCATCGTAAAGGAACATGTGGCTATGAATTATTATTATTACTATTTCACTGGTGTGGACATTCCATCCTCCAATGTATTTATACATTGTATACATATACATTGTATACATATATATACATATACATTGTATACATATATATACATATACATCGTATACATATATATATATATACAATTTATAACTCCTCCATGAATCGCTGTGGTTGAACAATCACATCATCTATTGGGCCACACTTCTGGGGATGAGCCAATCCAAATTCAATTAGGCTTTTTGTCATATGACAGATTTTTTTCATTTTGGTTAAATCCATAGAACTCACATTCTATTGGCATAGCCATTAAGAATGCAATATTAACTAAAACAAAAGTATTTCCAAAGCCAATCCAACAAGCATTTACTATGTGTTTTCTTTGTACAGAAAATGAATTGTGCTGCCTCCCAAGGATACAGAGACAAAACGAAAAGAAGTTCCTCCTGCAAAGAATTCACTTTACCATCTCAACAATCCATGGTTGCACGTCTTTGTGGACCCAGTTCCAATAAATAATCCAATATGATGTTACATAAAGCCTGTACTAATAGATTCTCTGACAGACAAAACTCCAGACTGCATAGCGTTGTTTAAGTACAAGTCAGTACAAGCACAGGATGACAGAGGCTGAAACTTCATCTGGCAGCCAGGATGGAGAGCCTAAGATCAACCGCATGGTTTGAATGCTGTCGCTGGATATCTTTTTCTCTGTTTTGTCATCCTCCCCTGTGCCTTGGAAATATAATTTTTGATAAACTACCCATTGCCAAGATAGACAGATAAAAGTATAATATGATGAAAATGATAGAACCTTTGCAGAGTTTATTGAAAAAATACTTGACTGTGATTGACTTATATTTGTCCCTTACTTCAGGGATGTAGTGAACATTAACATTATCATTTATATCAAGTGACTCTGCACTACTTAGGAGATATAGTAAAGAATTTCAAATAAAAAATAAAATGAAATTTAAAAAAACGAAATAGCAGATCTATTTAAAACAGAACTACCCTAGATTTAGAATCAAAGAGAACCTAGGCATGATCCTGGCTTTGCTTCTTGATTCTTGCTTGACTCTGGGAAAATTACCTTTCTTTTCTCAGCCCTAGTTTCTTCATTTTTAAAAACAAGGCACTGAATTAAATATTCACTAATGATATATAACTCTGAAATGTTTCTTCTTTATCATTTGAATCTCCTGAGGATCAGATCACATTCTCCAAAACATAACATCTGTATGCAACTGAAACTTCATATCAGGATTAGCTGGAAAGATTAGTCCTGTCCCCAAAACTAGCATTATAAAAAAGTTTCATTCACATATATTTGTGTATATATATATACAATACAAGTACACATATATTTATATATACGCACATATACATATAACAATGCACACATATGTATGTGCATGTTATATATGCATATACACATAAATGTGTATTGTGTGTATGCATATGTGTGTATACATATACATATACACATTTTTGTTGTTCAGTCATACCCCATTTGGGGGTTTCTTGACAAAGATCCTGAAGTGGTTTACCATTTCCTTCCCCACCTCATTTTACAGACAAGGAAACTGAAGCAAACAGGTTAAGTGACTTGCCTAGTATCCTGACTCCAGGTCCCATGTCTATCCACTGTGCCACCTAGCTAATACACATACATAGACATGTACATGTGTATACACATATACACATATGCACACACATATGTGTATATGTATGTACATATATACATTTGCATAATATATTGTATGCATGTATTTCTATCTATAGTTATATCTTTACTGTTATGTGTACTGGTTTGGGAATTAGGAGATCTGGATTTTTCCCGTTCCACATTTGTCTTCAACTAGCTGTGTGATGTTAGACTATTCATTTATAACTCTGATTAAGCCTCATTAGGCTAAGTTTCCTAATCAATAAAATGAAAGGGTTGGACAGGACAGTCATTAAGGCTTCTCCCACCTGCTCTAAAATTCTATGGCCACCTAGATTTTCTTCACTCAGATTAAGATGTTTTAGTCAACTCTGGGGTACTCGCTTCTTGACGATTACGGCAGCATCCTTTAAATGTTATGTTTCTTCCTACTATTGAGACCTCGAACAAGTTTTATTACTGACCATTTTAAACAAAACCTACCTCTTCAAATATAATCATGTCATGTGCACTGCAAAGTCAATTGTAAATAATTTCTTGATTGTCCACACAATGATTCTTTCCCCTTATTTCAGATACTGAGCTGGCCTGTCATCTCAGATTCTGTTTTAAATGAAACTTTGACTTTCCTTTTTAGAGGAAGTGTAATTTTCCTAACCACATGTCATTTAAATGGTGATCTAAAACTTAAAAATAACAACACTGTGTTCCTTTTTCCTATCTTTTTTTCCAACCTTAACTCTGAGGCAAGTCCAGAAATTCCCCTTTATTCATTTATTCAACAAGCAATTTTCAAGCACCTACTTTGTACAATTCATAGAATTTAGGTCTCTAAGAAATCTTAAACGTCATCTAGTCTACCTAATTTCTTCATTTTACAAAAGAATGAAAAATCTAGTTGAATGGAAGCTCCTGGAGGGCAAAGACTATTTTAAAAAAATTCACCTTTTATCTTCAACACAAGTATTCAATAAATTCTAGTTGAATGAATGGGAACAGGTAGGTGGTACAGTGGATAGAGTGCCTGGCCTGGAGTGAGGAAGATGAGTCTTCCTGAGTTCAAATCTGGTCTCAGACATTTACTAGCTGTGTGACCCTGGGCAAGTCACTTCACCCTGTTTGCCTCAGTTTCCTCATCTGTAAAATGAGCTGGAGAAACAAACGGCAAAGTGCTCCAGTACCTTTGCCAAGAAAACCCCAAATTCGTAAAAAATTAGATATGACTGAAACGACTGAACAATAGCCACAGCTGAATGAACGAGGAAACTGAATCTTAGAGAAGTTAAGAGCCTGGCTCAACATCATAAGAATATCGAGCTGCTCAGCTGGAATTCGGACCCAGGTCTTCTGATATCAAATCCAATTTTTTTTTTTCCACTGTACACACCGTACCATGTCTCTCATCCCTCTCTCTGTGCTAGGGTAACTGCTGAAGTTCTTCTATCAATCAATTAATGCATTAAACATTCCTTCGCTACCTCTCATGTGCTAGTATTAATCACTAAACACACAAATATGATGACAGAAACAATCCTCACTGGCAAGGTACTTACATTCTAAGCTTGGAGATCATTAACACTTACATCGGGAATCAATGACTTCAAATCTATATTATGTGGGAAAGAACTTTGTCCACTCCTTCAGCAATAAAAATTGGGTACTAATAGACAAAGAAAAATGCACATTTTGGCAACACAAATGCAACTTTCTCACTCCCTTCATTACTTGTTAATTATCCCCCAAACAAAATACCATCCATCTACATGTAATCTCACTTACTGAAAATTCCCTGCCATCTAATTAAGCAAATACAAGCAAGACTTTTAAATTACAAGCTATATAAATTCCTTCTGTGATTGTTTATACTATTACAGACGTCCTATTTGTAATTGACAAAGGCCTCTTTTTGGCTTTTTTGGGGATTGTTTTGGAGATACGCACATGTGCATGGACGTGGAGAAGTGAGAAGCTTTGTCCAGGGTTGAACTCCGAGCTGTGCTAGAATTGCTTATGGATCTAAAATGTATGGGACATGATGCTTGGATTGCTGCTGCTTCTGAAGTAACTCTCCCTTCCTTGCCCCACAAAACTGTTTTGTTTGTCACATTGTAAGTTATCCCATTAGTAAACACTGATTAAGCGCCTACTATGTGCCAGGCAGGGCAGCTAGGTGGTGCACTGGGTGGAATACTGGGGCGGAGTCAGGAAGACCCAAATTCAAATGTGGCCTCAGACACTTACTAGCTGTGTGACCCTGGGCATGTCACTTAACCTTGTTTGCCTCAGTTTACTGATCTGTAAAATGAGAGGGAGAAGGAAATGGAAAACTGCTCCAGGATCTTCGCCAAGAAAACCCCAAATAGAGTTATGAAAAGTCAGATATGACTGAAATAACTTAATAACAACAAACAACAATGTGTGCCTAGACCTGTGTTAAGTGCTGGGGATACAAAGAGAGACAAAAGATAGTCCTGCTCTTAGGAAGCTCATAGTCTCATAAGAAAGACAACCCACAACTACGCATA
This sequence comes from Phalanger gymnotis, assembly GCA_028646595.1. Taxonomy (NCBI): domain Eukaryota; kingdom Metazoa; phylum Chordata; class Mammalia; order Diprotodontia; family Phalangeridae; genus Phalanger; species Phalanger gymnotis. The sequence continues at coordinate 481,667,057 of CM053622.1, read as the reverse complement.
AACAAGACATAGAATAAATTACAGAAAATTAACAAAGGGAAGGCATTACTATTAAGGGGGATCAGGAAAAGATCCTGATAGATAGAATCTTCTTAACTTGGGTTCTATGAACTTTCAAAAAAATATTGTGATGCTTACTTCAACATAATTGCTTTCCTTTATAATTCTACATATTTTACTTTATGCATTTAACAATGTTATTCTGAGGGGTTGATAGGCTTCATCAGACTGCCAAAGGGGATCCCTGACAAAAGAAATTAAGAAGTCAGTTTTTACTGATCCAACCATTCTGGAGATCAATTTGGAACTATGCCCAAAGGGCTATAAAACTGTGCATACCCTTTTACCCAGCAATATTACTTCTAGGTGTGTATCTCAAAGAGATCATAAAAATGGGAAAAGGACTCACATGTGTAAAAATATTTATAGCAGCTCTTTTTGAGGTGGCCAAGAACTGGAAGCTGAGGGGATGCCCGTCAACTGAGGAATGGCTGAGCAAGTTGTGGTATATGAATGTACTGAAATACTATTGTGCTATAAGAAATGATGAGCAGGTAGACTTCAGAAAAACCTAGAGAGAAATGAGCAGAACCAGGAGAACAATGTACACAATAATAACCACATTGTGTGATGACTAACTTTGATAGACTTAGCTCTTCTCAGCAATGCAAGGATCTAAGACAATTCCAAAAGACTCACAATGGAAAATGCTATCCTTATCCAGAGAAAGAATTTTGGAGTTTTGGAGTTATGGAGGCATACTATTTGTTCATCTTTTCTTTTGTTCTTTTGTTTTGCTTCTTCTTTCTTGTGGTTCCTCTCATTAGTTCTAATTCTTCTTTACATCATGACTAATGTGAAAATATGTTTAACATGATTGTATCTGTATAACTAAATGGAATTGCTTGCTATCTTAGGGAGGGGGTAGGGGAGGGAGGGAGAAAAATTTAGAACTCAAAATCTTTCAAAAAATGAATGCTGAAAACTATCTTTACATGTAATTGGAAAAAAAAATAAGATACTATTAAGTGCTAAAAAGAAACCAAGTTTTGGGATACTGAGAAGCTTGCATACTCATACAGTCAAGACATCACCATTGTGATGTCATTGGTTCTACTTGAGAACCATAGTTCAACAACAAGAGCGATAGTAGAGATCTATTCCTATGCTTTCGAGGGCTGCAATGACAGTACATCTTTCAGCTGATATGACAAACCTGACCAACAGTAACACATTTCCATAAAAAATGAATTCTGTCTATAAATAATCAAATATAGCTTTTATACCATGTTTGTCTTTATTCTTTTATCATGAATTTGACCTAAAAGGAAGGAGTCAAATATAGTAATTGGATGATGGTGATATATTTCCATATTTTCCACAATATCTCTTCATGTAGATCATTTCTATATAGGACCAAACATATGGACGGTAGCAAAATTGAGCCATTTGACTTAGCTTCCAAAAAAGACCCAATAATATCTACATTATTGAATAAATGATGTAGCATTTTTGATACAGTATTTTTGATTTCTTTATGAATTAAAGAAATTAAGAGGGCAGACTATGGCAAACCAAAATCATTAGTATCTGCTGTAATAATGGTGATGATACCTTAACCAATTGGCATTCTCTTAGAAAATCTTATTTGGCATACTTTTAAGGGTAAATGAATTGTCAGTGGAATACACATAGCTGATAAATGGGCCTTTGGAACACAAGCACATCTTAGCCATGGTATAGCAGAAAGAACCTTGGATTAAAAGTCAAATTTGAGTCCTGAATTCAAAACCTGTCTTTTTCACTTTTTGTGTGACCTTTTCCAAATTGTTTAACTTCTCTCGTCTTTAGTTTCCTCATGTTCTCTAAAGCTACAATTTGTTAAGCACTCAACTAATAATAATAAAAGCTAGCATTTATATAGCAATTTAAGGTATGTGAAGTGCTTTCCAAATATCATCTTATTTTATCCTCACAACAATACTGGGTGGTAGGTGCTATTATTATCCCCATATAACAGATGAGGAACTGAGGCAGAGAGATTAAATGTCTTGGCAGAGTCACATAGCTAGTAATTGTCTTAGGCCAAATTCAAACACATAGCCTTCCTGATTCTATGTCTAGCACTCTACCTACTGCACCACCTAGCTGCCTAGATTTGGGAAACAGGAAGGAAGTAAACATGGCTTTTATAGAGCCGAAAGGATTTCATAAAGCACATGCTACAGCTCATGAGCCCTACTTACAATACTTGCAGGGTCCCTCGGAATTCAGAGTTTATTAGATCTTGTTTCATTCACATTTCTTACAAGTGAATTTTCCAGTTCACTTTCAATTAGAAGCATCAAATTCTAAGGTGATGTAACTGCAAAAAACAAGCCTATTTGAAAACAACAAGAAGTGACAGATGACTTGCTGATAACAAGGGAGGTGGTTGACAAGTTATAAAAAGCAGATCCAAGATCACCAGGAGACCCAGAAAGGACTCTGTAAATATCTACCCCTTGAAATATTACAACATGGCCCAATAACTGAGATTCATAATGTTGATTATGAGTGATCAACAAATGATAAAACAAACAAACAGAAATATGTTAAATATCCACCACTTAAGAAGATCAGAAATAAAAAGTGCAGAACATTTTGGAAAGATTTCCATCAAGAGCTAATGTTTTGAATTCATACAGGCATGCACTCCCATCATCTTGGAAATATGCCTCAGTCCTCAACAATGCCCCATCAATGAAGTGTTATTGTATCTCTTTTCAGACCTTTGTAGCAAAAAGATTTGCCATGATTTTAGATATTTTTATTATGATTTAATTGCAACCAATCTTTAATCTAAAATAGAAGTTCTTAAGCTGGGTCCTTGAATTTTTTAAATTAATATTTTGATTATTGTATTTTAATACAATGCTTTTTCTTTTTAATCTTATCATTTCATTTTATTCATTTAAAAATATCATTCAGAAAAAAAAAACCCATAGGCTTTACCAGACTGCCTCCGAAGTCCATGGCACATAAAACACAAAGTAATCCTGGACTAAAATTATATTTCCTAGAGAGATTTCATTAAATTATTCAGTAGACAATGGAAATGCCCAGTGTGTTTTATTATACATTACACACACACACAAAATACATATATACACATATACATATATACATATGTATATATTCCCATATATAATTATATATTTATTTATGGATGTAGTTATCATCATTATTATTATCATGACCACATACATCTTTAGCGCTGTTATATTACTCCATTGCCTTATCATGGTATGGAAGGTGCCCTGGATTCACTTTAAAAATTAGCAAAAATCAATTTTCTTTCCCTCTCTTCCTGCCCTCCACCAATGAAGAAGAAAAACAAAATTCTTCAAATTTGCATACTCAAGGAAAATGAATTCCTGCATTGCTCATGTCTAAAGAAAATATGTCTAATATGACTCCATCTGTACTTTGAGTCTATTATCTCTCTGCCAAAAGTTGAGTAGCCTATTTCATGGTCCATGGAAACATGATTGGTCCAGTCTTTCAAAGCTGTTTGTCTTTATAATGCAGTTATTGTTGTGCACATTATTCTCCTGATTCTGCTCACTTCACCTTGAATCAGTTCATCCAATTCTTCCCAGGGTTCTCTAGAATCCTTCATCATTTCTTTTGGCACAAACACATTCTATTACATTCATCTCCCATACGCCCTAGGTTCTTGAAGGTGATGCTAGGAAAGTGTAACCTATCAAAGCCCTGTTGGAAAGGTTTTAAGTATGGAACTCAAGACAGACTATCTGCCTACAGTAATAATAATAATAATAATAGTAATTATAATAATAATAATGACAATCACTGACATTTATATGTTTCCTACTAGGTGCCAAGCACTGCGCTAAGTGCTTTACAATTATTATTTCACTTGGTTCTCACAACAACCCTGGGAGTTAAATGCTATTATTATCCCCATTTTAGAATGATAGAAACCAGGGCAGACAGAGGTTAAGTGACTTGTCTAGGGTCACATGGCCGGTAAATGTCTGAGGTCAGATTTGAACTCACATCCTGACTCCAGGTTTAGTACTTTATCCCCTATGCCACTTACCTGCCCCCTAAATTTGAATATTTTCACCATGAGGTTTGTCACAAGGTAGTGAATTGCAACAATAATAATAGCAAATAACACATTTAATGATTAAATATATAAATACATAATAATTATTGTTATTATTTTTATTATTTGCCATAGAAGAAAAACCATCCCATCCATGAAGAGACAGAAGGAGTTATAATATGTATCTGTAAAGAAAGTTGTCTCACCAATGAAATCACAGATCCTTGAAGAAGTTGCTTACTTCATTAAATAAGCATGATTAAATTTGCATGTAAATTTAGCAGTTATATCACAAAGATATTCTTTGTAATTAATTTATCTATCTCTGTGTGTGGTAAGAATGGGGGAAATAATACTTTCTTTTGCAGATGGAAAAACAAGATTGTTTTTCCTTCATGTTAGCTTAGGCAAGTGAGTAAGCCCTTGGATCCTGGGATGAAAGAACAAATATGCCAACAACATGTCCAGAACCACAATCCCTGATACTTCAAAGGAAGCTTTTCTAACTTTGGTGATTGAGTGAGTATTTCATTTCATGTGAAATATACCCTCATGAAATTGCTAAATACCGTATAAAATGCAGCATTTACATTTATAAACAATGAGAAGAAAAAAAAACATGTGGAAGATACTTGGCTTTATAAGCTATCAAAACAAATGTTAAATTTGGTTAATTATGTTTTTGAAGTCAAATGATTTGAAATCACTTTAAAAAAAGGATAGGGACTGAACTTCTAATCTCATAAGTACGGGGACTTCAGCTCTTTCCCTCAATGACAATCAGCACTGTAACTTATAGTTATACAATTCTATAACTTATAGTCTAAGAGAGTTACCTAGAATAGTGAGAAGTTATACGACTTGCCAGAGTAAGTAGCACAGCCAGTATGTTTCAGGGGTGGGGTGGGGAACCCGAACTCAGGTTTTCCTGGCTCTGAGGCCACTCTCTACCCATTATGTTATGCTGCTATTCAGGAAAAACAATTAAACATTTTAAGAAAATTAAATCAATTTGGTCAAAACTACTTAGGGTCAAAAATAATGATTCAATTGACTTTTAAAAATTTTGTTAATTAGTTCTCTTGGCATTATATAGCTGTTACCTTATGTAAAACACCATTATTTCAAGCAGAGAAATAATTAAAAACAAAGTCTCTGTGATTCAGGAAGCTGCAAAGTAAAAGTCACCATGCTCTTATGTTGTTGCTCATCAAAGCCTGGAAAACTATCAGTGCTTAATATATTTAAAGGGCTCAGCTTCCTACCCAGTTGCTGAGATGACTTAATGCCACTGAGTGGAAAACTTTCCGTAGAAAATTCTTGCCAAGTATGTAGCTGCCTCCTTCTCTTTCAAAAACTCAAGACTTTCAAAGGACTGAGGTGAATTACACAAGGCTACAAAGTTCCTTCTCTTACATCACTGACTTCAGCAGCACAAATCTGTCCCATTTGATGGGGAAAGCATGTTCTATACTCATTCACAAGTTCTAAATAATTTATTAGTGCTTTTAAAAGGGTATGAATTAGTGGTCACTAGTGCAAAGATACTGGCAGTAAACTGCTTAATGGTATACCTAGAGATTAGGACCTGGCTTTGTTTCCACTGGACAGTAACTTTTTTTTTTTTTTAAGTTTTCAGTGTGACTTTGTCTCAACAGTTTTTCTTAATAATTATTCATTATATTCTGCATTCCAAATTTTGAAATCTATTACATTCTGACAAACTGATGAATTATAGAAACCATCCTATATTATCATATACATTACATACATAGTAATCTTTTTTTAAAAAAAGTTTTTAAGTTTTTGCAATTCAGTAATCTTTGTAGCTAGCTACTGTAGAGTGAAAATCCTTTATATGGCAAAGTACACAATGCCTTGTACTTACTATAGTTTACTCTTAGTTTAAAATTAGGATATAACATACAAAGTATATAATTCCTTATATTCTTAGTATAGCATCCATGCTTTAATGAGAGAAGACTTCTACTTAATAATCTTAGGAACACAGAATCATAGATATAGAGGTAAAAGAGACTTCAGAGACTGTTTAATTCAACCCTTCCCTACAGGAAGTAATAGTAATCTTACTGCCTTATTTTCCCTCCTTTTTTCCCCCCTTGCAAATGAGGAGACCCTTCTCCATTGTGAAATGCAAAAGCGTTGTTATCTCCATGCATTCCATAGTGCTGATGGGATTGATGATGATAAGTTGCATTTATGCCAATGTAGGGATAAAAAATGGGCAGCTGGCAAAATCTGTCTTTATCCATTCAGCAATACTTAACAAACATTTATTTACTAAGAACTCACTGTGTACAGAACATTGTGTTGGGTACAGGGAAAATTTAATGGTTAGATAAGGCACAGTCTCTGCCCAGTTAAAGTTTATCATCTAACAGGCAGATAAGACAAGGAAGTGTACAGAGTGTTGAGGGCTAGTATATCTGGTGTGAGGGCTTGCCCACTTTTGGTGTCCTCCTGATTCACCTGATTCTCACCTGTGGCTCTAAGAAGCTATAGCATGTATAGTGGCCATAGCCTGGTAAAACTGTTTTGGCAGATGGGCTAAACGAGATTGAAGGTAACATTGGAGTGAGTTAGGGGAATGTCTACCCCAAGCATGTGAAGACTTTCCCTGGCAGAATGGGAGGGTAAGAACAATTTGTTCCAATGGCCGTGAAGGCAGCTGAAGCAGGTGGAGTGTTTAGAGCTTGGTCAGATAACAAAGACGCCACTACATCCTGGGCTATCAGTAGTTTGTTTGACTTTTGTTCTGCCTCTGGACTAATATGATTCAGGAAAAGAGAGTGGGGCTGATAACTTTGCTTAACTTAAATCCAATTCATGCACAAGTCAAGACATCACCCATGATGTCATTGGTCGTCTTCAAAAACGAAGGACAAACAAGACAAGGACATACAAACCCCATCTAATATGTGTGAATTGCTCTTCTTTTAAAACATGAGGTCTATATCTAATTCATTCTTGCCTTTTCCACTCTTCCACTTTTCCACATGCTGAACCAAACCACGAGAGTGACTAAACTTAGAGGCAGGTGGCACAGTGGATTGGAAGGTAGAATTGGGGGCAGCTAGATGGCGCAGTGAGTAGAACACCAGCCCTGGAGTCAGGAGGACCTGAGTTCAAATCCGGCCTCAGACACTTGACACAATTACTAGCTGTGTGACCTTGGGCAAGTCACTTAACCCCAATTGCCCTGTCTTCTCCACTCTGGAAAAAAAAGAAAGGTAGATTTGGAGTTAGGAAGAATTGAGTTTGAATCTTCAGGTGCCCCCATAGTCACCCCTGAAGTACATAAGTGCCTTTGGCTCATGAATTTATAAGGATCACCTCTTTAGCTTTGATAAATCTGTTCAAGTATAACTTTATATCATCTAATCTATTCCAAAAAAAAGATGAAGTATTCAATGTGAAAATAAAATAAAAGCCTCCATGGCTAGTCCCTTCTCCTAAACCTCACACATTTCTCTATTTCCCATGCCTCAAGTATAATCTTTACAAATTACTAATTATTTACTTACCACATTCCACTAGCCTCCCCTTCAGAAGTCTCTCAGCCACTAAGGCCACGTTCTTAACAATAGTTTAATGGATAGAGCACTGGATTTGGATTGGGCAAGAGGTTCAAATGTTGCCTCAGATACTTATTATCTGTGTAATCACAGAAAAATCATGGAACCTTTCTGTGCCTCAGTTTCTCATCTATAAAATGAGAGAGTTAGCCTTGAAGGTCCCTTCAGACTGTAAATCTATGCCACCTCTTGCAAAAGAACTCTCTTGCCTCCCTATGACAATACTGTTCCATCCCTCAGAATGCTACTATAATGGTTCCTCTTTCTAATAAGCTTTAAGACAAACCTCTAGATCCTATAATACAAGATCTAACCTATCCATCACCATTCTTCCCATTTCCTCCATTCTGCTCCATTCTTTATTCTATATTCTCTCTACTACTTTTTTAAAATTCCTATCTTCTATATAATTTATTTGTTCACAGCTGTTTCCATGTTGTCTCCCCCTTTCGTCTGTGAATCCTTGACAATAGGGATTACCTTTTGTCATATTTATATCCCTAGTACTTCATGTGAAACATAGTGAGCACTTAATATATATTTAGTGACCTTTTTTATGTTGTTGTTTAGTCATTTCAGTTGTGTCCAACTCTTCATGACCCCATTTATGGTTTTCTTGGCAAAGATACTGAAGTTGTTTACCATTTCTTTCTCTGCCTCATTTTACAGTTGAGGAAACTGAGGCAAACAGAGTTAAATGATTGCCCAGGGTCACACAACCAGTAAGTGTCTGAGGCTGGATTTAAACTCAAATCTTCCTGACTCCAGGCCAGTGCTCTATCCATTGTGCCGTCTAGTTGCCCACATATCTTGTCAGCCTGCTTTATTTTAGTTAATTATAAAATATTAATAACTTATGAAACATCTACAACTGTTCATTCTAGATGAATTAGGGACCATATATACCTTTTGATGACCAAATTCTTGATTTTCTAGAATGTTATTCATCCTATGTGACTTGATCAAAACTCGCTGTTGGTTTGATCAGATTCCAGTATGAATCATATGTTGTCTCATACAGCAGATTGAAAGTAAATTTTGTTTAGAAAAAAGAGCAGCTATATGTGCTGACTTGAAACTTAAGTAATACCAAAGCAGACAGTGACAGAGTAAAATTTCCAAACTGATTCCAAATCAACCAGTATGCACATGCAAATAATCTGCTTACTAAAACTCTTGGGCCAATGATACTCATTTGATGTGATAAACCTATTATTGTCCATAATGAAAGACCCCATGTGTTCTAATCATAACATTCCAATCTTGTGATTGATAATGACCATGAAAATCCATGATGTTAAAATTTTTAGCTGAATTCGACTCTTTTTTTTCTTCCTCTCCTGAATCCGGATTGGTTGTTCTATTGGAGGAGAATGGTATAAATTGAGCTTAGAGCTTGAAGAGAACCATAGGATCAAGGTTCTCAGAATTTACAGAAAGCAACTGTATCTGAATACTGTTACAGGTAAGTATGCTTTATTTTTTTTACCATTTTAATTGCATTTATTTCATATGATTTATAGATGGAAGGGATTTGCCTGTGTGACTTTGAACAAGTCACTGCACCTCTAGGGGACTCAGTTTCCTCATCTGCAAAATAAGAGTTTCAGACTATAAGACCTCCAAGGCGCTTCTAATTCTAAATCGATGATCATATAAAACCAAGGTCCTGAATCAATTGAGGTGAAGTGACTTATTCTACATTGCAAATCTCTTAGGAGAAAGCATATTCCAAGGTGTTGAAATTTTGACTTGAATACTTTACAATTTCTTCCACAGTATAATATTTAAAGTGGACTTAGATTTTTAGATAATTTATTTTACTTTTTTAAAAAGCTATGTTTTTCCCCGTGTATTTGTTTAACTGTTAATTCATACTCCTCCTGGATAGAGTGTGGGGCCTGAATTCAGGAAGACTCCTCTTCCCAAGTTCAAATTTGACCTCAGACATTTCCTAGCTGTGTTACCCTGAACAAGTCACTTAACCCTGTTTGCCTCAGTTTCCTCCTCTGTAAAATGATCTGGAGAAAAAAATGGCAAACAGCTCCAGTATTTTGGTCAAGAAAAACCCAAATGGGGTCAAAAAGAATCAGATACAACTGAAATGACTGAACAACAGCAACAAAAAATAACAATGACCCTCCATCCCCACCCCAAGGCTCAATCACTTCTTAGGTCTGAAGTTTAAAATTCAAACCAAAATATCTTTATATTTTAGTTCATTAGAGTGAGAGAAATATTTTTAGATGATACATACAAAGTGCTTAAAAAATTGAGCTCTAAATTATCTTTGAAAAACAAGTAGCTATGTTTGCTAATCAGTTGTTTAATGGAGTTCAATTGTCTTTCCCTCCAAGTCTGTTTGGCCTGTAGACAACTTCAATGCAGACCTCCAGTTCCAGCTCACTATGAAGCTATCATACTATGAGTTCAGCTTGGCTCAAGATGCATTTATTTTGCACCTGCTGTGTGCTAGGTGGGGCAGCTAGATGGCACAGTGGATAAAGCTCCTGACCTGGAGTTCAAATAGAGATTTTATGATCAACTCAAGGCTGAATATTGTATGAAGTCCTATTACAAAGTTCAGGAATGACCAAAGTCTTGGTGGTTGTCAATAGTTCCCTGTATTAATTGGAATTTCAATGCTAATCATGTAGGACTGTTAAAAACACTTACAAATAAAGAAAGATTAAATCCAAATGTGGGATCTTTTGTTTCAGGCAACCTTGAGAAAAATGAGGACTTGGATCCTTCTTGCCTGTCTCTTGGGTGCAGCATTTGCTATTCCAGTGAGTATTACAGTCTTTTTACAAGTCAATACACAGTTTCAGAAGCCTTGAAATGAGTATCTGGGCAACATTTTCCATTACTTAGCAATAAAAATGCATGAGCTAGTGGAGATCAAGGACCACTGGTAGATGGGAGAAATTTCACAGACACATTTTAGCTCTAGAATAGCAAGGGGATGATTCCCTGAAAAGCCACAAAAATTACTCTAGTAAAACATCCTATAATCAAGCAACTTTGATGTTCCCAAACTCTTTTTAAAAATATGCTTGCCTTCACCTCTGATTTTGTATTTTTTAGGTAGGTGAGGTGGAGTGGTGGTTGAGATAGAAAATCTCTGCCCGAAATGACAGGGAAAGGATTAATTTTCAGAGTAAAACATCCTGGTCTCATGATACTCAGTTGTCATTCTGTGGATAAAGTAATTTTAGATCTGGGAAGTTTTCCACCCTTAAATATACTATTGAACTGATTAGCAAGCTTGTTTTTAGGTTCATCTAGTGACAGAAGAGCTTGTTTATATGACTATACATGATAATACCCTAAATTTAATATATATTAACATATTGATGATAAGCCCAATTTGAATTACATACATTCGGAAGTACTAAATGTTCAAGTAATGTTATTCATCTTAATACATTCAAATAAAATTGTCTCTAAACTTTCTTCCACCTCTGAGAGTCTATGACTCCACATTTTGTTGGGAGCAACTTCTCCTATCTCATACACTGAAATTCAAATAGAAAATATAGTCCAAATATAATCACATGGGGTGCTTGAATTGCACATCTTGTGGTGGGGAGGGCACCCACACCAGTGGAAGAAGAAGAAATGAGTGAAATTTATGAAGGAAGAAAATTTTTGCTTGATAAAATTCCCTAACAAATAAGGCATCTCCAGGAGGAATGAGCTGCCTTGAGAAGGCAATTTTTTCCCCATTCACAGTGGTTCTTCAGGTAAATCTTAGATAATCTTATCAGGGATGTCAAACAGGGTAGACAGATTAAGAGAAGAGTTGGACTAATTCAATCTGGTCCCAATAAACATTTATTAAACATGCCAGGTACCACATGCTAAGTACTGAACTCCAGATGATTTCCAAAGTTCTTCCTATGTCTGAGTTTCTACAGTTATGTGCCTAGAGTGAATAATTGATTGCATACTGACTGAATATCTTTACTTTTTCCTTTGAAAAGCTGCCTCCTCATCCTGGACATCCTGGTTATATTAACTTCAGCTATGAGGTAACTTTCTTTTTTTGTTAATTTTGCTCCCTGTCTTATGCTTAGAGATGAACTCAGAGGGATAACTGTACTAATTTTGATCTTTAAATGTGTCTCCCAGCTATCTTTTCCTTTGCCCTCCCTCTGTCAGCATCCTAATTCCAGTCCCCATATCTGGGTAACTTCAATGGCTTCCTGATTGGTTTCCCTGTATCCACTTTCTCCCTTTTCCAGTCCAGTTTGTGTATTGCTTCCCTGACAGGTTATTCTTCCTAACATGGCACCTTGAAGGTAGCTTGAAGTAATAGAGAGAGCATTGGACTCAGCATAAGGGTTCTATAGTTCTAAATCTGCTAGCTGTGTGACTCTGGGCAAGTAAAAACCTCTCTTGGTCTCAGTTTCCTCATCAGAGGTAATCTTGATTGCTTTCTTAAAATTCTATGACTTTGAAGCCTGAATATTTGATTCCATTTCAGTGGAAGGTGCTGCATTGATCAAATACAAGTAGATATAGTGAAAAGAATACTGTTTCTAAGTCAGCTCTGATCTGGTTTCAAATCTTCCTTCTGACTCTTACTACTTGTGTGACTTCAGTTACAACTTCCCTGGGTCTCAGTTTCCTCATCTAGTTTCTGAGGTTCCTTCTGGCTCCTGATCTATGATCCCATTACCATGATTCTATGACCCTGAGATTAACCAAATCTTGTTAAGACAGGAAGCAAAAGGCAATGTCATATGGCTCAGGATACAAAAGTGACAGAAGTCTGATAAATACAGCACTCCATCATAGTGACTCATGCTTCTCATCTCTCAGGAAAGAGATAGTGGACTAGAGGTGTGGAATTTCAGGCATGAATGTGAAAATGCTGCCTCCTCTGTCTATCTTATTTGATTTTTTTTCTTTTTTTTCCCCTTAATATCTTACCACTGAGCAATGGGTCAGCTGGTTATTTTGAAATGTCATCTGTCTTTACCCATTGGCCCTGTGATAAAAGACATCCTTTCTCCCAGAAAAATAATTATGATGTTGATTAATTTGTAACTATTGGTTGCTGATGGCATAGATAAAACTGCTGGTAGAGGCATTCTCCCCTTCCCCGGCAAAGGAAAGAGCCAACATAGGACATGATATAAAGAAGCCAGGACCAGGACCTCTTGTTTTTCTTAATTATATCAGTCAAAGAAAGAGTTAAAACAAGAGAATGTGTTATATGAGATTATATTCTTGGAGCACAAACTTAATTGCTATAAATATTGAAATGACTTTCATTGATTCTATTTTAGCTAAAACAAAAAAAAAATGAAATTGAATACTATTATCTAGTATTTTTTTTTCTTCCTTAGGTGCTTACCCCTTTGAAATGGTATCAAAGCATGGTGCGACAGCAGGTATATATTTTCTATTTCTTTGCCCCTTAAAATTTTTTTTTAAAAAATGAATACATTTAACTTCCCGTAGTAAGCCAAACAAAATATCTACTTTACATAGGACTCTTAATGGGGAAAAGCTACCTTCAAATGAAACATTTATTGCTACATTGTGACAAATCCTCATTATTAGAGATATCATTTTTATTAAGATATCCCTATCATTACAAATAAAATATTACCATTTCTCCATTAAGGAGGCTTAGGAGTTAGAAGGAAAGGAAATGAAGCCAATGATAAACTGACTTTCTATTTCTCACTAGTATCCCTCCTATGGTTATGAACCCATGGGTGGATGGCTGCACCACCAAATCATCCCAGTGCTGTCTCAGCAGCACAGCCCAAGTCATTCCTTACCGCCTCAACACCAAATCCCCATCATGGCCGCCCAGCAGCCAGTGCAACCCCAGCAACCAGTGATGCCAGTTCCAGGACAGCATCCCATGGCACCAACACAACACCATCAACCTAACCTCCCGCAGCCAGCCCAACAGCCATTCCAGCCCCAGCCAGCTCAGCAACCACAGCCTCACCAGCCCAGCCAACCCAGCCAGCCCAGCCAGCCCAGCCAGCCCAGCCAGCCCATCCAGCCTCACCAGCCCAACCAGCCCATCCAACCCATCCAACCCATCCAACCCATCCAACCCATCCAGCCCATGCAGCCCATGCAGCCCATGCAGCCCATGCAGCCCATGCAGCCCATCCAGCCCATGCAGCCCATGCAGCCCCAGGTCCCAGTCCATGCAATGCTACCCATGCCACCACAGCCACCTATGCCTCCAATGTTCCCCATGCAGCCAATGCCCCCCATGCTGCCCGATCTGCCCTTGGAAGCCTGGCCATCCACTGACAAGACCAAGAGGGAGGAAGTGGTAAGTGGCCCTTCTTATAAAATGGCGTTCAATTAAAAGTTAGGAATCTCCCCTTGAAGCCCTCTTATAATATTGTTTTCTCTGTCTTTGGGAATATGTGCTCACAAATCCCATTAAACTTAATGGTGATCCATTCAATCAGTCAACAAATGTTTGTTTAGTGATTTATAAGCCATTCTGCCTGGGAGTTTGGGGGGATGGAGGAGTAAGAAGATGGAAAGAAAAAGACTGCCCTTGCCCTCCAGGAATGAATTTTCTGTCTCCTCCAAGAAAGGAACTGCAAAATGGATTTGAATTACAATGAGACATACAAAAGTTCTAGAAACACGAAGGAAAGAACACCAGTTTCATAGTCAGAAGACCCCAGTTTTAGTTTCAGTTCTGTCCTTAATTAGTTGGATGACTACATGGGCAAGTAACATAACCTCTCTGTCCTTGGTTTACTCACCTATCAAGATTGGAATGGACTAGATGATTGGTCAGATGAACTGTATAATTCTATGAAAAATCCAAACAAAGTATGAGGTGTTTTAAAGATCATCTTGTGTTTTGAAGCCTCAAGGGATGATGAAACTATTTTTAAGGTTTTGATTTAGTTCACTAATTAATTAAAGTCTTTAAAATCACTTTAGTTAAAAAATTCTAGGATTATGCTGTTATTGAGATCTTCTCAGAACCCAACTCAAATCAGTTTTCTCTAGGAAATTAAATTACTAATTATAAATTAACTTATTAATATTCATTATTACAAATTGATTTATATTTAATTTATAAACACAAATTTATTATTACAAATTAAATAGATGCCTCTAGTCAACTCACCACATCAATGCATACAACCTGACCTCTCTTCTAACACTCTCTAGCAACAGTGACTTTTCAAATTCCACTTAATAATTCATTTGTTTACTTGTTTTGGAATTCATTCATCTGCTCTTCCTGTTTGACTAAAAGCAGATTGAGGACAAGGGGTTATCTCTTCCTTAATCCAGTACCATTTAGCCCATGTCCTCAGCATTTAATTCCAGTAATGGTGAGAACCAAATTTGAGTTTCAATTAGATTTAATTCAATTGAATTTTTCCACTTCCAAAGTAGAAGAAGCTATGCTTTTTGCTTTGGAATTTAGTAGGAATGCCAACAGCACGATTTTAATTACTCTGTTTGCATGTATTTCAGGACTAAATGGAGAGCAAGAAATCAGAAAAAAAGGAGAATTTAGACATTTGCAGTTGCTTTCCAGAACAACTATCAGAATAAAATGATTTGTGCTTACAATAACTCTTCTCCTTAGTAAATTCTGTAACTAAAAATGAATGACATTAGCAGACAATAAAATGCTTTAAACATTATTCATGCCTTTTTTTGTCAAAGACTTTGTTGTAAAAGATGCTTGTTGACTTAACTTTAAAATTAAGATCACTTGAGGTGACACACTTTAAAGATGTGAAAATCATGTAGTCTAAGTTTACAACCTTAAAGTAAGCATTTCACAGTGCAATAGTGTCCATAGGTCTATTTTTAGAAAGTATAAATTATGGCCCTTCAAATCATGAATAGAAATTGTAATATAAGTTATAAATAGGAGATAACATGAAGTTATGTGATAATGTAATATACAGTCATTGGCCTTCACATGAACTTGAAACCAATGGAGGGAAGTTTATAGGAATTTTTATAGGAATTCTTTAAATTGGTACAAAGATAAACTGTTGAGAAGATATTTATGTTACAAAACTAGTTAAAATTTGTAACCTTTTTTTCATTTACAACAATGAAGGAGCTAGGCTAGACATTCACTAAAGTTCTTGTTCCTGTTTTCCAAATCATCTTAATAACTAAAATCTGATTTGATATCTGACCATATCACTCCCTTGCTCCAAAAGCTTCTCTGATTCCTAATCGGTTTTTGGATAAAATATAATTCTTTTATTAGCGTTTAAAACCCTTAATAATCTGGCTCCAGGACATCTTTCCAGTATGACTGACTCTCTTTCATGCAACCTACACTTCGGCCAAACTGGTGTACTTATTATGTACAAGGTATTCTATCTCTCACCTCTGTGCCAATGCAATGGATGTCTCCCATACCGGAAGTACTGTCCTTGCTTACTTCAACCTCCTGCAACTCTTACTTTTCTTCTAGGCACAGATTCCTAAGAACCTCTTTCCTTAAGAGGTTTTTCCTAATTCCTCCAGGCAATACTTCCCCACACCCCAATCCCAAATTCCTGTGCATTTTATATTACACACACACACACACACACACACACACACATATATACACAGACACCGATATATGTATATGTATATACATACAAAATGTTCAGAGATAAGTAAATACAGCATATACCTATA
This sequence comes from Phalanger gymnotis, assembly GCA_028646595.1. Lineage (NCBI taxonomy): Eukaryota > Metazoa > Chordata > Mammalia > Diprotodontia > Phalangeridae > Phalanger > Phalanger gymnotis. The sequence goes on along the minus strand of CM053622.1, from coordinate 481,650,677 downwards.
TACAACAGACACAAATGTTCAGAGATAAATAAATACAGCATGCTGTATTTACTTATCACTGAACATTTTGCTTCTTCCCCTCATGGGGTGGTATTTGGTATACTATAGGAGCAGTGTCACTTTTGTTTCCATATCCCCAAGACTTGTTTGATTGTAAATTTCCTCAAGATAGAGGCTGACATTTTTTCAATAGCATTTAACATGGGCCCTGAAAATAATCAACATTTAACAATTTATCTGTATCTAATTGAACTGCTTATTAAATTACTTACTCAGACTATTTTAAACAGAACTATCTGAGAGAACTCCTGGAGGGAAGGTGTGCATGTGAGGGTAATATCTTTCTAATAAAGTAAATCACATGGGTTTGTGACAGCTATTTTCCTTGATCCTAACAGAGCTAGCTTTCTTTTTTTTCCCTTCCCCTTCTCTTTTTTCTTCCCCTTCTCCTTCCTTTTTCCCTTATTCTTCCCCTTCCCTCCATCTTTCTTTCTCTTTCTTAAGACTGTTCTAGACAGTTGAAGATACTAGAATTCTGATCTCAAAATGTTAGAGCACTACTGAATAATGGCATTGACTTACCAAAGAACATTTTGGGACGCTAAAGAACACACTATCTCAAACTTCATTTGCTTAAAACCCAGTTCTAACCAACTGCCCAATGAACTTGCATTTGAAATAAGACACAGAAGAAACAGGATATGGATATATACATATATATGTATATATATATATATATACATATATACATATATATATATATATACATATGTATATATATTTGAGAACAAGAATCATGGAACCCTAGATTTAGAGCTGGAAGGACCTTAGAGGCCATCTTGAAACTCACACCGTATGTTGCATTTAAGGAGTGCTCTTCAGAAATGCAAATGCATGCACAGTAAACTTGTTTCTGTAGAAGTCTTAGGTTTGAAGAACTGAAAAATAAAGCTCTTCGCAAAACTGCCCATTTGCTATGTGCTTTGCAATTACTGCTTCTAATTAGGAATAAATAAAGCAAGTAAAAAAAACCAGATGTATTCTTAAAATACACAATAAATCAAGTCACTTCAATTAAAACCATGCCTTCTGAAAGTATTTCTTTTCTTGTTGACAAAATCAAAGTGTGCCAAACTCATAAATGTTTTAAGTTTAAAATGTCTGCCACTTTTTCTCCCTTCATGGGCATCTGTTTCCTAGGCTTTCCTTTAGTGCAATCGTTGGGTAACAAAATGTAATCTTCGTGTAAATTTCAAGTGGAATCCGGTTTCATCAGTGCTATGCACACCAGCTTTGCTTTCATTAAATTTATCTATTCTTCTTGGAAGAAGAAATTTTAAAGCAAAGAACAACAAAAACAAAATAAGAGAAGAAAGGATGTACAAGATGGGTAGTAGCAGTGGAAACGGGGTGATAGTAGAACAGGAAGGAAAGAAACAGTTGAGAACAGTATAGGAGAGAAAACAGAATGGAATGGGATAATGTAGTGTGATGTAGTACAATGTAGGTAGAGTCAGAAGACCTTGGTTTGAATTTCAGCTTGGCTACTTATTTCCCATGTGACCTTAGACAAAATAGTTTTCTTCTCTGGGCCTTGATGTTGTCATTTGTATGAAGCTGTAAGGAGCATAAATTACATGATCTCTGGTGTCCCTTCCATCTTTATGGTCCAAAGAGATAGGGTCTATAGCCCACTGCCTTTTGGAATGCCTTGATGGTCTAACCATTTTCATAGCCCTCAAGCATGTCAGCACTTGAATGGGAAAATTCCAAGGTGTTAGTTTGGATAAAAGGGACTCCATCTCCTAATCACTTGTACCCATGAACTATCTACATTTGATCTTTACTTTTAACTGGTAATAATCAAAAGAACATGGATCAACAGTTAGAAGGGACCTAAGAGATTATTTGGTCAAAGTGTTTAAATCAATGACTCTAAAACTCTAGGAGAGATACAATCAGAAAGCTATGACCAGTCGATAAACATTTATAAGAACCTTCTATGTGCCAGCCACTGTGCGAAAGGCTGGGCATATAAAAAGAGGCAAAACATACTCCCTGCCCTCAAGGATTTTGTAATCTAAGCAAGAGAGCAGAAAAAAGATGACTTCTGGCTGAGGAAGATCACAAAAGGCTTCTTAAAGAAAGTGAAACCTGACCTGGACTTTGAAGGATGGAGAGGAATTCAAAAGGCATGAATTAGGTTGGAGGGACATTCCAGGAATCCAGTAAGGGAAAGGGGGCTGCAAATACATAAAATCTGGAAAGCACTGGAAAATAGTAAGGGATCCTGTCTGGTTAGAGTATAGATACTCTACAGGTATTATATTGATTTTATCTTTCCCCAAAGATCTCAAGCAAGCAACCCAGACCTGTCTCCTTACTAATCCCTTTAAAAACACGTATAGGCACAGTTCAGACTTTGAGCCATGTTTTGTCAGGGGCCTTTCATTATTGCTGTCATATGAAAAGAGAACCTCAGAAGCTCTTGAATATGCTGAAGAAAGCCATTCTTGCTTTATCTAGGTTGTGTAAATCCCCACCTTCCTTCTTCTGTAAGTACACGGCCAGTTCTGAGGCACAGGGTTTCATTATGATTGAGATCATGAGACTGCCTGCCCCAAGTAATGGAAGAGTCCATTGCTTCATTTGGTGAATGGTTTCTTCTTGTCAGTCCTGGAAAACCTGTTTCTCCCTACTTAAGTATTGATTTCCACCTGGGGATCATCTGGAAAGCATTTACGTTCTTCACCACCACCCTACCCTTTCACTTCCATAGTTCAAAACATCCAAGAAACTCTGAATACTCTCTATGTAAACCTGTAGTAAATGCAGACAACCTTCTACTTATGAATGAATGGGCTGTGTTCCAGAATTCCTAAGTATGTTAATTGTTTTGAAACTCAGGATGTATATTCCACATAGTAACAATGTTGTAAACAACAACTATAACAGCTGCCATTTAAATAGAACTTTATATGATTTAATAATAACATCTCAATCTAGCCTCTCAGATTGAGTTTTCTCATCTGTCAAAAACAGCCCTTATCTTGGAGGCTTGTTGTAAGGATCAAAAGAGATAATATGTGTAAAGTACTTTGTAATCATTATTATTAGGATTATTCCTCACATCAACCACATGAGACCATTTCATAAAGTGAGGGAAACTGAGGCAAGAAGAAGCATCAAGATGACAGAGGCAGTAAATGACAGAGGATAAAAAGGGGAAAAGCTAGCCCACAAAAGCTATTTTACCCCAATGAAGCTGAAGTTTAAGAAGATTCTAAATGCACTATGGAACCTAACTGTACGTAAGCACATTTCAATGGGGAAAAGCATTTGCTGTGTGCCGAAGATACCAGAAATAACTCTTTTAAGTGTAAACTGGAACTCTCCTTTCCCTATTCTTCCTATCAGTTAGAAGGTGAATTTGGGAGGCTTTGAAGCTTGGGGCATTGGCTTCCAACTTGAACTCACTGAATTTACTGATGTGAAGTAGGAGAAGGGAGAGAGGGCTGGGGATGCTGAGGTGTGGAACAAGATTAGGCTGCGAAGCAGGAATATCTTTGTGAGTGAGTTGTGTGTGTCTGAAGCCAAGAGAGTTTGAGGAATTTGAAACAGAGAAAGAAGGATCATAACCTTCAGCCACTGAAGGCCCCCAGTGGTGCTTTGTTTTCTTCCAGGAATGACCCTTCAAGTTCTTTCTATATCAGGTCCTTAAAGGCTTCCTTCTATAGTTCCTACCATTCTCTATGTTTCATTTACATGGAAAATTCTTTTGGGGCCTCTGGGAAACAGGCATGGCATCTCATCTCCTATGTATTATTATTATTATTATTAATAATAACAACCAGTATTTATATAGTACTTTAGGTTTGCAAAGTAATTTACAAATATTATCTAACACAACCCTGGGAGATAGGTGCTATTATTATCCCCATTTTACAGATGAAGAAATTCAAGCCCAGGGACATTAAGGGATTCATTTGCCCAGTCTGAGGAAGTGTCTGAGGTAGGATTTGAACTCTGGGCGCACTCTTGATGAATTTTCCATTCATCTTGCAATCTTTACTATGATTCCTAAGCTTTTGTCTACAAGACAGATTGCATTCTAATGAACATTCCAAATTTCTTTTATTTGGAATTTTGTAGAATTCAATATTAAGTTATTTGGATCATATGGCAGGGTTTAGGGCTGTGTGTTTTTCTTCAAAACAATCACTAGATTGTTTTCTTAAAGAGGCAGCAACAGTTTCTGTAGCTTTTGTAAAATAGCTATTCAAAGCAAGGCTTACATTTTGAATCCAGAAAAAAAATCTGTCACTAAATGACTCACCAGGTTTCCAACACAAAGCTTCCCAATGGATTATCACTGGATCAGATTCTCAATCTGCTGTGCTTCATCCTTAACACCTTATAATTCTACATAATTAAATAAACCAGGTGAACAGAAAAATGAAATACGTTTTTGGCTCAAAACCATATTCAAATTTATAAATACTGGGCTCACCACCCCACAAATAGTGTGTTTAGTTGAAAGTTGTGTTCAAAAGAACTTGGATCATTAAATCAACCTAAAAATGATACTGCCACAAAACCGACACAAAACATAGGCTGCCTGGATTCCTTTATATATTTCTATTTGGCAATCCAAAGAACATAGAACATAACAATTTTTCCATTTTCCCAGAACAGCTGAATTAGTGTTTCTTTTCTTCCCTGATGAATTTTCTATGCTTCACATCTGGCTATGGAATGCAAACACTATGGAGTTCGTTACTTGTTTATAGAAATTAAATTGTACAACCCCACCAGACAGACAGTGATGAACTTCCCTTAGGTCCCATGTCCAGCTTCAGAGAAGACTCCCACTCCCTTTCCATGGCTCTTTCTCATTTTCCTAAATACCAAAAGCTTCTAAGTTTTCAATGGAATTTCTTTGTAGTTGTAACCTATGGATAAATATCGAACTAAGGCTGTACTATGGAATTTTCCTATCTAGTAGACTACCAAGTTTGACTATCTTGTAGTTTATTGTCCTGATACCGGCCATTTTATGGTCACTCCGAATTGTGTACGAGTAACTAGTCACATACTCCCTAGCCTCATTCATCCTGAAGGTATTCATATTACTGATGACTTCATTAGCTGTGAAGCTGACCTAGGTGAGTTATATCGTCTTGTGGGTAGCTCAGAGAACTAATTTAACATTTCTTTCTCACCCCAAGCCTCCCCAATTTTACTTCCCCCAACTTCACATCCTTCTGTCTTTTGCTGGTCATAACTCAAATATTTTCACATCTTGCAATTTCTGTCTGATGCCTATACTTTATAACTCCATTCCTTTTCCAGTTACCATAGGAAAATCTTTTTATTGTTCTGATTTATGAACTCTCCTCCCCCATCCCTCCAAATGATATGAAACATAGTTGATAAACAGGGGTAGTGCTGATGATATTTCTAAAACAAGAAAAGGAAAGTCATAGATTTAGAGACAATGTTTGGAAAGACTGCTATAATTGGTAACGGGAGAGATCTACAAGTTCTGATCCTTATTAACCAACACTAATTATGCCTTACCTTTAAAATAGTGGATAATAATGTTTAATAATATCTACCTTGACAGGAAGCATGGTATAGCTAATTAGGAGGGGGGTCTTGGAGTCAGGAAGCTGTATCTCTGACTTGCTGACAGAGTGATCCTGGGCAAGTCAATTAACTTCAGCACCTTAGGCAACTCTTTAACACTATAGATTAATAAGAGAATGCAGACTGCATTGGAATGGGGTGGTCAGGGTGGTCGGGGTGGTGGTGGTGGTGGTGTGGTTTTCTCACCAAGATCTCTCTACACTATTGAAAGTGCAGGTCTGGAACAACAACAAAATGGACTTACCTCATCATTGCTATGGAGATCAGCTGAGGCAGCCTATGAAAAGCACTTTGCAAATATTTAAGTATTACAAACTTTGTTTATCAGAATAAATAAAAAGAATCTTCACAAACTTAACTATCCTCTTTTTTTCATTGACACCACTATCCTCACTCAGTTTTCACTTTTTTTTTTTTGCATCAATACCCTCCCCGCTATGATTTCATCCACTTTTGTTTGTTTTTAGGGGAAATCACTCTGGAAAAGTACATTCAGTATTCCTAATGATTAACTTACAAATGAACTTTTGGAACATAAGCCATTGGCAAGCATGTCAAGAATGTCTTTGGAAACAAAGGAATTTATTATATGTCATTTATATATAATATATATGAATGTAATATATAATAAATACATGCATATTTATTTAAATAGATGATAAATATGATTACATATGTATAACCTATATCTATTTGCTTACCATCTTAGGGAGGGAGGAGGGAAAGGAAGAAAGGAGGAATAGAATTTGGAGCTCAAAACTTTTAAAAAGTGTTGAAAAATTGTTTTAACATGTAATTGGGGGAAATGATATAAATGTATATACACACATATATAGATGCAAAAATAAATATATAAGTAAAATAAATATGTAATTATATGTTTTTAATATATAATTATATATTATTTTGGGAACAAAGTAGTTGCCCATAGGTTGGTGAAAGGCTGAAAAAAATATAGAATGTCCCTGTATCTAGGACATCCTATATGGTACCTGAATGTAATGAAATCTTAGTGTGCCATAAGAAACAATGAATATGAATAATTTTGAAAAGCATAAGACATACAAATTGGAGAAGAATAAAATAAATGAAATCATGGAAACGATAGAGACACTACCTAAAATAATGTAAATGGAAAAGAATGGAAAAGGAAACGTACTGTGTGTAATTGTGATGACCAAGCTAAGATGTGGATGAGAGATGAGAAAATATACCTTCTTCCCTTCTTTGCAGAGGTGGGAGGGCATGGGCATGGAATATTGCATATCTTGTCAAATGAGAGAAAAGAATGGAAACATAGGTGATGTAACGGCATAAAGCAACAGTAAGGGTTTGTTTAAATTAAGAATGTCAGGAATACCTATACTTAAACTAAAATTTCATTTTTCAAAAATCTTGATTAGGACAATATGATAAAATAGGATAAAAGAGCTTTTAATGCTCTAGAAACAATACCAATGTTCAGGAGATTCATGAATATATCAGCAATTGCATTGATATGAGTGTCAGATGCCTCCTCCAGGTTGAAACCTCTCCTTCCCCTCTCTACTCCCTCTCTGTCTCTATCTCTTTCCTGTTTTTCACTCTTGGTTCTTTCTCTGTATCTTTTCTCTTCCAGAGTAGAAATTCCCTGAACAAATGTAAATCAGCACCTGTTCAATAAGTCATGGGCTTGGTGAATTACTTGGATCAATGGGAGGTTAATCATCTGCCCAGAGACACACAGTAAGTAGGAGTCAGACTCAGAGAACAGCTTTCCACTTACTATTCCATGTTGCCTTTCATCACACACACACACACACACACACACACACACACACACACACACACACACGCATGGTGCACCAAAAGTCTCAGTGAAGTTTTAATTGTTGTTGTTGAATTGATTAGGTGTGTCTGACTCTTCATGACCCCATTTGGGGTTTTTTTTTGGCAAAAATACTGCAGTGGTCTGCCATTTCCTTCTCCAGCTCATTTTACAGATGAGAAAAATGAGGCAAACAGGGTTAAGTGACTTGCCCAGGGTCACACAGCTAGTAAGAATCTGAGGACAGATTTGAACTACGATCACAAACAGCAAGCTCATGAATGAAAATTTGATTAAACTTTTTACCAAGAATAGCCATTTTTTTTAACTTGAACCTTGAATATCAATTTTATAACCAGACCACAAGTACTAAATTCAGTCAATTCTTTTCCTTTATTGATTTTCAGCACTTAGCACAGTGCCTGGCACATTGTAGGCACTTAATAAATGTTGATCGATTGATCTTGGGTGTCAATAAAAGAGTTGATTGAATTTTAGTCCCTGTTGTTTAATGTGGCCCTGATATTCAACAATATTTTCTTTCAGTCACAGCTATGTAACAAGTGTCAAAGACTTTACTGAAATTACTTTGATAAAGGTAGAAAATTCATTAAAATAACCAAGTGATAAGTTTTGACAATGGAAAAATAAATTGAAAAATATATAATAATAAACTTCTTAAGCTTTCTTTCCAATTAAGAGCACATGAATTTGGGGTCTAGAAATGATTTCAAAATACAATAAAGTTTATTCGCAAAGTTTCACAGTCTGTGAAGAAGAACCAGGAAATGGATCTTCTAAAGCATGGATATGAAGTTGGCTCAGATTCAGGAAATCTGTTTTGATGATGGAAGAAAAAAAAAAGCTTCTCTGGCTTAAACCAGCAGAACTCTCTAGATGTGAAAGCATCTCAACCAGTCACAAATCCTAGAAGCAGAGTCAATTCTGGGGAAGCTTTTGCACATCTTTCTCAACTGATATCAAATCCAGGCATGACAAATAAAGTATTTAACTATCTTACTTCAAAGAAATATTTTTATAAGTTAAATTATAATGAAAAACCCAAGGGCATATGGAAAGAAAGCAAATTGTTTTGGTCTGTTTCATGTTACTTTAGCCAGACTGCCACAGAAACTCATATGAGTTTGCATGCATTGCAAGGAATACAACCAAAAATATCCTTGAAGTGCCTTTGTGGAAACTAACAAAGGATTTGTTTTGAGGAAATTCTGCTCTGCAGTGTCCTGGGTGGCTTTCATACTGCTCGAGGCTGCTTTAGGTTCACCCTTACTATTTAGACAAGGGTGGTGCAGTGGATAGAGAGCTGGGCCTGGAGTCAAGGAAACCTGAGTTCAAATCTGCCCTCAGACATTTTCTAGCTGTGTGACCCTGGGCAAGTCACTTAACCCTGTTTGCCTCAGTTTCCTCATCTGTAAGATGAGCTGAACACTCCCTTATCTTTAACAAGAAAACCTCAAAAGAGGTCACAGTGTTGGACACTTTGGACTGAAAAATGACTGAATACCGCAAGCAAGGAAGGCATCATGGTAGGCTCTGTAGAATACAGTGACAAAAGTGGAACATTTGCTGCCCTAGGGAAATTTGTATTCTATAGGAAATATCTGACACATATAAAGATAAGTAAGGTAATTTAAAAAGGGAAACAGCATTAACAGCCTGAGGGGTTAGGTAATAGGGAATCCAGTGTCTCCTCTTTTATGTATACTGGGTTGGTCCTTGAAAGGGGTGGGAGGCTATCTGAGTTCCTTGTTTCCTCAGGCATTAAAAAAAACAAACACCAGAGCATGAGATAAGCAATTCTCCTTACTCCCTCAGAGTGCCTTTCTGCCCTAAGTGGCCATGCCCTGAAGAATAAAGAGGAAGAGGGGAGATGGCATTTATTCTGAACTACTAACTTGCTGACCTTAGAAATCTTTTGTTGCTAGTAAAGCCATTTTTATTGCCTTTTATAACCCAAATAAAATGTCTCTTTCTATTCTCACCCCCAGGTTGGATCTCTAGACTGGACCAAGTTAGGCTTGGCCCAGTATAGCTTCCTAAAAGGGATGGGGAGGCACCTGAGCTGAATGATGACTAAAGGTATAGAGGGAAGAGGTGAGTGCATTACAGGAATGGGACACAGGAAGTGGGCAGGCCAAGCTGGCAAAAGGTGGCCAGCTGGTTAGGAGGGTTAGTGGCTCAATTTGATGGATATACAGAGAGAGTAAAGACAGTGATGAGATACAGATTTGGGAAAGTAGCTTGCAGTCATATTTTAGAAAATTTTAAATGCCAGGCCGAAGAGTTTGTATTTTTATTTTAGAGACAATAGAGTGCTGCCAAAGAAGGTGGTATGATGTAGTAGAAATAACAGTATTTGGAGTCAAAAGATCTGGGTTTAAATCCTATCTCAATCCCTTACTAACTGTGCAATCTTAAGTAATTCACAACCTCTCTGAGCCTGAATGTCCTTATAATAATATAAACAATAAAATAATAATAAATGATATTTGTTCATATTTATACATTTTATGTATATAAACATATTTAAATATATAAATATATTCTATTTGAATCTATTTATGTAATAAATAATAAATCAAATAATAGTAATAATACCAATAAGTTGGCTTCAATGGCTTCTAAGCTACCCTTCAATAAAAGGACCTATAGATCCGAGACTTCTGAGCGAGGAAGTGACGTCACTAGCAGACTTGTGGCTTGGAAAGATTATTTTGACAGTTGTTGTAAAGCTGTCTGGGAGAAGGAAGAGACTAGAAACAGAGAAAGCTATTAGGAGACTATGGCAATAATTTAGCCAAGAGGTGATAAGACCTTGAACTAGGGTAGTATTTAGTAGAAAAAAGTCTGTTACAGCTCTAAATCCTAGGGTTCTACTTATTTCCCACCAGGCTGCACACCTCCAGACTTCTCCATCATGCCCTAGTAACCTCATCATCCTAGATCACTATAGCCCTGGAATTAATATATGCCCCTGAGACTCCTGAGATTGGATGGCTTGTCCCAGAATCTCTATAGAAGGAGGGTGCCAGGCCCAGAGTCATGAAGACTCATCTTCCTGAGTTCAAATCTGGTCTCAGACACTTACTAGCTGTGTGATCCTGAGCAAGTCACTTAACTCTGCCTCAGTTTCCTCACCTGTAAAATGAGCCGGAGAAGAAAATGGCAAACCACTCCAGTATCTTTGCCAAGAAAACCCCAAATGAGGTCATGAAGAGTCTGATAAAATACAACCACCACAACAAGGACAAACCCAGGCCATCCATCTTTTTATTTCTCACCAGGCTACATTTCTCCAAACTTCTCCCTCAGGTACCCTCCCCCCTACTCTTTAGCTTCATTTTATGAGTTGTCTTCTCCATTAGAATGTAAGCTCCTTGAGGGCTGGGACTTTTTTTCCCTCTTCCCTTGTATTTTTATCCTTGGCAATAGCACAGCACCTAGCACATATTGTTTAATAAAAGTTTGTTGACTATTTATATACAAACCACTAATATGTGAAGTATAAGTAATTCTTAAACTTATTAAAGTAGGCCTCATAAGGCCTTTGCAACAATTTTCTTTGTTTTTCATATGTGCTACAGTATATGCCTGAAGTAAAATTACAATGCTTTAAAACTATTCTGAAATTCCAAGTATTCTCTAATTTAGATTGACCTTCCTTCTCCACGGTGTGAAATTAATAAAAACATTTTTGTATGTTAATTGTGCCTATGTTGAGTATGAATATAATCTTTTGGAACCCAAGGCTAAAGACACAAAAGGTCCTCATAAATACTTGTTGGTTGACTCATAACAGTACCCCAAACTCTGTTGAACTAGTTTCAAACTATGTGTACAAGTCCAAGGGCAAGAAGACCTTGTAAAATGTATTGTTTGATTACTCATGATATTTTAAGACACAGATGTACCAGTTGAGTGACTGCAATTGGGATGGGCCAAGGGAGATTCTGAGAATCTCTAGCTATAAAGACCACAGACACATGAACGTGGTAGAAACACAAGAACCTTTTCGCTCTGGTTTCCTTCCTTTCTAATCCCCTCCAAGCCTTGTTGGACATTACATTTCCACCCTGGTTATAGAGCAAAGCCTCTGTTCACCTCAATCCTACCGTGACATCAGAATGGCCAGAAGTCCCAGTTTCTGGAGCCACTGTCCTCACTAATATAGCTCTCTTCTGGACACTCTCAGTTCTCTCCAACTGCTCTTCCCCTCCTTTTCCCCACCCCCATCATTCTTAGCTCTCTAGAGTACCTTAGGATTTCATCAGCCGCTATGGTTTCAATTATCGTCTCTATGCAGTTGACTTCCAAATTGATACAGCTATCCCTAATTGCCATCTTGAACTCTGGTCCTATATTACCAGCTGTCTGATGAACATCTTCCATGGGTCCATAGGCATCTCAAACACATGTCCGAAGCAGAACTCATTATATTCTCCGCCAAACCATCTAATCTCTAAACTTTCCCATTTATATTGATGGTTCCACCACCCTCCCCAACACCCTGGTTTGCAACCTGGGAGCCATTTTTGCCTTTTCCCTCTGCCTCTACCATTATATCCAGATTATTGAGTCTTATTACTCCTACTACTCAAATGAGATAAAGTACACAACTAAGGTAATGAAAGAACATAAACATTTCTACAAACTTGAAAGTGCTATATGACTGCAAGTTATTGTTGTTGAAATAATAATAATTATTACTCTGACAACAACTCTGATATCTGTCTTCTCTTCATTCAAATATGAACTCAAGCATAGTTCAGGTCTTTATCATTTCTTGCCTGAATAATTGCCAATAACTACTTAAGTGGTGCATTCTCTCCCTTATCTAATCTGTCTTCCACACAACTGACAAATTGATATTCCTAAAACACAGACCTGACCATATAGTTCCTCTATTAAAAAAAAAAAAAAACTTCAATAATTCCCTTTTGTTTCTGGAAAATTTATAAGTTATGCAGCCTAGTATTTTAAACCTTCCACAACCAGGTCCCTATCTACTTTTGCAATAGTATTTCATAATATATAATCCCTGTTCTTGTCAAACTGGCCCAGTAGCTGCTTCCTGAACATGACATTTCATCTTCTCCTTCCATGGCCTTACAGAAACGTTCCTCATATGTGGGTGCATGCCCTCTTCACTTCTGCTTTGTGGAATAGAATCGCTAACTTCCTTCAAAACACATCTCAGCTGCCATCTTCTTCATAAGACTTTCCTGATTCAGTGTTCCATCTATGCCCTCAGTTACTAGCTATCTCTTCCTCTTGATGTAACTTAAAAAAAAATTAACAAAAAACCTTGGTATAGCCTTCGTAGTTACTTACTTGGCTCCATATTTCATCTCCTTCCCATCCCTTCAGCTAGAATGTAACCTTCTCAAGGATAGGGACTTTTTTGTTTCTGTCTGTCCTTTCAGTGACTAGTATATTGCCTTGTATATAAAAAGCATTAATGTTTGGATACACACACACACACACACACACACACACATATTTGAATGCATTTTGAAATTACTTAGATTTAAACAAACAATAGTCATCAAATAATTCCACATTTTAGAAGTAACAACTGTCTTTAGGTTGCTTTTTATTTTCTTTTGTCTTTTGTCATTAAAATAATCATATGTAAATCTCAGAAATATAGAAGTAAAATCAGGGTAGCAAGCCAAATAACCTAAATCTAAATGATAAAATGGTTAAATTGTTCCCAGATAGGATTCCTATAGAGGAGCCATATCTCATGAATTGAAAGCATTTTAGCATTGGGTGGGGATGAAAGAAGAGCTCTTGAAGCTAACCCTGTCCTAGGCACCAAGGGATTGGGTATCATTCTGTTAAATAAAGCATATATCAGTCACTGAATATAGACCACAGGTTGCATCTAAGCATTCCATTTGCACATCTAAGTACTTCATTTCCCACATGTGGAATTTCTATAACAGAAAGACAAAGTAGACAGCACCAAGTTTATTAATGAGTTTTTCATTCTTCTTGGCCTTTCCTTACACTTGAATGTCCCACTTCTATGGTATTCACAGCAGTGAAATACCAGTTTCCAAAGCCATTTAGAGGTAGCCATCATGTTTTTAAAATAAAGAAAACTATCGACATTCTTCTAAATTATGCCAATAAATTATTGAGAAACTCTTGGTGAGTGTTTAGTACACATATGTAGTTATTACCAGCTATGTAGTCTCATTATGGAAGAAAGTCAAATAATGAAAGTTGGATTATTGAATGTAGACTGTATAGCTTCCAAAGAAATGAAATAATTAAAAATTACAGTGTAAGTAAATGATGCAAGAACCCCTCTCTTTGCACGCCAGTCAAGCCCTTAAAAGTCATGCATTAAATGAATCCTATTTTAAATAGGCTAATGGAGTTTATTATTTTAAATAATACTTTGGGGAACATTATATAAAGCAAAAAATTGCTTCCTAATATTAGTTTAAATATATATACATGTGTGAATGTGTATAATTTGTATCTCTTATCTATCTGCTTATCTATATTTGCAAGTACAGTATTATAGAGGAAGCATTACTTACTTTTTTTAAAAAAAATAAATTTATTCTTTATTTTTAGTTTATAACAATTCCACAAGTTTTTAAGTTCCAAATTTTCTCTCTTCCCTCTCCTCCCCCCTCCCCACCAAGATGGCATGTAATCCACTGTAGGTTCTACATGCACCTTCACATTGAACTTATTTACATAATAGTTCAATTGTAAAGAAGAATTTTAATCAATGGAATGAATCATGAGAAAGAAGAAATGAAAGCAAAAAAGAGAGCAAATAATTTGCCTCAATCTGCATCCAGACTCCATAATTCTTTCTCTGGATATGCATAGCTTTTTCCATCATGAGTCTTTTGCAGCTGTCTTAGAACCTTGCATTGATGAGAAGAGCCATCTTTCAAAGTTAGTCATCACAGATATCGTGTGCCTGTAATCGTACATAATGATCTCCTGGTTCTGCTCCCCTCACTCAGCATCAGTTCATAAAAGTCTTTCCAGGTAGTAATGAAGTCTGTCTGCTGCTCATTTATTACAGCACAATAGTATTCCATTACATTCATGTACCACAGTTTGTTTAGCCATTGCCCAATTGATGGGCATCTCCTTGACTTCCAATTCTTTGCCACCACAAGGAAGCATTGCTTACTGATTAGAGAGCTGGCCTGAGAGCCAGGAAGAACTAGGTTTAAGCCATCCTTCTGATACGTACTAGTAATGAGAACTTGGACAAGTCATCTAGCTTCTCAACTCTCAGATGTGCACCTGTATCAACAAAAAGTTTCCTTATCCCAGAGTTCTCTATAGCAAATAAGTCATAGGTCCAGTCCCTATCCCTGTGTATGGGTGTATATATGCATAAAGATTTACTTTAAGTAATACATACCTAAAAACTAACTGCCCTGTATAGTAAATAATAAGAACTAATATATTCAGTATCATTTCTGGCTTCTAGATCTAAAAAAGAACAGGGTTCTATATAAAACTAACAACATTATGTTCTATAATTACTACTTAGGGCTTTTTCTAGTCTAATTTGGAGTATACTTCTAGGATTCTGCTTAGAGTACCTATAAATGCTTCTAACCTGAAATATGAATCCATCTGTATCAGAATATTATATCTAGATTCCTTCCTGAAGGTAATTTTGGATACTTTTTCCTCCATTATTTTACCTTCAAAGCAAGCTAAATTTAAAAACAAAACAAAACAAAAATGAAAGCTCTAAACAATAACTATTCCTCAGATGAATTGTAAACATGTATTGAAACTAGTTATCTCTTGCGGTGAGCCTCTATGGAGAGGAAGGGAGGAATCTTCGTAAATGTACGCAAGGATCACCACATAGAAAACTGGAAGAATACTCTAGGAAGAAAATCGGACAATATTGCCATGGAAACCATAAAGTTCCAGGTGGGTGGCACAGCCAGAATCAATTGTAGGCAGTTGGAGGGTGTGAACCAGCAAATAGGAAGCCCACTACCCTTCCCTCTTTCCTAAAGCCTACTGAGAAGGAATAAACATAAGCCCATTCCTATTTAGAAACCACAAGTTAATGTTTTTCTTCCATCATCTGGTTTAGTTCAGAGAAAGCTGTAGTGGAAAATTATGATGTCAACTGCTTAAAAATCCAGTCTCTTTTCTTTCCCTATCTAGCCTCTGAGATAGTGTGCTGAAGACACACCGAACACATACATAGTCTCAATTCTGAACTGTCATTCTGAACCTCATTGAGCATGACTATCAGAGATGCTATTGATCCATTTTATGGCTGATATTAAATTAGACATAATTGGCTTAGTGCTCATTTCAATAAAGCACTTAATATTCAGATTTTTAAAAAATGAAAAACATTCAGTAAAATATCTAGAGGGTTTATTTTCAGGATGAAGTCAGTCTAGCTATATAAACATGTTGAACTCTCCAAAAATTTGAGGTTCTCAGACAACAGCCTAAATTGACCTATTACCAATGGTCTTCACTAAATAGTTTCAAAATTTGCATAGTCATACATAGTAATTGACATGAATACTCCAAACATTTTCAAAATTCCATCCACCTTTTTATCAGAAAAAAATCAAACATGTACATATAATAACTTAGATATATAGATATATATTTAGTTTGGTCTTCAAAAAATTTTTTATTTGTTTAAGAATTTTAGTGTTGAAATAATTTTTGAAGGCTAGGGCTATTCAAAGAATAGCCTTATTCAAAGAAAAACTTTATTCCACATGAATTTGGCTTGCCTGTTATGAACATATCTTAGTTTCAAACCTGTAGAGATGTATAAATTAGACAGGTAGTATGAAAATGATTAATTTCTGTTAAAAAGCAGAACAAATTGACATTATGTCAATTTTTCTATTTATTGCAGACACTGACTAGAATTTTAATACCAGAGGTTAAATTTTTATCACAAGAAATGAAAAAAAAACTAACCAGCGTTCACTAATTGTAATGAGTTATAAAATTATTTCCCCATTATTGCCTTGAAAGTATACCCCTAGATCTAATTAGAATCTCACTCCTCAGCCAAAGTTAGGCACTCAGTAATTGTTCTTCAGTCATCATCTACCATTAGCTTGATTGTTCTTCTTCTTATCTGATCCAGTCAATTAAATTCCAACATTTCTCAATTCTGATTATGGGCAATCTTTTCTGCTATTTCCATACACACAGGAGTATTGAGAATGATCTTGCCTAAGTCAGCCTTTACTGCACTGACTCTTCCTCCAGTAGACAAGAAGCCTATGTTCACGTGAACACTTTATTCTTGGACAATCTTGCACCTTTGCTGCTTTTTTGGTCTCCTTCAGCGTGCACACCTAAAAGTCATCTAAGCAAGAAATAGAAAATTTTCAGTTCTGTAAAGATTTCAGGAAGCACTCCAGCTGCACCGAGAATCTGTTCCACCATTCTGTTAGCTCAGCACAGAGCTGGATCAATTTTTATTCCAACCCCAATAAGGCCTCCAGGCACAGAAGACTGAAGATCATTATACTCTGCAAAAAGCGATATGATTTTGGAAAAGATTGGCTTATAGGTGAGTTTCTTTAGACAATGCCAGACCTGACTTCCAACTCCTAAGCCACCTTCAATACTCCTTTTAGAATACTACCACCAATCATAGCACCCTTAAGGTCATCAACTTTACAACCATACTCATTGATGTCAAAAAGACTGAATAATAATAAGTCTGGATTCTGAAGTAAAGTCTTCTGAGGGTAGTAGAATTTTCTTTACTATTTATTCCCAAACAACTTCAATATTATACTTCAGCTGAACAGAAATTAGAATAATAGGAGCTCCTTCTGCAACTGTACCCTTGACAAATGCAAGAATCTGTTTATATTTCGTTCCTTAGCCTGACTTTCTTTCATCGAATCAATTTTATTCTGTAGAATCAGGATGTATTTCAATTTCACTATTTCCAGGGCAGCTAGGTGCTCAGAAGTGTGAGGCTGAGGCCAAGATTCATTACCAGCTATATCTATGATTGCCGCACTGATCAGCATGGTAGCCATCAAAACAGCATAGCCAGGGCAATCCACGAAAGGGATGTGTCTCACTAATTTGAAGTTTCCCTTAGTTCCTGGAATGTCTAAAGGAATTTCAAATGTGCTATTTCCACAAGATCTGGAGCATTCTGGCCGAAAACAACTTGGGTCATCGAGTTTGTAAATCTCAGCATTAGCACACTCCAACTTAATGGTAATAGTTCTTTCCAGGTCATTTTTGAATCAGCTAGTGTATATTCCAGAAATAGCTTTTAGTACTGTTGACTTTCCATGTGCTACATAGCCAATTGTACCTAAATTGATTGTGGCTTGTCTGCTGATAATTTCGTGTGAAATCAGTCAACTTGGTAACACCCAAAGTGTACAGGTCCCAGCAAGATATCAATAATATTTTTCAAAAAAATTTCTCCCAACAATATCAATCTCAAAAGTTTGCTGGAATAGGTAATCTTAGCAGTAGTTTTTTCTTTACTTAAAAAGGTATATAAGCTGTGTAAAAATCGAAGAGTAACTGTTAATCAATTAAATTTACTTCAGCCAAGATTACTAAGCACAAGATGCCAACTAGTTACTTGATCCTAAGTCTGAATCTTGGTTTTTCTGGCTTTCTTCAAGCCCCAGATAAAATCCTACCTTTTGCAGGACGTCTTTCCTAGTTCCTTCTCTATCCCCATCTCTAGCTCTTTGTGCCTTTCCCTTTCAGAATATTTTTTAACCTACTTTATATATTTCTCATATGTAATTGTATGAATTCCTTGAGGACGTGGGCATTGCTAGCTTTCAGCACAATGTCTGGCACATGGTAGAAATTGACTAAATACTTATGTGGTAATTCAATGGATCTGTGACCTTACTGATGGGGGTGGGGAGCTGTAATTCATTTTAATCATTTCAGATTATAAAAACCTATTTATACCTTTCCACCCTGTGTGACTCTTTTCCATGCTCCCCCATAAATCTACCACATGGGATCAACCCAACATGATGGCATGGGAGGGCAGGCTGATCTTTTGACTTATTGGTACCAGTGGCTATAAGGGATATCCATCTCTCTTTACCGACTACTTTATTTCCAGTTCTGGTCATATTTCTCTTGAGTGATGCCACTTTGGGTGCATAATTCTTCACCGTTAGCATACCTATTTACATCTACCGTATGTTTCTCCATCACTCTCTATGGATTACCTGTGATTTGAATTCTTTGGAATTTCAAATGCTCTGTACTATTTAGTCAACTATGGTACTGTAAAGCTATGGTTTACCATTGAGTATCATTTGGGAAAGGCTGCTTGGTCCCTTTTCTTGTCCATCAAAGATGAACATGATACATGTTACATGATACGTGATGAACATTGATACATGAACAATTTAATTAGTAAAGGAAAACTGGGTACAAGTTGAAAGGTGTTGATATTTTGTTGACTTTTTTTTTTTTGCTAAAAACTTTTCACATATTTTCTGAGGTTTTGGTAATAAAATTTGACTTGAAATCCAATCCCAGAATTCTTTCTTTTTATGATTACTATTAGAATAAAAATAAGTTATAAGAAAGTAACTTCAAATATCAATTTCTTTATGTAGATATGCTAGGTGTCAAATTTACAAATAACCTTTAATTAAATGTTGATCAAATTTTTGATGCAAAATAATAGCTATAATAATCGGATTCATTTATATAGCAATTTAAGGTTTGCAAAATACTTTACGTACATTTTCTCCTTTTTTTTTCTAACAAAGACCTCGTCAAGTAGGTGCTATTATTACCATTTTACAAATGTGGAAATCAAAATTGGATGAGGTTAAATGCCTTGGCCAGTTGTGGGTTGCCATATTACAGGAACATGCCAGTGTGTGCACCTGATCCAGGTATAAGCTTCACTATGATCGAGCTACTGTACAATCTACAATATTGGATAGACATATAAGTGGAAATTTTAGTCCAGACCACTCTTAATTATTTGTACAAAAAGCAAACACAATGCCAGACCTGGTACCATGCTCTGCACATAGACAGCACTTAATGTTTGTTTAATTGAATTGAAATATTGTCCCATATCACCAAGTACCCAAATCTAGTTATGCCACAGTGAGGAATGCATCCTTTTTTAAATTGAAAACATCCTTTTGGGGGAAGTTTAGTGAACATAAAGGATACCAGAATATAGACATGAGAAGGAAAACAAAAAGAGGAATGAGATTGTTACTAACTAAGCTCCAACTTCATGAATTTTAAAACTTGTGAAAATGGTCAAAAGGAAAAGTAGATATCTTAGAGGTCAATGATATTTTTTACTCCAGAATTCAATAGAATATAGTGATCCTAGAAACTGTCACAACATACTCCATCTTCCTCTGCTTCTGGGATACTGAACCTTCTCATGAAGCAAACTACAGAAGTAGTTGCCTGTCATCTGAACCATGCAAACTCTATTCTTTTAGAGTGTTGAACAAGAATCAATTGTCAAAAAACCCCAAACAAACCCCCAAAACTGATGAATTCCTCCTACATTTTCACTTTACCTGTTTTTAAATTTGTTTTTGCTTGTCTGCTTGGTACCATTCTGTGATTATATGATAAACTCTCCCACCTCCTAATGTCTTTTTTCCTATTGTGTTTTGCACAACGATTTGGATTAAATGAGTTATAACCAGCTTCCTCCCACCTCAGCAATATCTACGTGTCTAGGAATTGACTAATAGTCATCCCTAATAGCAAGGACAATTGATGGACAGCTCCAAATGGTACAATTCCAAATAAGTTCATTATATGCAAAGGACAAATAACCTAATATATTTATCTAATTAAATTTTCCTATAAATTAGAAACACAATAAGAAAACTACAGCCACTACACTTGAAAAAAAAAAAAAAGCTCTGTTTAGTTGTTCCTGCATTTGCTTTCTACATTTTGAAAGCTTTCTGGGGTTCATTAATCACTAATGTCTATGAGTATTGGCACTGGTTTATCAAAAGGGTATTTCATTCCTCTCAAAACTGCTAGCCAAGTAGTTGTTTAAAACTTGTATTTGCTACCATTATAAGGGGATGAGGGGAGGGTTTCCATATAAAAACTTGCTGACTTGATTGCATCTTTCCTATTCTGCTTATTTTTAAAAACACTTTCTTGATAAATGTGGAAGTAAAAAATAAACAAATACTTTGGGACAAATAACAATATAGTTCAACAATTATAAAACTTTTTTAAATGGATACTTTGCAAAACAATCATGCTTTTAATGACTTTTAACCTTATCCCTCAAAATGAGGCTTATATTTTTAATATCAGTATTTTTCTGGTATTGCTAAGTGGTTACAAATCATGGAACAGAATTACCTAAGTAATATGTAAGAATTAAGCTAATATATTACCAAAATAAAAAATGTTACATCCTTTAGAAATTATAGGAAAAAAGCATATATTATTCAAACCTCTAGTTAGGGAAGAATACTAAGCAAGGGATACAAAGTATCATTAAAGTGTGTGCGTGTGTGTGTGTGTGTATGTGTGTATATGTATACATATATATATATATATAATATAAATAATCTGTTATAAAATTGACTTGAAGAAAATCATTGAATCTAAGATAAAAAGAGACAGTGTGAATTAGGAAAAAATATTTCATCAATATCATAGAAAACCTTTCTGGTAAAGACATGAAATCTAACTTATATAAAGAATTGACACTAACATATAGGACCTTGATCCATTCTACAAAATGCTTGATGTCACTAATAATAAAAGATGCAACTTAAAATAATTCTGAAATTTCCCCATATACCCATCAAATCATCAATAATGATAAATATGAAAATATTCAGTGTTTGATGAACAATGAAAAATGGGAAATGCTAAAAATATACTGGTAGTAGAGCTATGAATTGGTCCAACCATTCTGAGAAAGAATCTGGAATTATGAAAGGTCACTAAACATACTATTACTGGTCATATACCACAATAAAGTCAAGGGCAGAAAGTTCTTAGATATGTTAAAATATTCATAGCAGCATCTTTTATGGTTACAAAAACTAAAATAAAACTGGAAGCAAAGTGGATGCTTATTGATAAGAGAATAACTGAAAAAACTCCAGCACATGAATTTCATGTAGTATATTTGTACTATTGGGAATAATGAGTATGACAAATTCAGTGAAACATGGGAAGATCTGTATGAACTAATAGGGAGAGGGCAGTAGAAGAGAACGACATATATAAATATTAAAGAAAACTAAATAAAAGGCATCTGAATTCATATCTGGGTGGTTTAATGGCTCAATAGATAGAGTGACAGGCCTGGCGTAATTAAGACTCATCTTCCTGAGTTCGAATGTGACCACAGACACTTACTATCTATGTGACTCTGGGCAAGTCATTTAATTCTGTTTGCCTCAGTTTCCTCACCTGTAAAATAAGCTGGAGAAGGAAGTGGCTCCAGCGTCTTTACCAAGAAAACTTCAAATCAGGTCATGAAGAGCCAGACACAACTTAAATGACTGAATAACAACAAGAAATTCATACCAATTGCTGTGAACAATCTTGGTTCCAGAAAATAGATAATGAAAAAAAAAAATCCTTTCTCTCAGCATAGAGGCAGTTTATTACTGCTGTGGAATGTTGTATATGCTGTCGGATATGTTTTCTTTGTCCCTCATTTTTTCTCTTTATCAGTTTTTCTTTGTTACATGGAAGTTGCCAGTGTGGTAAAAAGGGAAAGTATATTGGTAAGTTATTATAATGTTAACACATTTTTAAAAATGAGAAAAAAATTCATTAAGCTTGCCGATCCCTCCAAATGGTGGTGAAGAGACATATGGTCAATCAAATCAATGAGTGATGTTGATGATAATGTAAGCAGCCTGCAGTATATTCACAACCAAGGTTTACCTAGAAATAGTAACATAAAAGATGTTATCAAATAAAATGTGTGACTTTGAAAGGAAATAGATCAGTCATAGACCAAGAATGAAAGGTAAGTTGCAAACGATACTCCAACTGACACCTTGGACATGTCAAGAGATCTAGAGAAAAGCCTTGGGTGTTCCCATTAACACCAGGGAGTGTTAATGGGAAGACAAGGATGAGTATATCACAGGTCAAGAAGACATGGATGGGTTATAGTCTGCACAGCTGGAGAGAGCACCCACAGCAGATCACAGCATATCAAAATAAAGTATGTAAAAACCAAATATGACAGTCTGACTGCAGAGCATATCTGCCTACTTTGTCTTAAGTAATATAAAAAGGGCATTTTTATCCAGGGTAGGCCTATACCCTGGGTAGCTAGGTGGCACAGTGGATAGAGTGCTGGGCCTAGAGTCAGGAAGTCTCATCTTCCCGAGTTCAAATCTGGCCTCAGACACTTATTAGCTGTGTAACCCTGGGTAAGTCACTTAACCCTGTTTGCCTCAGTTTCCTCACTTGTAAAATGAACTGGAGAAGGAAATGGAAAACCACTTTAGTATGTTTATAAATGTGGTCAAGAAGAGTTGGACGCTGCTAAAAACAATGAACAACAGGCCTATACCCTATTACTCAGCAGAACTTTAACTTGATAGGACAGTGTGGTATAATGAAGAGAGTGGTAAATTTGGAGTCAGAGGACTTGAGTTGCAATCCTGCCCCAGTCCTTTGCCATCTGTATGACCTTGGGTAAGCTACTCAATGTCTCTAGGTCTCAGTTCCTCATCTGTAAAATAAGGGGTTGGAATAGATGACATATATGGTCACTAAGGTTATAGCCCTAAATTAGCACGCGTTCCTGGGAACCAAGGCTTTGGTCCCAAACATTGAAATTTAGAGAGTGCTGACAGCAATAAAAATTCTTCGGAAACATAGAGGCAATTTTAGCCCTGAATTACAGACTTGTTGAAGACCAGGTAGGTGGTACAGAGGATAGAGTGCTGGATTGGAATTGGAAAGGCTTATCTTCCTGAGTTCAAATCCAGTCTCAGACACTTACTAGTTGTGTGACCCCGGGCAAGTCACTTAACCCTCTTTGCCTCAGTTCCTCATCTGCAAAATGAGCTGAAGAAGTAAATGGCAAACTATTCCAGTATCTTTACCAAGAAAACCCCAAATAAGGTCACAAAGAGACAGACATGACTGAAATGACTGAACAACAAATGAAGACTTGTTGGCATACTTTTTAGTAATGGTGGTGAAATTGTTGGTCTTAGGATTACCTCATGTAGAGAATTCCTCAAGTGCAAACTCCTTCCCCAATAAAGATCAGCAACTCATCTCCAACAATATACTATCTAAAGAGGTTTTCTTACTTCAGGATAAACTCATCAGTCACTATATCACTTTCCCTTACAATTCTCTTACCAAGAATAATATGTGAAGGCTGATTAAGGGTAACACAGGTCTGTAATCTCTTCTGCTAGGGAAGGCTGAGGCTGGTGGATCTCTTGAGTCAAGGGGGCTGAGGATAGTAGGGCTAAGCCAATTGGGTATCCATGCTAAAATCAGCACTAATACAGTAAGCCTCTGGAGTAGGACTACAAGGCTGCCTATGGAACCTCACTCTCTCTTCCGGAGTCCAGTGGCAAGACGAAAGTAAGGATAACTGGTGATGGCTTGAAATGCAGTGGGTAACCTTGGCATCTCGATGACTGTAAAATTCCAAACTGGCCCAGATCAGAAAAACAGAAGGTCAAAGCTTCCATACTGATCAGTATTGGGGTTGGGTCCATGAGTGACTCAAGCATTTCCAGAGTGGGCTAGACTGACCCAATCTTTAAAAAAAAAATCAGTTAAAATAGGAAGCTACCGGATGGCACATTTCTTTCTCTTTCTCATCTGGGAATCCTTCACAGTATCACTGCGGGCAATTTTATGTCATTTGCCTGGGCACAAAAGTTGCCAGTGAAAGCTCTGCCACTCCCTTTCTGTTCTCTTAAATAGTGAGGTGTTACAAACAGCAGATGTCAAAAGAAGACCTTGAGATCTTTAAAGTCTCTTTAATGACTAAAAAGGGAAAATGGAAAGTAAAGCTCTTAGCAGAGTTCTCTGGAAATTTGACAACTGTTCATACATTGAAAATTCCTATTGAAAATAAATTGCATTTGGCAAACGTACACCTATCAAAATAGCAAGTTGATAAATGTTTCATTCTTTGAAGACCCCATGACATCAATTGTGTGGGATTTGATTTGCAGTTTAAATATTACTGTGAGCATCATAACTAACCAAGTCTTCTGTACTTGTATGATTCATAATGATTCTGTTTATCTGGTAGCAACTTGATGCCTGCTCTGTAAATTTCTCTCATCTTTAATGAGGAAATATCTAATAGGGTTCTGCCTAACTAAGCAGAGGTTAGTGGATCTCTTTATGCATCACAAATGTCAATGAGTCACTTTAAAATGTATTTTGAAGTTTGGCAAATTAACTAAAAGATTCTGAAATTAAGCTTCTTAGGAGGCATACCTTAAAGACTACAGGAAGTAATTTTTGATAAATAATAAGTATTCTACATAGCAGGAGATTATTATTCAATGGAACCCTGTTGTGAGTTTCACTGTTAAACAAACAATCTAATTTTCCTGTTAAGTTCAGAATTTTATACATTGTTTTATTATTGTAATTATGAGACATCCCATTAGAAATTTTATATGAAGGAAAATAACAAAATTAACTTATTTTACTTGGATATTTCAGTAAGCTAAGAGAATGATCTGAAATTTAGATTATAAAGAAGCTGCCCTTTACAAAAACAAACAGTGTTAACAGTTCTCCTTTCTTAGCAAACAGTAAAGAAAAAAAAATGATGCCTATGTATTTCCTTAGAGGGGAAGCGTGAGACCACTTGGCCTTAGAGAAGGAAAAGTAAGGACAAGTACCTGAGACTGGGGGTTGGCTATATTTGGATACATAAATGGACAATGTTAAGAAAATTAAAAGTGAAGGTAGAAAAAGGCTTTGTTCTTTATCCATTGGCTCATTTACAGAGAATGATAGCTGTTTTTTCGAAGTTTTCCTGTGGCTGATAACATCATTTCAGAACATGAAAGAACAAGCTTGAATTAAAAAAAAACAAACAAACAAACAAAAGGAAAAAAAAATATGAGCAGAGAAAAACTTTTCTTTGATTCAAGGTAACAAACAATAATATAAACACCCATCCACACAACCAATCAATCCTTTAATAGGTGGTTTTTCTTTAGGACACAGCATCTTAATATGGAAATTGTTTCATCCTACTGTGTACTTTACTAGTGCCTTGCACATAATAGGCAGCCAATCAGTAGTTGTTGAACTGATATTCACTTTGAAATCCATATGACATTTTCATTTGGGAACATCTGCCACAAAAGAGAGTTAAAGAGGTACAAGGAAAAACTGACAAGTTTCAGATTTTTCATTGGCTGAAATATCTTCGGCTTGCTGGAATGCTCATGCCCTTCCCAGGATATAGGGAACAGCAGGATTCTCCCCAATGCTTCTCCTGGAGAGTATAATTAGCTAGAGTGTTTAGAAAATTAAGCCAGAGGGAACCAAGCTAGTGTTTCATTGGTCAGGCTGGTCTAAGATTTGCGGGCCAAGTAGAGAGAAAGTGAAGGAATGAATCAACTAACAAGCATTGTCTAAATGCTTGCATCCTAGGTATTGTACTGGACTCTGGAACATAATGATAAAAATAAAACAGTCTCTGCCATCAAGAAGTGTACATTCTATTGCTAAGAAGGTATACATGAAGGCTAGGTGAGATTCCAGAAATGAGTGGGCAGCACATCGGATATAGTAGTCAATCCCTATCTAGGGTTGTCTGTACTATGTGGTCTTATAGTGCTCCTCCTTTAACATCTGATCATAGATTGAGAGTTAGAAGGATGTTAGATCCAACTCTCCAGGTTCTCATTTAGTCCAATTTTCTCACTTAATGGATGTGGAAACTGACACCTAGAGGGATGAATTGAGTAGCTCATGGTAAACCAGGTCACAAGTAGGAGGGACAGTATTTGAACACAGGTTCTCTGATTCTAAGTCCAAATCTCTTTCCATTGTACTCTACTGCCTCCTTTTGGGAATTTTGACAGAGGGATTATGATATTTTCAATCTGTCATGGCTGAGTTTATCCCCTTGATATATTTCCTGTGTTCCATACACCTAAGCCTAGGGAAAGAGGACAAGAAGTTGCTAAGCTTAGTACATTCTGATTTCCCTTTGCCACAACCTCACCTTATGGGAATGCCAGTGCTCAGGTTGAGGAACCTTGATCATTCAAAGGTTGGTTACTACAGCCTAATCTTTAACACCCTCTTTAGAAGAGAGGAAGGAAAAAAGGGAGGGAGGAAGGAAGAAAAGAAAGAAGGATAGAATAGTAGAAAGAAGGAGGGAGGAAGGAAAAAAGGAGAGAAGGAACAAAGAAACACAGGAAGAGAAAAGGAAAAAGGAGAAAGAAGAAAGGAAAGAAGGAAGGCAAGAATGAGGAAGGAAGGAAGGAAAGAAGGAAGGAAGGAATAAAGGAAAAAAGAAACAAAAGAAGGAATGAAAGAAGGGAGGAAGAATATATGAAAGAAGGAAAGAGAAAGGAAGGAAAAGAGGGAGAGAAGGAAGGAAAGAAGGGGAAGGTGGAAGGAAGAAAGAAAAAAATAATTAAAGGAAAGGAAGACCACAGTTGTATTGCAATTCACATGAATGAGTATTTTTTTAAATAAGAAAGGTGCTTAGCTAACTGGGCCCTCAGCACATTCTACTCATTAGTACTTATTTTAAACAATCTTAGAGGAACAGAACAGGAACTTCCTATTCCTAACCACATACTTAACAAAAAGAAACAGTTTCTATCTTGAGATACTAATTTGTATAATGCTAGATTCAGAGCTGGGAGGGATTTTAGAGCTCAAGGATCACTTTACAGATAAGGAACCGAGGTCCACAGGGGCCAAGTGACACTTTCAAACATTAATTCAATTCAAAGAACATTGATGATACGATTGTGGAACTATGCCAGGTATGGAGGGAGGGGCAAAAGTGAAGAAGGCATAGAAACGCAGTAAGTCATATATTATAGTATGTTATTACTGGGAGGGACTTCAAAGACAGATGAAGAAACTATGTCTGTGAAAGTGGGAAGTGATGTGTCCCAGGTCTTACATGCTGAGATTGTCAGAGCTCATGATTCTCAGTGGGTGAGATTAGACAATTATAGAAATAACAATGACACAAAATAAAATATGACAAGTGCTATAATAGTTGAAAGTAAAGTTAAAAGTAGTTTATGATTATTTGGGTATATTCTTAACCTACTCCACAACAATTCGTTCCTATTTCAACTAATTATTTCAGCAATACTAATATAAAACATTCTTGCTAATGGCAGCGCAACCTTGTGCAGTGACCCTTATGCTAGTATGTGCTAGTAAATGGTAACAATTGGATCTCTGTGGGGAAAATGTGCACGACACACTTTGAAGCTTAATCTGTATTTTTTTTAATTTATTTTTAATATGTTTAGTTTTCAGCATTGATTTTCACATGCGTTTGAATTACAGATTTTCTCCCCATTTCCACCCCCCC
>CM053622.1:481573569-481622134 GCA_028646595.1 Phalanger gymnotis | reverse complement strand
GAATACCATACATACTCAATTGGGTATCTTACCCCACAGGAAAGAAGGAGGAAGATGAAAAAAGGGGGGATGATATGAACGGAGGGCAGACGGGGATGAAGGTAATCAAAAACAAACACTTTCGAAAAGGGACAGGGTCAAGGGAGAAAATTCAATAAAGGGGGATAGGTTAGGAAGAAGCAAAATATAGTTAGTCTTTCACAACATGAGTATTGTGGAAAGGTTATACATAATGATACGCATGTGGCCCATGCTGAATTGCTTGACTTCTTAGGGAGGGTGGGTGGGAAGGGAAGGGGGAGAGAATTTGGAACTCAAAGTTTTAAAAAATAGAAGTTCAAAAACAAAAACAAAAAAGTTTTTGCATGCAACTAGAAAATAAGATCCACAGGCAATGGGACATAGAAATTTATCTTGCATTACAAGAAAGGAAGGGAAAAGGGGATGGGAGTGTAGTAGGGTGACAGAAGAGAGGGCTGACTGGGGAACAGGGCAACCAGAACATATGCCATCTTGGAGGGGGCGGTTCTAGAAATGGAGAGAAAATTTGTAATTCAAACTCCTGTGAAAATCAATGCTGAAAACTAAATATATTAAATAAATAAATAAATACAAAAAAAACCTGCTTTATTTAGTGTAAGAAAATTCATAGACATCATGGCAGGTATTCGAGCCAGCAGGTGGACATACTTTCTACCTTCTCCACCTGTTCTGTTTCCCTTTACGGCTTACAACTCCTAAGAGGAGGAACCTACAGCTGATCACCTCCCATTATCTGCCTCCTCTTCCCCAGTGATAACTTCACTCATTTCCTGTAGATCCTCCAGTAATGTTGAAAGACAAGATCCTTTCAAATTACTAGCAGATCTAGGACTAGAACTCAAGTCTTCTAGTATTACTCCAATACTATGGCATGATACCATGTTTTCTCCCCATAAAACCTAGTAAAGCATTGAATACAGTAATAACATACATTTATACGGGGCTTTAAGATTTAAAAATCACTTCCTTTATGTAGAAAGGGTGGTACTAAGTACATATCTTCCTATTTCAGTTATACAGGTGAGGAAAATGAGGCTAAAAGAATTTAAATTGTTTACCTACTAAAATATAGCTACTAAGCATCAAAATCAAAACCATAATTTGAACCCAGGTTTCCTGTTTCTAAGTCCAGCGTTCTTTCTACTGTACTCTACTGTCTGTCATGTAGTAGGCAATCAATAAATGTTTATTACACAATGATGAACAAATCTAATTGAGATAATTTAATAAAAATAGTAATCAGATTATATAGAGCTAAGTATATGCTAAGCACTGTACAATTATTATCTTAGTTGGTCCTCACAACAACCCTGAGAGGGAGATGTTACTATATTATTCCCATTTTACAGATGAAGAAACTGAGGCCAATAGGTTAAGTGACTTGCCTAGGGTCACATGGCTAGTTAAGTTTCTGAGACTAGATTTGAACTCAAGTCTTCCTGACTCCCATCCCAGACCTCTATCCACTGTGCCACCTAGCTGATCAATGAATTTAAGTATGGAGGAATCATGATCTCAAATTATAATACGGAATTTAACATTGTTATTTTGTTGGGCTCTCAAGCTTTTGTTCTAAAAAGTAGGGGAAAAAATATGATGTAGTTTATACCAAATAGCTTCTAGTTAAAATCTCACGTAGGGATGAAAAAAAATGCCCTGTATAGGAAATATGATATATACTAAAGAAGTTGGCAGTTAGGTAGTACAGTGGATAGAGTGCTAGATTGGGAGCCAGGAAGACCTGAGTTCAAATGCTACAGCAGATCCCTACTATTACTACCTTTGTGGCCCTGAGCAAGTTATTTAACCTTTCTCAGACTCAGTTTCCTCATCTGTTAAGTGGGGATAATAACCATACCTGTCTTATGTGGTTTTGGGGACCAAATGAGATAATATATTTGAAATATTTTGCAAGCTTTAAAATGTTACACAAATGCTAGTTACTTATTATAATTATTATTAGATATAAAAACTCATAAAGCTAGACATTTTTGACAGCTATACTTATTAAGAATTCAAACTAGTACAGAAATTACATTTCATGGATTTTCCAACTTTTCAACATGAAAGACTAAGCCCTTGCTTCCCTGAGGCCCCTAGTGTGGCTATCATTACCCTCTAACTCCTCAACCTGGTCACCTCCGTAGAACACTACTTTTATTCTTACACAGATGTTACTATGTATGTAGGTTGCCTTCCTGCCAAAAAAAATACCTGTGGAAAATATCTTGTCTAAGAGCCTCCAAGAATGTGAAAACACTAATTCTACATCATGATTAATCTATCAGGTCTTAATGCTAAGATAAATAATTCATGGTCCATTCAATTCAGTTTATATTTATTGACAACCTATTATGTGTGGAGTTTTATGGCATAGTGGAAAGAGGGTGGAACCCCATAGCTGGATTCCAACCATTGCTCTGGAACAATAGCTATGTGATAAGTGATAAATTACTCCATATCTCTAATCTTTAGTTTCTTCATTTTAAAAGATTTTAAAAAGAGTCAGAAGGATTCGAGACCATTTAGACTAGTGGTATCAAACTCAAATAGAAATGGAGGTCACTAAACAATAAATAAAGCTCCCTGAAGGCCAGGACAGCTAGGTGATCTGGTGGATAGAGCACTGAGTTTGGAATCAGGGGGATTCTTCTTCATGAATTCAAATCCAGCCTCAGACACTTACTGGCTATGTGACCCCGAGCAAGTCACTTGACTCCATTTGCCTTAGTCGCTCATCTGTAAAATGAGCTGGAGACAGAAATCACAAACCACCTCCAGTATCTTTGCTAAGAAAACCCCAAATGGGGTCACAAAGAGTCAGATATAATTGAAATGATTGAATACCAACAACAAGCAGGCCACATATTGACTTAGAAAACCTCATGTTAGCATTATCTATGTTCTACTTTATTTTTATTTACTTGGTTAAAGCTTTCTCAATATATGTTTTTGTTGCCTTTGAATTAAACCAATCCACAACTGCACAAGAATCCCTCACAATACACTAGATAAGTGCACAAAAGTCATGTAAGACACTAAAGCAAATTATTTTCAAGGCTTTTGTTAAAGACAACTATTTGAATTCTAAATAATGATGATGCTATTTCAGTTTTAAAGTAACTTGATATTATCCTACTTTTGCTTCACTTTGGATACTTGTAATAGTATTTATTTAAAGCAAGTTATGGCCCTGTAAAGGAAGGGGGGATCAATTCTGTCTAAATGGCAGCAGTCATTGCATTCTCCTAAATTAAAAGTAAGACCGCACTAAATGTTTTTCATTTTTCTCAAGGTAACCTGAGAATATGAAAACAGTAAAACATAAGCCAAAGTTTAAAGGATATGGAGACCAAAGCAACCTCAGATCTGTCTATCTATCAGTCTTTCCTTTGAACCTTGATATCACAGGGACCTTGGCTCAAGTCACCATTACATTTCCTTTTCTGCTTGAAGTGTATTTAAGTCTCATAACTGGATTCTTAATGTGGTAGCTCTTCAGGGCTACTTCCCCGATTCCCCTTTGCATTGTTAGCCTGGGTTCCTTGAGAGTGAATGACAAATACTCCCCATCAGAGTTCTAGGGGCTTTGTTTCTACTTCTCTGATAAGCGCCCACTGGGATGCTTCTCATTAATGATTCGCCAAGGAATTTGTGTAAAAATTAGCTATTACAAGAAGTGGTCACTAAGGTACTATAACAAGAACACTTGGTACAAAACATTCCCCTCAAACTTGGGATACACTTGCCTCCAGCACATATGAAGCAGAACACATGATGCAAGTTACTGGTTACCGATGTCCTTTTCCCTCGTTATCAAATTCTCAGGAGTTCAGCTCTATTTTCAGTCCATATGTGTCCTTTCTTCGAGGGTTGTGCTTCCTGAATCTTCTGCCTCTGTTATTGACCATTACCACTTGGGTGGCCACTCTTCTGTCCTAGTGCTGCTTAGATTCCAGAAAAAAAGGAAGAAGCCAGCTGTCCCAGATTTTGCTACTGCTCAGCTAGTCATCTAGCACGTTGCGAAATCTCCAGACTGCGATTCTCACAAGTTAGCTACCTGAACGCTTCCATTTCAAAGTTTCTCCTTGGTTATGTTGTGACTCCTGTGGCTACTGCTATTAACTTGGATATTTAGATTGACTTCAGTTGCAGGTGGGTGGGCCTCTAATGACTAGGATGAGACCTCTGGATTTTCTTTTCAGAATATTCAGGTCAGGAAGGAATAAACACAAAGGAAATAGAGATACCATGTGTTCATGGACACATGGTGGCTGGGCTGTGTGCCATCTGACTACTCAAAGCAGTTCTTGCTTCACTCATTACCAGGAAGGAACAAGTGACTTAGAGATCAGCAGGTCACATATTTTGTATGCAAGCACAGTTCAAACTCAGAAACTCCTGAGTCATCTCTTGTTCTGGCTTAATAGTCAATATAAGAGAATTTTGTCATTATGTAGTACCAGCCTCTTAGCCAATCATGATCAGAAGCAAGATCTCCCAAACTTTCCATGCATTTACTTTTCCTAAGGACTGGTCCAGCCCAGCCACATTATACTAATGATATTTATACTAATCACAGAATTAAGGATGGAACTATATTCTAGGAAAAAAGAGTGCCCACTTCAACTCTATAAATGAAGGAGATGGGATAACTCTAAGGAGAATTGTACAATAGAAAAAATATTAGACCTGACATTACACAACCTAAGTTTGAGTCCAAGTTCTGGCACTGATTATTCATAGGACCTAATGTGACAGGTCATTACTCTAGCTCATAGCCTGCTTCCTCAAAAGTAGTGAAGGGGTCAAATATTAGTGTTCAGTCTCTTCTAGCTTTCAGTCTCATAGTATGTCTAGATATAATTCTATTTTTAACTAATAATAAAATAATTCTATATAATTTTCTATGTAGTTCTATATAATCTCATTTATATTCATATATATATATATATATATATCACATATTATGGGGTAAGAGAAGGACTAGGGGAAGGGCTAAGTAACAATTCTTAGTTTCCTTCCTGATATGCTGTATGAGAATGATGACATTTTACACTCTAAAAATGAGCTGCCATCCATTAGCAGATTACTGTGGCACTACAGAACATCAGCAGACAGACCACATGTAATAACCAGCCTGCACACTCTCGAGCCACCACTACATTTGTCAGGGTATTTTTCTTAAATGTGATGATTTATGACCATAAATTTGTATTCATAGTGAGTGCAGAAGAAAACATGCCTTAGATTTAAAGAAAGCATTAATTTTCCATTTCCATTTCATTTAGCCTTGGTTTCTAAAGATATTGAGGAGTTTGCCAAATTATTTTGAAAGCCTGGCAGATGTTGGCTCATTAGCCCCCAACAAAGTCCTGACTGACGTTCTTCTATCTAGGTTGTCTCCTCAACGTATGAAAGGATTGTGCCCTCAAAGTTCATTATTTGGAATGCATGTTTCCCCTAGGAATAATGTTATTCATAATAAGGAAGTTATGAGACCAGCCAACAATAGCTTATTTAAGCAATACCATGCTTACAGTGAGAAGACACATGGCATAGTGGAAAGCCAGCCCTGGAGTACGGAAGACCTAGGTTCAAGATTCAGTGTAGATGATATGCTTCCATGCCTTCTAATTTATGTGTGATTCTTTTCCATACCTTCCACTTAGAAGTAGATTTGAGGAGATTTAGAGGAGCCAGTTCTAGTACTGGCTAGACTACGAATTAGTCATGTGACTATGAAACCCTCTCCTCTTCCCCCCACAACTTCAATGGTCCTCAGGAAAGAAAGATCTAAGTTCTTGTTCTGATACTACTGTAACCTAGCTAACTTTTCAGGTTTATTTCCTCTTCTCGAATAAGACGAATTTAGACTAGTCCAGTGCTTCCCAATCTGGGGGGTCCACAGAGTTGTTGAAAAGGGTGTGGGAACTCACATGTCCATAAAGTATTGACATCTTTGTTTTTACTTTACAAACAAATCTGTATACTGAAAAGATAATTTCTTACATTCATACATACATACTACTTTCTTTTTCAAATGCATGTAGATACTGTTGTGATAAATAAAATGTAAATAATTTAAAATCATTAGGGAATTAATAAATATATTTTTAATACATTTCTCAAATTTCATCAATATAGGGAGCCTTCAGTGAGGAACTTTCTTTACCAATGCAAATGAGCACCTCTTCTAAAACGTGATGCTTCTCATAAGTTTCATAAGTCTTTTATAGTTATGTTTTACCTGTTATACATAATTTCACATGTATAATCTATATGTGATTGCTTACTCTCTCAGAGAGGGGGAAGGGGAAGGAAGGAGGGTTAGAATTTGGAACTCAAAACTCTTCAAATAAAAATTATATTTTATCAATCAATATCAATCAGTATTTTATCAATCAATAAATCTATATGAGTGTCTACATTTTTTTTCAACATTAAAAAGGTATCCTGACACACGAAAGGCTGGAAACCACTGGCCAATTATTATGTATTATGCATTATGTATTATGTATTATAAAGCATTATGTATTATTCTCTAATATAGGCAACTAGGTGGCATAATGGATAAAATACTAGACCTGGAGTCAGGAAGACCTGAGTTTAAATCCTGTCTCACACACTTACTAGGTGTGTTATCCTGGACAAGTCACTTAAGCTCTGTCTCCTTCAGTTTCCTCATGAGTAAAATGGGGATTTTAGCTCCTGCCTCCACAAGGTTGCTGTAAGGATGAGTGAAATGCTCTTCATAAAAGCGCTCTGCAAACCTCAAAGCACTATATAAATTATCGTGGTTGCTGTTGTTATCGTCATTCTAAGGTGCTTTTCTGCTATAAACATCCTGGTATCTCTGTTCCAGTCTTAGAAATGTATGATTTGGTAATCATATCCTGATACAAATATGTCTGTACATATATTAGACTGAATATATGATTTAAGAATCAAGTGACTTTGCTATCAACAGTATTTATAACTTTATTTATTACTGCACTATAGTTTCTCTTTTTGGACACCACTGCCCTCTTTAAAGTCACCAAGAGAAAAAGAGATTGTCAGCTTGTAGCAAATCAAGCACTAGAAAAATTTGGGGCGGGGGAGGAGGATGATTTTGGGGGAGGGAGGATGGGAATAGATTGATGGGGCCCAAAATATTAAAGATGAATGATGCATGGTGGAGAGTCTCGCTTCACATTTTAAAAAATTTATACCCTCCAGAATGAACAAATTCATTATAGAGCATACATCAATGGGCCACCTAAGAGTCTGGCAGTTTTTTATATATGATGTAGTTAATTTATACCTCAAATCTATTATTCATTGACAATTTCCCACTTCTTTATTGCCAAAAATGAGATGAATTTGACAACCTGTGAGCCAATGAAAAGAGAAAAGAAATCAAATTACCAACAAGTCAAAGTCCTCTTTGATCCTACGTACTTTGTATGAGTTAGATTTTAATAGAGCCTACCATTTAGGAATACATTCATTAGGGATGAATACAAAAGTACTGACGTTATCTCCACAGTGTTTTGAAATCACTAGCTTGATTTTAAATTTTTCCTACAATAGTTTCAAGGAGAAATTTGGGTATTTCACTTCATCAGCAAACATTTTCGAATGCAGTTATAAACAAAGAGCTACTCCTTTAAGCCCATGATTATATTTTTTAGTGCTTCATGCATATCTCAAGTTGGATATTATATTTTTTGGTCATATCTATATTCACAATTGAAAATATAACATTGCATTACTGCTCCCTTCTGTGCCTAGAAAATAAAATACTTTACTATACTTGTGAAACTTTATTTAGCCCAAAACAAATATGCTATGTTACTCTGAGTTATTGGTCAAAGTCTCAAGATCTGAAGTTCTGACTTCCATGGTTGTCTCCTTCTCCTCACCCCTCCCCAGGTAAATTTGGGCATTTAAAAAAGAATACCATTTAGAAATACTTAACTCAATCTTTTGATTATAGGAATAGCTGCTATATTTTGAAAAGTACTTATGCTAAATAACCAGGAGAATCACTCTTATTAAACTTAGGTTTTTTTCAAACTATAATCACAGGGGTAACAGACCATCTGAAAAGGAGAGGAAGTATTGGAGGGATAGCAATTATTTAGGATAAGAATATTATTACATTTGGTCAGTCTATCAAGCATTTAATAAATACCAGTTGATAGGTAGACTCATAAAAGTCTATTTTACCCACAGTGCAATTGATCTAAACATAATCTTATGAATACTGTCTTCCTGCCACATGTTTATAGTTCTAATAATGTAGAATTAATTCAACATGATTAATTCA
Organism: Phalanger gymnotis; assembly: GCA_028646595.1. Taxonomy (NCBI): domain Eukaryota; kingdom Metazoa; phylum Chordata; class Mammalia; order Diprotodontia; family Phalangeridae; genus Phalanger; species Phalanger gymnotis. Next base: position 481,613,778 of record CM053622.1, on the reverse strand, counting down.
GCTATCAGACTCCTTTGAGTGGTCACTATAGAACATATCTCCCAGGATCAGAGAGAAGATATTATCCTAGGACCCTAAGAAAAGGTATAAATGACTGATCTAATTTCTCACAGGAAGTATTTAAAATGGTTTTGTATTAGAGCATGACAGAAAAAAAGAATGATGTAAGATAGAAATTTTATTTTTTCATAGTACAATATGGTCCTCAAGTGAAATGGCAAAAGCTAACAATCTATCATAATATCTTTTCAGGTTCAAGCTTTACTTAATAGCATGCTCATCTGGCCAGCTAAGTGGAAATAACACAGCTTACCAGTTACCAAGTTTCCAAACTGACAAAAATCTGCCAATATCTGTGTTTTTTACATCAGCATCATTTGAATTGTAGATGGAGTCCTAGTACAAATCTGTCCCACAGAGAAGGTACAACTACGTGGAAAGGATTGCATTTTGTTCACTCTGAGTTAAGCCCCAGACAAAAACATTTTCACAAAGACACTGAAAGAATGAAGAAAATGCTTTCAAGTGTCGATCAAGTACTTCGGTGATGTAGAAAATGATGAACGTTAGTTCCACATACTGTCCTTTCACTGGTAATGGAACTTAAAAATAATTAGGCTAACTCAGAAAGCTCCTGTCTAAAGTCATTGTCATTCTTTATACAAAAATGCCATTCCTTTCAGGAAACTTTCCAGTCTTGGTCAGTACTTCAACATCTTTATTCCCCTAGTGGAGATAATAGATGGAAAGAATTTATTTGCTACAGAGAAGGCTATAGTATTGCTTGTACTGTTTTTTTTTTTAAATCCCTGAATCTTAGAGGCCACCTAGTCCAATTCATACCTGGACAACAATCTTCTCTGCAAGCAACCTGACACATGGACATTCAGCCTTTGCTCGATTTTTGTTGGTTGTTGTTTGTCCTTCGTATTCTCCTTATGGTACTTTTCAATTCCTGAGAAATGGTATCAGCTCCAAAGAACAAAATTTGACCTCAATTCATGTTTATAATCTATCCATTTCTTTTTCAATAACATTGCTAGATTAGCTGGTCAGGGGAATGCTGTATGTGGAGTTTACCTAGATTGCCAAAGAGTGTCTAAATGGTGAAGTGGACAGAGCATTGGGCTTGGAATCAGGAAGATTCATCTTCACAAGTTCAAATCTGACTTCAGACACTCAGCAGTTCTGTGACCTTGGGCAAGTCACTTAACCTTGTTTGTCTCAGTGTCCACGTCTATAAAATGGGCTGGAGAAGAAAATAGCAAACCACACCAGGATCTTTGTCAAGAAACCCCAAATGGGGTCACAAAGAGCCCAGTACAACTGAAATAGCTGAATAACAACAGACTAGGTGGCTTTTGAGTTCCCTTCTAGCTATAGAACCAAGACCATTATTTCAATATTAACATTCTACTGCTGATCACCCTCTAAAACCTCGCCCTCAATTTGGATATTCCTCATTTCCTACCTATTTTCCAGAATCACTTTCAACATTTGCTATCATCCTCAAATTACATATACTAGATTCCAACCAATAGTTCTGTTTAAGAATTAAAAAAAACCAAAACCTTAAACGATATACACCTCCTGCCTTCTGGGGCTTGGAAACTTGTTCATTCATTCACATTCATAAATTGATTCAGGAAGCAGTCTTATTAAGTGCCTATTATGTTTCCATAATAGTTCCAAAACTCTTCACATAACATTGTAACTGCAGCATGGTCGGGCTACTTTGAGACCATAAATCAGTGCCATAGCTACTTAATTACCTAGAATCTACTCTTTCCCTAATAATAAACACAAATGAAATGAAACAAAATCCTGTCCTAAGGTTGGTGCTTTTCAGAAAACAGACATCCCATGATCACCAATACGGTTTCTCCAGAGCCAGTGTGAATTTTCCACCATGAGTACAGGGAAGTGCCATTAGGTACAGATCTGAGACTTCCCTGTTACTGTCTTACAAAGTTACCTAGCCGCAGGCCTTCTTAAACTTATTTTTTTGCCTGAAGACTCCTTCAGCATTTCTTAAACTGTGGGTTGCAAACCTATGTGGGGTTAATTAGAGACTACATGACTTGTCCATAGTCCCAGCTAGTTTGCATCAGAGGCAGAGCTTAAACCTAACACTGGTTCTTGATCCACTATGGCATGCTCACTTTCATCATAGGGGCACATTTTTTTGAGGTAATCAGGGTTAAGTGACTTGCCCAGGGTCACACAACTAGTAAGAGTCTGAGATCACATTTGAACTCAGATTCTCCTGACTCTAGGGCCAGTGCTCTATCTCAACTGCATCACCTAGCTGTCAGATATAGGGGCAAATGTAGCCCCCAAACTGTTCACTGGTTCTCCCAAAACATAACATTGGACAATTGTCTCCATATGAGAAGAGCTAAGGCATCTTAGGGGCATCAGTGGGGCAGCAAATAAGAGTGTTAAGCTTAGAGTCAGGAAGATCTGAGTTTAAAGCAGCTGCAGACACTTACTAGCTTTGATCTGAGACAAGTCTTTTTAATTTGTCTCAGTTTCTTCTACTGCAAAATGGGGACAATAATGGCACTTCCTTTCCTCTTGTTATTATGAAGGTCCAATGAGATAATATTTGTAAAGCATAGAATACATTGCTAGTGAGGCAGCTAGGTGGCACAATGGATAGAATTCTGAACCTGCAGTTAGGAAGATTCATCTTCCTAAGTTCAAATCTGGCCTCAGACACTTAGTAGCTGTGTGACCCTGGGCAAGTCACTTAATATCATTTGCCTCAGTTTCTTCACCTTTAAAATAAGCTAGAGAAGGAAATGGCAAAACACTCCAGGATCTTTACCAAGAAAACCCCAAATGGGGTCCCAGAGAGTCAGACAAAATTGAAAGTGCCTGAACAACAACAGTACTTCATAAATGCTTATTATAGCCTTTTTCTCTTCTCCTCCTTGGAGCCTTTGAGGTAGAAGCGCAGAACTAGGAGTGGAAATGGGAGAGGGGAAAGACCAGGAACAGAATTTGGGTTGATCTCTGATGGTAAATGTAGCAACATCTGGGTTACCAGAAGGTTTGGGAAGTAGAGGATGGTTATAATGTCTGAAGAACAGGATTGTATGGCAATAGTGGTTGAGGCAAAGTTACGTGAAATGTGTCCATAAACTTTATGATGGCTTTATGATGGTTTGCTACCCTTTTTAAAAAAAAAATGCAGATCTTTTTTTTTTTCCCTTCAGGAATGCTTGAAGGCTTTTTCTCTCCTGAAATTCAACTTCTATCCCTCATTTCTCAAATCTTTGAAATATCCCAATATGTTAGTGCTCCCACCCAAAGGAAATAGGGAAGGTTATGACTCAATTCTAGTATTAAATCTGAGTTTTCATGGTATCATAAATGGTATTTATGGCATCATTTATAATATCTGGTTCCAGCCCCAGACCCTAAACCCAAAAGCTTTGGGAATAGCAATATTCCCCAAATCACCACCAAATCTGCTTCAAGCCTAGCCCCTGAAGCCATCATTGACTGGTGAAATCAATGTGGATCAGGTTCCCCTGTCCTTCGACATCGCCACCAGCAACTACTGCTTACCACCTACCACCAACGAGCAGGTAAATTTTAAAAGCTACACGTGGAGCCTGATTCCAAGTCAAGTATTCTTTCAAATCACATCACATTGCCCATTATGTGACATTGTTGAAAGAGCTGATGTCTAGAAAAGTGAAACTAAGGGAGTCCTTGATAATAATATTTGAATAGCTGAAAGGAATATCTTGCTTAGGAGGGTTTAGATTACTCGGTAGCCTCAGAGGGAAGAACGAGGAGTATGAGATGGAGATTTCAGGGAGGCAGATTTCAGATAAACATGAAAAAATAATTTTCTAAAAATCAATCAGAATCCAACAATGAAAATACACTGTGTCAGTTTACTATGCTTATATGATATAAAGGTCCTCTATTATACAAGGTTCTATCTTTTAAAAAAATTCTAGTGGGTAGGTAGAGGTAGAAGGGTTTAAAAAACAAATAATAATTTTTAAAAATTATTTAAAACTAAAAAAATGTACTGGCTCTCTAAGTCATGAGTTCCTCATCACTGGAAATCTTGATTAGAAATTAAACCACTCAGGGCAGCTAGGTGGCGCAATGAGTAGAGCACCGGCCCTGGAGTCAGGAGGACCTGAGTTCAAATGTGACCTCAGACACTTGACACACGTACTAGCTGTGTGACCTTGGCCAAGTCACTTAACCCCAATTGCCCTGCCTTCCCCCTCCAAGAAAAAAAAAGGTTAAAAAAAGAAATTAAACCACTCCCTATCAGGGATGTTGCAAGAGAAGCAGATGTTTGAATCTGATGGCCTCTTTTGATTTCTTTGCCTCTCACATTTAAAGGAAAAAACTGAGGGTTGAATAGAAGGTGAGATGAAAAGATAATTCATGTTAAAGTGATAAATTAGATGAAAAGCACAAGGAATTATGAGAAGTAAAGTTCCAAAGGACAAATTCTGCATGTCTTAGAAGTTAATCTTTTCAAAGGGCCACCTGACATTTGCCAGTGTCTCGATGCTTACTTTTAGAGGGTGGCATGCAGGTAACATGCTACTCTATCTTCCCAAAACATCTAGCATAGTGTTATGGAAATACTATGTGTATGATAAACATTTGTTGGTTGACTGACTATGTACTTTTCCTTGGGGGAAAAGAATTTGGGATAAGGAAGAGGAAGTTTCAATGGTCAGCTGCCACTTGACACCTTGGTTTGGCACACCTGCCTGTTATTTGCCCAGTCTGCTCTGTGAAGGGAATCCGACCTGAACCTGACCCAAAGAATTATGATTTTTGCTACTGATGAAACTGGGTTTTTACCATTTTAAGGCAAAATGCCCAGGTGGCCCTGTGTATTTAACCTTTTGATCACTGTCAAATTTCCCTTTCAGCTGTTTAAAAATGAAAAAAAAAACGCACCATGCTTTCTTTTCTTAATACATTTTTGTTTGCTAGCTTGTAAATACTATAATCATTCACCATCATGTGCTGTAACATTGTTTAATATTAAATAATATTTTCTAGATGTTTTGGAATTTCATCTCCAATGATATTGTCAAATTATCTAAAAACAGATGAATCACAACATCAAATCATCTTTTTAAGAATCAACATGTCCTCAACTAGGCACTCTGGGTTCTAGCACTGTCCTAGCAGTGATATGATGTGTGACTTCTCTATGGAATCTATCTGTATATAATAGTCAGTCATTCCATCTTTGTTGCTGTGTTAGTAACTTAGTCAAGCATACATTACTAATTGTACTTTGTGCTTTATGTTGGTGTTCTCAATTTCTATTTCCATCAGATTTTGCAAAACTAATCATTGCTATGAAGACCCTAAAGACATGAATATCCATATCAAAATCACATGAACTTTCTTGAAATATGTAACAGAGACATATAATATATAAGAGAGATTATCTAGCCTAATTAATATTAGGCAAGGTAGAAAGCAAAGAGTTTTTTCTCAACCATGTCACATATACAAAGGTCATGGTACAATATTAGTGTTGTAGTATTGTTGGAATCTACCATGAATATCAGTTACATATGTTAAACAACGAACGACTTGTAAGTCATATAAAAATAATCACATTTAGATGGAAAGGATTTTATTTTAATAAACATTTTAAGCCATCATGAAGTGGCTGATGCTTATAAATGTCATAAACTACTTTACATTTTACCACAGATTTTAAGTAATACTGGATAACAGAAGTCCAAGGGAACTTCATATATTTCAGCCAATAGATTAATAGATTTATTCAAATACTTGCTGGTTGCCTAGCATTCTTTCCTTCTGGATAATGTTGAACTGGTATCAGAACAAGATTTCAAGGTCATAATTCTATGGCAATCTCATTATCAATGAATCGTACTTTTCTTGACCTTTTTTTCTCATAAAATCAAATATATTTTGTCAGTTGTTAAGAAATCTGTAGGCCCAATATCAATGAATAATACTTTTGTTAACCTCCTTTAGATTTTTTTTTTTGGAAAAGCAAATATGTTGTTGGATTTTTTAAATCATTTTATACTTTCATACCTGCCCAACTATCGTATTCACCATAATCACAGAGTATGCCTTATGCAAAATACAAATAAAAGAACAATCCCCTACCAATGACAAAAGTTCTCCCAATACTCCCATTTACAAATGCCAAGACAATGCTCTGATCAAGTTCTGGAATGCTGCAAAGCCTCCTTAATAAAAATCACAGGCATTCGAAAGAGATTGTCAAGTGGCTCTGATTCATAAGCACTCTAGTCTTTGCATAATGAAGAATGCTAATAGGATGTATCTCACAGAGTTGTTGTGAGGCTCAAATGATACAAACCTCAAAGCACTAAATAAATGCTAGATAGAATTGTTATCATTATAATTACTGTTATTATTAGGCTTATTCCTAAACCAAAATCTTACCTATGATATATTGTGTTTTGTAGACTTGAGTTGTTTAGACTGTCCTAGCATAATTTCAATAAATTGTTGCATTTCTTTGTGAGTCATGGCCATCATTTTGTTATATTCTACTTCATCACTCTATAGGTAATTCAGTCATCAAGTGAAAGAATGCTTTAATAGAATACCTTTCAGCTCTAAAGAAAAAAAATGTTATTCATCTCAAAAAACAAATGTACGACACATTATCTAACCATATTACTAAGTCTTAGTAACAGCAGAGGGCACCCATCTTTTAATTATAGTTCTACTTAACCCTCTCAGATTTCAGGTTAATCCAATTTAGGAAAGGCACATGGTGTTCTCATTTTTTTTTTATCATGAAATGCAGTAGCAAAAAGATAAATAAAAGGCAAATGTGTTGAAAAAGCTTAAGTTTAATTATTTGAGGCATCAATTTGTGTTCTTTATTTATAATGGGATTGATAATGTAATTATTATAAGGAAGAAAAGATTCTCAATAGATCAGAAGAAACAACAGTTTGGTTGATAAGCCAAATACTTTTTCTCTGGTTTATTCCTTTGAAGGCCACAATTAGAATGAAAAACATCCTATAAAAATTATTTTGTCACTCTGAGGACTAAATGACCTAATTTCTTCTGGCTGGGTCTTTTAAGATGAAGTTTTTAAAAAATAGTCAATGAGGATGACCACTGTACAAGTGAAGAGTGACCAACAAAATGGGACAGAAGTGCCATGGAATAATGGCACATTTTATAAGCACATTCATGGAACAAAATTGACAATCAATATTACCAGTAGGTTGGTATAACATGTGTGGAAATGACTGTTTGTAATCTGCAGCAATTTGTTTCATTTATATGTTTGTGTGAGAGGATGAGAAAAGAGAAAAAGAGGGAAGATAAGGACAAGAGAAAAGAAAGGGGAAGGAGAAGAGAGGAAGAGGAAATTAGATAAAAGAGGAGGGTTTGCCCCATCACCAAGAATTATCTCAGTCCTCCCTCAATATTTGTCTCTCCTCCTTCTGTCCATCCAGATCATCCACACCTAAAGAAAGTACACTATTTTAACTTTGGCCCAAGCAAAACGTAAGTAGGAAGGTAAACGTGCTACAGAAAAAAAATCATCTAATGCATTCCAAAGCCAAACAAATTAATTTTGGATTACTTGCTCCACTGCTCCCTTCCCATTAATGTGGGTAATTGAGAGTGGACTGTGTTCTAGAACATTTCCACTGTTACTGATCTTTGGACAAACTTCACCATCAGCATCTACTTGTCTTCCAATGTTGCCAAATGTGGCTGGTGATGTTTTGCTTTGTCCTCACTGCTACATTAAAGTCTATATAATCCTATCTTTCTTCACCTCAGATCTCTATTGCATTGCCCACAACTATTAGAAGGAAGATGGTGTAGGTCAGTGGTGTTAACACTCAAATAGAAATGGGGGCCACTAAACCATATATAAGGACCCCTATGGGCTACATATTTACTTAGAAAAACACATATCAACATTATCGATGTTTTATTATATTTTTATTCATTTTGTTAAATATTTCCCAATTACACTTTTATCTGGTAGCGTTCAGGCTGCTCTTTTTGACACATCTGGATATTGTGTCTTAGTATTAAGGTAGATATGGGTTCAAGTCCTGTCTCAGAATTATTAGCAGTATGACAACTAACTTAACACTTTTGAACTTCAGTTTCTTAATTTTTTAAATAAGGGAAATGGACTCAATGACTCTACAATCCGTTCTACCTTTAAAGTTATAACTAGAAGATATCTAAGGTCATTTTCAGCTCTAAATCTACTTCCCTAAAGAAAAATTTTAAAAGCCTCCCAAAAACATTGATTTTAACCCTTGCCATTTTCTCTAGTTAATATTATCTCTGTTCTTTTTACTACCAAGTGTCTAAAAAAAGTCATTTAAACTCCATTGCTTCTACTTTCTAACCATTCTTTTGTTCCTAAATAACCTTCATTTTAGCTTCGTTTCCCAGCACCCTACTGAAACTACCCTATCCATGGTTTTTTTTTATTTTTGTTTTTCTACAATGTTTGTCTTCTTTGACCTTCCTAAAATATTTGACACTGATCACAATCGCCACTTTCTTGAAGCTCTCTGCCCATCCCATAGTTTCCAGGATACTGCCCTCTTGGTTTGTTTGTTTCCCAGCTCTGATTTATTAGCTGTGACCCTGGGCGAATCATTTAAAGTTTCTGAAACTCACTTTCCTCATCAATCAGAGGGGAATGATGATACTTTTTTACTGTTTACCTCAAAGGAGACTTTATGAGTACAATCATGTCTATAACTTAGTAGATAAGTCTTAGAGACTTGTCTGAGTTTGAGAAAGCTTAAGTGGTTTGTCAATGATCATACAGCTAGAAGTGTCGAAAGCAGGATGTGAATTTAGATCTTCTTGACTCTAGGTTCAGCCCTTTGTCCACTATGTCCTATGCCTTATCTAAAAGAAGCTTTAGAGCCTTATATATGGATGGAGTGGTGGGAATTGAACCTGTAATTTCAGTGGTATAGGGAGTTCCCAGGTAAGGAAATTCCTTCTACCAGTTCAAGACAGTACATTTTCTATAATTTATAATCTCAGAGAATTGCCTAGAACACTAGGTCCAGCCAGTATGTCAAGAGGCAAAACTTGAACTCAGCTCTTGGTCCATTATGCTATATTGTTTTATTTTTTATTACCTCTTTAAATATTGATGAAGCCTAATGAAATCTTTACATACCCTCCATTCAAAAACATTTAAAGGCTTCCTAGCAAACAGGATTTGCTAAGACCTAGCAAATAAAGTCTAAAATACTCAAGGTCTTTCATTACTTCACTTTATGGACTCTGAATTCTGCTTAGACTGAATTACTCACCATTTCCTGAATATGTCCAGGCCCAACTCTAACGCCGTGCCTGAAATGCCTTTTCACGCCCATCTCTGTTTGGTAAAATCCTTCAAGACTAAGATCAGGTCTGGCTTTACTTCATGTCATAGACATGTGAGCTCTCTCTCTTCACCTCCCTTATAAGATTTAGTTTGTTAGAATCTTAACTCATATATTACAGTTATATATTTATCACCTTCCCAAATAATATAATATTTGTCTATCATCTCCTCAAATAGACAATAAAATCCTTGATGGTAGGGGCCTTGAGTTTAGATATCTTTAGATCTTTGGAGCCTAACATTGGTTGGTTGGTTGTCCTTCATTCTTGAACAGGACCAAAATGACACCACTATGTTGGGATCAAGGTACAAATCAGACAAATATGACCTCAGAAGGCTCTACCACAGGTCAGGCACAAATTGCCCACATAGTAGGTGAATATGAATATTTGTTGATTCCACTTCATTTCAAGTCTCACTTATGATTAGTGGTGGCTACATGACCTTGGGCAATTCACTTAACTATCCAGTTCCCCCAGGGCAACCTTCTAAGATTATTAGCTGCAGAATAGACAAACACCCATCTATCTGCATTGGAAGATTGAGATTTCCTCACTGGAATGCCCTATACCAATGAAATACAGATCAGTTTGTACTGTGTATGTGTATGTGTGTATATGTATATGTGTATAGAAGAAGATACCTCTAGTCAACATACTGATAACTTTCAAATCCCTTAATGGGAAGGAACAGGATTATGGAAACTTATTTAAATTAGGGGGCAACTAGGTGGTCTTATAGTAGATAGAATGCTGATCCTAGAATCAGGAAGACTCATCTTCCCAAGTTCAAATCTGGCCTCAGACCCTTACTAGTTGTAAGTCAACTTGCTCCCTGAGCAAGTCATTTAAACCTGTTTGCCTCAGTTTCCTCATCTGTGAAATGTGTGGGAGAAGGAAATGGCAAACCGCTCCAGTGTCTCTACTCTCTGCCAAGAAAAGCCCAAACAGGGTCATGAAGAGTTGGATGCAACCGAAAAACAACTGAACAACAAATTTGAGTTATATGGAACCTTACAAGTAATCAAGTCCAACTTCCCATATAATATAGGAATATTTAAAACAACAACAACAACAACAACAACAACAACAACAACACACACACACACTACTGACATGGTCATTTAGCCTCTACTTGGGTACTTCCAGTGATGGAAAAACTTGCTATCTCCAAATTCAGTCAGTCCAGTCAAGGTTTAGATTAAATCAAATTAAATTAAAATTCTTCCTCACATTGGGCCAAAATCTGTTTCTGCGTAATTTCAACCCCTACATTCTAGTGCCACCCTCAGTAGCCCCTCAGAAAATAAGTAATTCCTCCTCTACATAATAATCTTCCAGATATTTGAAGACAGCCATTGGGCTCCTATGTCTTTTCCAGCCTAAAATTCCTGGAAGATGTTAATTCTTTCAGATGATTAGGCTACCAGCTATAAGATATGATTTTGAGCTAAAAGTAACCCTATCGGCCATAACCCCTTGAGTTTATAAATGAGGCTCAGAGAGGTTAGGATTAACAGATAACAAAGCCAGGTTTCAAATCCTTTCTGATTCTAACTGAGTATTCTTTGCCCAGACGGAATGCATATTGGTTTCTATGGGATTTACATATACATTCCAGTGGGGAGACTATTGTTAGTTAAATGCTAATATTAATCCAATCTACTATAAGGAAGCAGAATAATTAGCAATTAATTAAGTATTCTTAATTCTTAAAGTTCAAATATACAAGGTAATTGTATAATTAGTTGTGTCATGATTGCATTAACAAAGGGAATTATAATTTCATTTGTGAATTTCAAAGGCTATCTATATATTACATATAGAGTAAAAGTCAGATTTAGATAAGCATGATGAAGGTATAAAATCTTCCTTAAGCAAAATTGAAGGTTTTAGAATTTAAGTTCCAAAGGATGGTTAATGAATTTGCTAATTGTTCTCTCCAGATGTGGACAAGCCCACATTACTAATAACTTTGCTGTAATTCATTGACATATGCAAAAGAAATAGCTGCTTTTATAACAAAGACTCCCTATCCAAATATTGATGTTAAAAGTTCACTTAAAAAGCTCCCTTATTGATTGAAGAGTATATTTCAGGTTTTCTGGCTTTCCAGGCCTCCATCCTATCTGATAGGCTCATCTGTTTTTCAGATGAAGTAAATAAAACTAAAAATAAAAGAGTTGACAATGCCACAATGTCAACTCTTCTCTTGGATGCTACGTATGTTTGGGCCCTTTCAAATAAGTGACAGATGCAATTTGGCACATTGGTGAAAAAAAAATAAAGCATAAGAATTCACTAATACAACCATTCTCATTTGAAATCTCCCCAAATGCCATCAAATGAGATTAATCCTTGGCTTTTTCTTGCCACCTGTTCAGTATATGCAGACCAACAATTCTTACTGTTTATCCAAATAGATTCATCTTCACCATCTCTCTAAACAGATGACTTAACTATTTACAATAGTTGAGGTCGTTGTTTTGTTTTTCCGACATGGAAGACGAATGCATACTTCTATTTGTTAACTGAAGCTCAGAGAATAAAAACCCCAAGAAATCTTTTCGGTAAATTATGATCCCCAAAATCTAAATTTACTCTAATTTCATCCCCTTTTGTGTAAGGAGGTAATATAAAAACAAAATGAGAGAGATGAGAAGTTGTAATTCCAAGTTTTGGAAAGAGACAATCTTATTATTCCCCTACATACTTGAATATTTCAACTTCAATAATTGAAAGATCTGTAATTTCGCTGACATGGGGACTCATTCCACCAACAAAGAGTACAGCATCTCTAGAATTAGTAAATCATATTCAAGAGTTGCTGTGGCTAAAAAAGCCACTACCTTGGGGCCCACCTAATCATGAGCCTTTCCAAGTTTAGCCTCTCTAAGTACTTAGATAGCTGACATCCAAGCCGTACCTGAAGCCTTTATGAAGTATCAGAGTTTCAAGTTCTCTGGCACAGGATTTTGCAGTTCTAGCTCTATACTGTTATAAAGCATATGAGTTCAGCTCAAGGAGAACATTCTCCAGCAAGCAAGATGAAAAAGAAAAAAAGGCTCCATAAAAAAGGGAAAAGGATCCACATGTTCAAAAATATTTATAGCAGCTCTTTTTGTGGTGGCAAAAAAAATTAGAATTGAAGGGCTTGCCCTCCATTGGAATCAATTGGGCAATGACTGAACAAGTTGTGGTATATGAATGTAATGGAATACTTATTGTCTTATAAGAAATTAAGAGCAGGCAAGATTTCAGAAAAACCTGGAAAGACCTACATTAACTGATGCTGAGTGAAGTGAGCAGAACCAGGAGAACACTGTACACAGTAATAGCAACATAGCAATTTTGATAGACTTAGCTCTTCTCAGCAATGCAATGATCTAAGACAATTCCAAAAGACTCATGATAGAAAATGCTATTCACATCCAGAGAAAGAACTATGGAGTCTGAATACAGATCAAAGCATATTATTTTGTTTTTGGTTTTTCTTTCTTGTGGTTTTTCCCTTTTGTTCTGATTCTTCTTTCCTAACATGACTAATTTGGAAATATGTTTAATATAATTATACATGTGTAACCTATATCAGGTTGCATGCCATCTTGGGGAAGGGGAAAAATTTAGAACTCAAAATCTTATGAAAGTCAATGTTGAAAATGAAAAATAAATAAATTTTAAAAAAAGAAAAACAGCTCTCAAAGATAGCTTCTTCTGCTCCCACTAAGCCCTTCAAAAAGTATTTTACATTTGACCAAAAATGCTTTGAATTGGGTGAACCTGCATAAGATTCAGTCAGTTAGTAAATGCACATTTATTAAGCATCTACTATGTACCAAGCATGTGTTAAGCATTGGAGATACAAAGAAAGGCAAAAATAGTCCCTCCTCTAAAGGTGTTCTGTCCAACAGGGGAGACAATGTGCAAACAACTGTATACAAACAAGACAGAGACAGGAAAAACCAGAGATAATCAAGAAAGGGAAGGCCTTAGAGTTATGAGGGATTAGGAAAGTTTTATTGCAGAAGAAGCTAAAGGAGTTCCATCCATTATCCGTTCAGAACACTATGCCTCTCTGACATCAACAATAGGATATAGCCCTCAAATGGACTAGTTTCCATTAATAATGCATTATCAAGTCAATATCCTTACTTTTTTCTAAAACAGAGGTGCTTATTCTTTTGGGGTAATGGTCCCTTTTGGCAGTCTAGTAAAGCCTGTGGACTCCTCTGAATAATGTTTTTAAATACATAAAATGAAATTTATAGAATTATGAAGGAAACCATTCATATTGAAAAAGTAATCATCAAAATATTTTTTAAAAGTTCATAGAAGCCAGATCGAGGACCCCTGATCTAAATAAAATACTTTTTGAAATAATTTCTCTTTCCAGCCTGCGTCACTTTCTGGGGAGAATAGGTCCTACAAATTTAATGTTCGTGCTGAGATAAAATTTCCTTTAATTTTCCTCATTTTATCTCTGTAAAGCTTTAAACAGCATCTCTTTATTTGGATATATAGGAAACTGGTGAACAAGCCTATTTTTATACTACTCATGATTTTAAATACTTTGAATACATCTCTTCTCTCATCCTTTGTCTCCCTGGTCTGAAAAGGTCTAACATTTTGTGTGTTCTCTCCAACTCTATGTCTTTTTGTCCTCTTCCCTGGAATGTCTCTAATTTCTTTATGTTTCTCTCGAGGTGCAGTGACTAGAATAACACATAGTATTTCACATTTGAATGAAACTATGATTTTGTATGAGTTTAGAATAATATTTTCTGTTTTTTCTAAGAACTTCATTGAAGATATTCAGTATTTTCTTGGCAATTTGGGTCACAGAAACAGTGGTTTGGGGGCCAGTACCTTCCTCCTAAGAATAGTTCTTGCAGAAGTTTCACCTGTCTCACCAAGACCTTTGATTCAATTCCCAGTGTGTAGTTAGTTGTTAATAGGTGCCATTATAATTTTTTCCTTACTACATAATAGCTCACATTTATGTAGCACATTAAGGTTCATAGAATTCCTTCACAATGATCCTGTGATGAAGACAATACAAGTATTATAATCTGCATTTTACAGATGGGAAAACTGAGGTTCAGAGATGTTATGACTTGCCAAAGGTGAACACATCTGAATAATAGTAGACATGACTCCAATCCAGGTTCTTTGTCTCTAAGATCAGTGCTCTTTTCACAGTACTATGCTGTCTTCCTTAATTTTTCCCATCCTGAAGACCATTTGTTACTCCCTTGTCCTCTGATAAAGTAAGAAAAAAAAGATTTTCTGTCAAAGTTTGCTAATCATGACAACTAATTTTGTCATTTCTTCTTCTAATAAAAGATAGAACAACATTCCACATGGTACATTGAAAACATGTTCTGTGATTCTACTGAACTAATGGTTACCCTGGGAAATATAGATAACCACAAATACAGCTCCCACTCTACTGGTCAGTCTTAAGCTGAATGTTCTGCCAGATCTTGGTCAAATGATTTCCCCAGGTCCTAAGCCTAACCCTACTTCGGGTCTTTAGAGTGAATGCTTCAAAGCTCTAAGCATCCAATTCCCCTTCCCAGTTTTCCTTCTTCCTTTTGGGCCCATAGCTCCCTGTTCCTACTCTCCCATCGCCACACAACAATCATGCACATGCTAAGGTGAGCTTTCTAAGGGTTTATTTACAAAGAAGGAATGAAAGTATTCATGTCAGAGGTAAGCATTCTTAAGCTGGATCTGTATCCAACGGGTCAGCTCTAACCTTGCTAATTCTGGGGTAGATTCCTCCACCCTGAGTCCCAGTGGGGAACTGGATCAGAGGCCCCTACTTCATGGCATATCCTTTATCAAGGTCCAATCCAGGGTTTCAAAACTACCTACTATAACCTTAGAAAGAGAGTTCTTCTTGTCAAGACACTCATCTCTAGTTTTAGTTCTGCCAAGTTTCTGGCTTTCTGTGGCTAACTCAGTGGATTGTTTAAAAATCTATGCTGACTGAGAATGGCCATCATGGCAGATGGTTTAGCCCCACACACTCATGTGATCTTTATCTCATAGATAAGGCACAAATCAGCCAAAGATTAACATACAATCCCACATAATTCACCCAGAAAGTTCTCAAGGCTATCTGATTCCTTCACGGCTTGTGAGTGGTAGCAGAAGCTGTTGGCAAGTCTTGGTAAGAGCACTGGGGAAAGTATAAACAACATGCTTGCATAAATAAGATAGTTAACTACTGTTTACACATCTTCCTGTATATACAATGGCCATTGAGAGCAATCTATTGGCCTCCCAAATGCCCCATCCCCACTCCTACTTCTGATAGGAATCCTAAGAAATTATATAGAAACTGGGTTCTGACCAGAGTCCCTAGATAAAAAAGTTCATGCTAACTACCTAGTCTTATTATGTCAATGTCAGGAAGCAACTATGGTACTATGGTTAGATATTTGGGTTTGGAGTCAGGAAGTTCTGAGTTCAAGCCAGCGTTCTCTCAGCCAATAGTTTCATGTGTAAGCTAAGGGGGCTGTAAAATGAAGGGGCTGGATTTGATGGCCTATAAAGTCCCTTCTAATTCTGGGTCTGTTGTCCTATCTACCTATGGTCTTCTGAACATCATGTGTCAAAGCACCATCCATTTTTCTTCCTGCTACCATTCATTCATTCATTCATGTGTTCATTCATTCGCTCACTGGTTCATTGATGAGTAGCTATGTGTCCAGCACTATGTCAAGTTTTTGGAGGGATATGTAAGAAGTATAAGACCATTCCTTGCCTCCAGAAGCTTAGTGGAAATTGCAAAGTAACCCAGAGTCCAAAGGATACTCAGTTATCACATATCTTAGCACTGGAAGACACAGCCATTTCCAAAGCAGATCCAAAGAAATGAACAGATCTCTTTCACAAGTTAACACAAATGTCAGAAAGCTTAAAGAGCTCTTCTCTAATCAGATATCCAGCATCTAGTGTCCATGCTTCTGAAATTAAGGGTGACCGAACTGATGAATTTATGGCATAAATCTCAATAGTAGTGCTTATGAAAAACCTTGTAGGGTGGGGAAAATCATGTTCCATCTATGTGAAACAGAAGGATACAGTTCCCAAAGAATGATGATCATTACAACCAAACATACCATTACAACAACTGATCATATCCAGGCAAGCTATCCTGAACTGCTCCTCCTACCTCCAAATGAAATTCATTTTGCAGGCATACAGTTGTTTATCCTCTAAAACCACCAAGTAAAATGTCACTTTCTTTACCAGAACAATTAAACTTGTCTTTGGACAAATAATTAGCTAAGCTGAAAGAATTCACAAACAATTTTAACAATTTATAATCATTATAATCCTGGGTAAAGGCTTTTAAAGAGCTAAGATAGAGAGTATAAAAACAAAGTTTTTTTTTTAACTAGATCACAGGAAGAATATTAAATATTTTCCCTATATTCAAAGTTTGAAATAATGAATATTTGAGAAAGATGTTGCCCACACACTAAACAAATATTAGAAGGATAACAATACATTATACCAGAAGGCAATGAAAAAAATTAATTTTTAAAAATCCATGACATTTCTGACATCTGCCATTAATATGGCAGTGTTTAATGATGTCTTTGAGTATCTACATAAACATACATTCAAATATATTTGTGCAAATTATTTAGTAACACTGAACTAACTGAAGGCTTACGTCAAAGTAAAACGCCATCTTACCAAAGATGTTTGGCTTAAAAATGATAAATTCCTTTAACAATGTAGATGGTGAAACTGTCTGAGTCAGAAAGGTTAATAAAGAGAAAACAGGAAAGGGTCACTTCTCCTTGCATCATTCTGCCAAAGTTTATTGCAAAATGGAATACCTTCTTTCTAGTAAAGCAAAGAGAGAAAACAGACCATCTGTCATGAATAATTTGGGGACATTCTGCAATCCCCCCCCCACCTCAATCTCTGTGCCTGGAATATATCATAGGCTTTAGAATTGGAAGAGATTTCAGAGATCATCTAATCCAACATTCTTATTTACAGATGAGGGGACAGACTGATGCTCTGAGAAGTTAAATGATTTGGTTCAGGGTCACACAAGTGTTAAATAAGAGAATCAGTATATGAACCTATGATTTCTGAGTCTAAATCTAGGGGTCTTTCCATGACGCCATATTATATCTTTATCCTACATTCCCTTCCGTTGGAATTGTTTCCTCGGTTCAAGATATAGTTCAATGCCAACCCTTCCATAAAACCTTATCTTATCTCTCTCTGCAAGGGACAAGTGATCTCTCTCTAAAGAAATAATCATTGCTCCTGGTGATTTTTTTTTGTTTGGTGATCTCAATCAATCAATCAATTGAACATTTATTAAAACCAGACTTTGTACCAGTTACTAATCTGTCTTTTATATTCATCTTATCATAACTTATATTACAGTTTTTGGGGTACTTGTCTTAAACTCCCTATTAGTTCTAAATTTCTGGAGGTCAGGTTCTATATATTGTTTTCTATTCATAGTTTGAACACTTAGCAGAGTACCTAGAATACACAGACTCTTAATATGTTTGTTGCATGGAATTAAAAATCAAGATTAAGTTTGACTAAAGTATCATTGCCTCAGGTCCTTCAAAACCCTTCAAGTATCTTCAAGTACTGAGAGTTTTTCTTTTTCAGATGAGTGCAACGAAACCATCCTTCTCTGAGAATATTCATCTGTTGTGATCATGGTTTTTTATTTAGTATAAATACCCAAATTAAATAGGTCCTTTTTAGGACCTATGAAGAAAGACACTATCTGCATCCAGAGAAAGAGCTAATAAATGGATGTATAAAATCATTTTACCTATATACCTATTTGTATCTAATTGGTAGCCATTTTTAGAGTGGGGGGAGATTGAAGAAAAATGGGGAAAAATGAAAAATACATAATAACTTTACTATATGTTTAAAAGGAATGGCAAGTTTTATATAATAGATTTGCAGTTTCGTGTACAATTATCTTTTTATTGTACTATAACTATGTTACAGAAATGCATGTTTTATTCCATAGAGTAAAGATAAATAAATAAAACACTTCAAATCAAAATAATTGATAAATATGATCAATAAAATCAGACGATGATTTTTAAAATCTTAATTTATATGAATATTACTGAATGTGAAAGAGCACACCTATAATCCATGCTGCTGGGAAGGGTGAGGCTGTTGGATCTCTTAGGCTCAGGAGTTCTGAGCTATAGTGGAATAACCTGATAGAGTATTGAAACTAAATTTGATATTAATATGGTGGGCCCTTGAGAGTGGTGAGCCCCCTTAGACAAACAGCAGAGGTTATAAATGGAGTAGGTCAAATGTCTCATAATGATCAGAGTAGAACTGGACCTGTGAGTAGCCCCTATATTTCTATCCTAGGCAAAATTTTAAGATCTAGTCTTTAAAAAAAAAATTTAGGCCACTTTGGAAATTTAAAAAAAAGGAAAAAAATGAAGGAAAGACTGTGAGAAGACAAGCACACCAATATGTTGTTATTGGAGCTCTAAAATGGTACAACTGTTCTGTAAAATAACTTAGAATTAGGTAAAAAGAAAAAAAGTCTCTAAATTCAATAGCTTTTGAACCAGTGATCTATTTGGCATGTGCCCCAAGAAGGTCAGTGACAGAAAAAGATTCCGTAAATTCCAGAATGCTCATACAGTACTTTTTGTGGTATCAAAAAGAAAACAAAGTAGGTATCCATCAATTGGAGAATTGTCGAACAAATTACATGAGACATGAAAACAATAGATTATTGCTCTACAAAAACAGTGAATATGAGGAATTCAAGAGAAACATAGGAAGACAGGTATAAACTTACACAAATAAAGTAAGCAGAACTAAGAGAACACTATCCATAGAAATGGTAATATGAACTAAATGAAAACAAAATTAGAATGAGAACTGGAAGAGTCTTACTGGCTTCTGTTTGTATTTCCAGTTCTTGCCTTCTTTCCTTCCTTCCTTCCTTCCTTCCTTCCTTCCTTCCTTCCTTCCTTCCTTCCTTCCTTCCTTCCTTCCTTCCTTCCTGTCTTTCTTTCTTTCTTTCTTTCTTTTTCTTTCTTTCTTTCGTTCCTTCCTTTCTTCCTCCTGTTTCTCCCTCCCTCCCTCCCTTTTTCTTTTTTTTTTTGGACTTTCTATCTGCCTCAAAGGCAATCAAACTGCCAAACTAGTTAACTGTAATGATTGGTTTTGGTGCTGGAGAATGGATGATGACACTTCTTCCCTTGGTAGGCAGGGAATTATGGGTGCAGGAAGCTGTATACATTCTCAGCCTCAGTTGCTGTGTTAGTGTTAACTTTTTTTTTAATACAATGAAAAGTATTGTTGGGAGATATCAGAAAATGACTTTGGTAAAGGTAAAAAACAAAAGGGATTAATAAAATTTATTTTTCAGGTGAAGGGAACATGCATCAGCTTTGCTTTATTTCAGATGATGGTTACTCAGAACTTGGGTACTTTTTATTCTGAGTGAAGCTAGTCCCCCCACAGAACATATATAACATCTTATCACATCTTTGCAACATGGGAATAACTGCCACATTTTGTAATCTGTTGGCATATACAACCTTTGGGGAGCCCTGATCATATTCATTTTACTTTTTAGAACAGGGCTTTAGTTTAGATATATGTTTTTAGAGGTAGAATTTAGAAAAATTCATATTAAATGTTAAACTTTGACACAAGGTAAAATTTTGTGGGATTTTTGTCAAATATATGTATACATATGTTAAAAGTCTTTACAAAATAATTTTGTCCTTTCAATTTTGAAAACTGTTTACTTTTAACAAATTTTTGTCTCATTTCCATATTTTTAAAAATTGACTATATGTTACTTGTTGTTATCAAATCTCTAGCAAATACTTCTTAACATTCTTTTATTATAAAAGAAAGAAGTCAGCATTTTTTTTCTTTTAGAAAACTGTGATACAGAGAGAATATCCCAAAATGATCTGTGCTCTCCCAAGCTTTATGCTAAAATAAAAACATTTTAATTAAATTTGATTATGGATTCACTTTCTAATATGGAATTTTTAATTTTTTTTCTGGGAATATTTCTAACTATGTTGGAAGCAAACAAAAGATTAGGGATCAATATATTCCTTAGATGGGACAATAACTGTTGACTAATGATGAAATGATGGCAAAAAAAAAGTCACATCATTTTTCTTGTTTTCACTGCCAAGGATAAAGAGATGCAGTTTGAGAAGGATGGAATGAAAATGATTAGCCAAGAGCTGAAACCCAAGATTAGTGGGGGAATGACAGTAGAGAGTCCAGGAAGCTTGATGTCAATTCCTAGTAAAATTCTAGGTCAGATTGCTCAAGAGATGATATGTGAGTACTTAGAGAAGAACACATCACATTAGGCCAAGAAGGTGGGAATAAAACAAAAACATCTTATTTGTGAGCTATTTATTCTTTCAGTTCTGCCTTTCTAAAGATTAGAGGATTTCTTGCGTTTATATGTTCATTTTTATGGGGTTATTATTTTGGCCTGTTAAGTTTATTTGTTATATGTATATGTGCATACGTATGTGTATATGAATATATGAAGCATGAATATATGCATGTGCAAATAATAAATATAAAATATTTGACAAATCTTATATTAACAAATATAGATAACAAAACAAAAAATATAGATATCTGTTATGTATATACACATGAATATATACACATAAATGTGTTTCACATATATTTATGTAAGTACATGACATGCATATAAACATATCTATAATTAAATATCTATTATAATGTACATTATATATGCGTGAAAAACACATTGTATCACTATTACCTTTTTTTTGACAGAGTAGCTTTGTAGTTCAGGGGAATACTGTGGCAGTCAAATGTCTCCATTTTGATTGGCATTTCATCTTTAATTCAATAAACATTTATGAAATACCTACTACATGCCAATCAATTATAGGTAAATATAAAGAATAGGCACTAGAATAAAGACTAGGGAAATACAACATTTCTGATGTTCTTCTACACAGAAGCAGCAAAACAAAGTTTCAACATCAAGGTTGCTAAACTAGAAAGTAGTCAGTGGGTTCCACACTGCCAAAATACAAAGCAAGAGCTTAAATAGCATTGTCATAGTCCAAAAGTGATCAGGAGATTAAGCATACTACTAAGTCCCTGTGTAAATTCCTACATTTAGCTCAAATGACAATTTCTTATTGGTCTTTGGAGAGACCTGAACCTCAGTGGCTTTGAATCAGAGATCCAAGATTAGAAGGAAATTTAGAGGTCATCTAATTCAACTACCCACTCCATGTAAGAATCTTCTTTAGACTCCTCCCAGCAATAGGGAATGCCCCAGTTCAAGAGACGTCAGCTTAGTTCCTATAGCCACACTAATTGAATTTACAAGTCTGCATTAATTTTAGCCCATTTTTGGTAGTATGTTAACAAAAAAAAATCCTTAAACTCAAGGACCCAGCTGATAGGTACATATTGCATTTATTGTCAGATGTCACTATATCAATATCCGGAAAGGATTGCACAGTAAAAACAAAAAGTATTAATAAAACTTTTTTAAAGCAAAACTCTTAGGTACTCCCAGCTCTCTCATCTTAACATAATTATTTTTAGTTTCAAGGTTCATACGTAACTAGGCTTCATTCACACAATAGAGAAAGTATATGTTTGATATTGGAATGTATATCCTAATCCTAATGTGAGATCTTAGTGCAAAATTGCAAAAGACAATTATGCACCTAGGGGGAGCCAGGTAGAGCACTGGCCTTGGAGTCAGGAGGACCTGAGTTCAAATCCAACCTCAGACACTTGACACTTACTAGCTGTGTGACCCTGCGGAAATCACTTAACCCAAATTGCCTCACACACACACAAAAGATTATTATGCACCTATACTTTTCAGTATTTATTGCCAAGCCAAAGTGACAGAATGTCAATTTCCTAGCATAGATGACAATGGGTTTATGTAATAGTAATGATAACTAACACCTACTATGTGCCAGACAGTATACTATACAATTTATAATCATTATCTCATTTGATCCTCACAACAATCCTGGGGGATAGGTTCCATTTAAGAGTTAAGGAAACTGAGGCAAACAAAAGATTAAATGATTTGTCTGGGGTCACACAGGTGGTATGTGTTTGAAGGCAGATTTGAACTCAGGTCTTTCTGACTCCAGAGCCAGCATTCTAGCCACTTTACCACCTACAACAATTAAATCTAATAATTTCTTCGTTTTCACCTCTCTTTTTTGCTTCATGAATGGCTTAGTTTCCTTTTGTGGTCATATCTGTCCTGGATAATATTTCTCATACTACTTTTTGATCAGCAAGTCACTGTTGGTAAAATGCTACAGGCTCATTCTATCCCATGGTCATTTTACCATTGGCTCTTTGGCTTACTTGCAGTTTTGATTTTTCCAGAATCATTCTTGTGTGCAATATAGCCATGTCACCTTGTCAGGAAGTAGCCTGGGATTATCATGGTGCACTGGAAAGAGGACTCTGAAGACTTGCGTTCCATAAGGAGACCTGAGGTTGAGTTCCTGTGATTATTATTAACTATGTGACCCTTGGGCAATCTCATAACTTCTCTGAATCTATTTCTTCCTCTACAAAGTAGGGATAAGGTGACTTAGACTACTCCTAACTGGTTTTTCTTTTCATTTGTGAGGAGTAATTTTGTAAATTTTTAAAAGATATATGGATGTGTTTTTTTCTACTATTTATTGTTCAAAGCACTGAATCACTTTAGATTCTATCCAGCCCAGTCTCTTCCTGTTTAGTGTACAGCTATAGTTCCTGTCCAAGATATATGTAACTTAATTAGCTGTGCCTCTAACTGAATATCATACTCTGGTCAACACAAAACAAAACCACTTTGTTTTTCCAGCATGGACAGTTAGCCCAATCTGTCATTGCCAGTGACTTCAAGGAGAGGTCATGTAGCATTCCAGGATTTGGTGCAATTTATACAATGACATTTATGAAGAGAGCCTTCTGGAAACTCTCACTAATAACAGGGAATTTTTTTTGGACGATATGGGACTCAGTTTCAATGGCAATAATGAACACCTTAGGCAAGCATGTCTCTCTGTCTTACGCCTCACTTGATGTCAATACTGAGAAATTATAGTCTCTATAAATGTGGACATGATAATTTAGTTTAGTTTAATTAAACCAAGTTCTCTGCAGGCTCATTTTCTCTTTAACTGTTTTTCAATGTTTCATGAGGCTATTCTGTTCTTAACCTTCTGTCATCCTCCTATGTAATAGTTTGAAAATAATCACATACCCTAAAGTGGTATTGTCCTTGGTTACCATGTCTCCTATTATCACATTTATTCTGCATCAGTTTCCTTACTGTCAGGATGAAGAGAACTTAACCCACAGGGTAGGGTGAAATCAAATGAGATAAATAGAAACTATTATCATTCTTATTTTTCTCACTTTATAATCAATAGATAACTAGGATAGAAAACTAGGACAAGTTGGTATTGTGCTATCATTCTTTTATGCATAAGGGAGTAACTCTTTTAAGAACTTTATACTCCATAGTTTTCTTGTATGGAACATATGTCTGCTTCTGAACTAAATTTGCCTTGACCAAGTTCACTTGTCTGAGGGCATAGGTCTATTTAGAATTCTTATGGAAGCAGAGACTGAAGTTGCCTGACTCAGATGTCTGAGGCTATATTTGCTCATATGAATGTGACAAAGCTGTACAATATTGGAGGGAATGGATAGCAATTTGAAGAACTATATAACTTTTAGGTTAATAACTGGGAATCCAGATGCTAAAACTGTCCTGTGATTGTGGAATACACATATTATCTGATCGAGGGGAGAAAATAAGAATTGGTTTCCTACTATTTAGTTAAAGTGAAGTCATTCACAGAGAGGACACTGGATTTAAACCCAGAAAGGTGGGAGGATGGGGAAAGAGATAGAGACCAAAAGAAAGAGGAAGGGGAGCAGGGAAAATGGGAGGGGCAGAATTCAGAACCATGTTAAAGAGAGACTATAAGTATTCTTTCTTACTATCATTTATTCCTGGGCAGATTTGTTGCCTAATGAGACCCTGGAGAGTTCTCTACTGTCACTCACTACAAGAAGAGAGCAGCAGAAAAGCAGAAGGTATTTCTTTGCATTGTCACCTGTTCTTGGGGAAAGAGGGAAGTGGGAAGGAAAAGAAAAAAAAACCTGCAAAGAAGCAGAGCCGGAAAGGCTTTTGCCTATTGTAAGACAAAGGTCTTCACCTTTTCCTAAAATAGGTTAGTATTACTTCAACTGAAGTAATGGATGGATGCTATAATTGCTGCTGAAAAAGTCCCACTGTGCAAAAGGACAGCTTGCTGAGGTGGAAAGAAGCTTCCGAAATTTACAATTCTAAGGTTGAGATACTTTGAGTACATGGATTTTCCTCACTTAAGTGCTTCCCTGCCAGGTTTCTGTGTGTACCCATTCCTCCTCACAGACATGGAGTGCATTGGAGAGTACAGCCAAGGTTTATAACTAGATTGTGATATATTTATTATTATAAAATTTTCCTTATGAGTACCTATGATGTTCTTATAATTTCTTTCACTTTATTGTTAAGGTCATGGTTTTTCTTTTGAGATCTAATGTATCATCATTGTAAGTAGTTGGTTTTGTGTAAGTGTAAGCACATAGATATTTGAGAATTATGGTGGTCAGTAAGGGGAATGGGTTCACCCACAATAGGATTACCTTTAGTACCTATAGTAGCAATTTAGATTTGAAGATCTTTCCTACCCATTAATAGGCTATGTAAATCACATGTGGTGAGAGGAGCTTCCTGACAGGAAAAGGAAGTTATGTCATAGGAAATGCTGAGAGACAGACAGACAGAGAGAGAGCACAGTTATGGTTGCTAATGGCAGCCATCATGATGGTTAGAACTGAACAGGCTGACTTAGCTGTAATGTGAGTTTGTTTTTGGGAAGACCCCAGCAGTGGGTCAGAGAGGTTTGGGGATGGTGAGGCTCCAGGTTGTTATAATATGTTTTGGGTTCCTTGCTGTTATGATGAAGTGGACTGACTGGCTGTGGGAGCTGAACATTTGGTTATGGGATATGGTTTTCTAGTGTCTGAATAAATGTCTTACTTCTTCTACCTTCTTTATGGATAGTTTCTCATAGTTTGAGGTACAGAACTACATAGGCATTTTGACATTTATCATCTACATTGTTATTATTGCCTTACTGATACAGTACCTTGGGATACTTTAAGTGATACAACCTGAGAACCTAGAGCTACCAACATGAGGTCAGACTGAGGTGATTGACTCAGCCAGAAACTGAGCATAGAGGTACATGCTACACCTGTTACATGTTTAATATTTGATGAACTACTGCACAGAGGGATAAAATGTACATGGAGAAAAACCATGTACTCACAGTATCTCACAATTCGAAGTGTAAACTTCAGCATCCTCTTTCTACCTCAGCAACTCTCCATTAAAATTCCTTAATGCACATTGCTTCTTCATTGAACAGAAGCCTCCACTACTAAGTTCAGTTAATCCTCACTGTGCTTGACTAAAACCTCACTAGTGTCTCAGCCAACCTGTTCAATTCACCAGGTGACTTTCTTTGATTCTCTGCTTCTTTTTTTTTACAATGAAAATAAAAAGTATCGGAATATGAGCTTTATTGTTTTGTTATTTTCAATATACACAAATTAAAATTTTATAGTGAGTAAAAAGCTTACAAATGTAGAGCTGGAGAAGACCTAAAATGCTATCTAGTCTAATTCCATAATTTTACATATGGGGAAACTAAGGCTTAGGAAGGTGAAATGTCTTGGCCAGGGTGATACAGATAGCAAATGTCAGAGGTCGAAATTGAAGAGTCTTTCTAAGTGCAGACCCACCACTCTGTCTCTAGTACTATGCTGCCTTTCTTTTGAACTTTATCATGAGTCATCTCTAATTCCTTTCACAAAAATGTCTAAAAGCACAATTCAAAGAAATGCAACCCTGGGCTCTGAAATCCTGTGGCTAGGTCAAGTTTTTTACTGTCATCTTAGCCCTTCTTTCTTGCCCATCCTTGCTTTAAGGCCACAGAGACATTTTTTGTAGGAAGTGCAGCAGAAGGTAGAAGAAGCAAAGCAATGTGTGTTTAGAGATAATCATTCTTGGTGAATCTTACAGTTAGAGAGGGGAAATGTAGGGCACAGAAAAGGAGGTGGGATAAAGCTCATGCTATAAACAGAAGTACAAATGTGCTCAAAGGGCAGTGATAAGGGGAAATGAACTAAACGGAAATGAAAAAGGAGACAAAGTAAAATATATACTTTAGCCCAGTAAAGGTGGCAAAAAGAAAAAGAAAACACGAGTAAAAAGAAAAAAAAGCATAACAAACATGTAAAATAAAAGAATACATAGCGAAAGCAAAGAAGAATGGGAAGATTGAAAAAGGTAGGAGAAAAGATTAAAATGAATATATAGTAAAACATATGGGAATATTTACTTTGCAATCGTAGTGAGGCAATTCCCTAAAACTGAACCCATTTCTGTAATTTTGGGGTCTTCCCTTTTCTCCCATCAATCCCAACCCAGGTGTTTTGATGAGACTGCAAACTGTTAGAACAGGAAAGGGTATTAAACACCAGCAAGCTAGTTCATATAGTGGACAGAGAAATGGTCCTGGAGTCAGGAAGACTTGTACTAAAATTTGGCCTCAGACACTTACTAGCTGTTTAACTCTGGGCAAGTCACTTGACCTCTATCTGCCTCAGTATCCTTAACTGTAAGATGAGAGTAATAAGAGTACCTACCACCCAGGGTTGTTGTGAGGATCAAATGATAATATTTGCAACATGCTTAGCACAGTGTAGGCTCTTAATAAAATGTTTATTTCATTTCCTTCAATTTGGTAGTCTAATATCTCTTCTCTCCCATACTTTCCTTTGGAGCCTCCCAAACACTGAGTTAGCTCTGGCAATGCCTGTGTCAACCTCATTATCAATGTGTATATCCCTGAAAAGTGCACTACCAAGGTAAGTGAACTTACCCACAGCACTCAAAACTTCTCCATTGTCTGTAATCAATGGTTCCACGTGTGTGGGGCTGATGGAGCACCTGTGTTTTCTTGGTGTTAATTGTTAGGCCAAAATTAGCACAAGCACAGAGAATTGATCCATACTTTGTTGTATCTCAGCTTCAGAGGCTGCACTGAGTGCACAATTATCTGCAAATAGAAAATCATGCACCAACACTCCCTCCACTTTGGTCTTGGCTTGTAGCCTTTTCAAGTTGAAGAATTTACCATCAGTGTGGTAGCTTTCCTTGATGCCCTGTTTGTCCTCATTGAAAGCATTTGATGGCATGGCTGAAAACATCATGCTAAAAGCATGGGAACAAGCACACAGCCTTGTTTCACTGTATTTGTGACTGGGAAAGTACGAGAGCATTGTTCATTATCTAGAACCCAGGCAAGCATGACAGCATGAAACTGATTTACAATGCTGATGAACTTCTCTAGGCAATGAATTTTGACATAATTTTCCATAAGCCCTCATGACTATCATCATCGAAGGCCTTGGTCAGATCTACAAATGTGTACAGACCTCTGTTATGCTCCTGGTATTTCTCCTAGAGTTGTCAGGCAACAAACACCATATTGACAGTTCCTCTGCCCTTTCTGAAAACACACTGGCTCTTAGGTAGATGACTATCTTCTAGGTAAAGAATCAGCCCATTAAGAAGGACTCTGGGAAGAATCTTCCCAGCAATGACTAAGAGACAGACACGACCACCACCCCTGCCCTGTGGTTGTCACAGGCAATCTATTTCCTTTACCTTTATAGAGATGGACAATGGAGGCATCCTTGAACTCCTGGGGGATAGCCTCCTCTTGCCATATAAATATCAGTCAGCTTCTGTATGTACAAGGGACCCCCTACCTTGTAAATCTCAAAGTTTCTCTTAAGAACTTTGGAACTGATTATGTAACATGGACTGCATGTGCCCACATCAGAGAAGGAGCTGTGCTGTGTGAGTAAGGCAGAATTGAAACAGCTCCAAAGAAATGCAGGATGCACAAATTTAGAGTAACCACCCCAAATGTTCACATGGACTATTTGTGTCCAACCTATGGTAGAACATTCTGAACTCATACCATTCTGATCAGCCACAGCTGGACACATTAAAAATTGACTCTAGCATAGTGATGCCATTTTGGTCCTCCTTGAAAATGAAGGACAACCAACCCTTTCTTTTCCAGTCCAACTTCTTCATTTTGAAAGTTGAATTGAATCCAACAAACATATTAAGAGACTACTGTATGCAAGACACTAAGCTAGGGTCAAATAATGAGAAAATGGCAGTAAAGAGATATTGATTTGTCTGTAGAAGCTGATGGGCAGAATCTACTTCTGAACTAGAACCTACTTCTCCCAATTCTCAGTCCAGTGCCCTCTCCATTACACTACGTTGTAAATGAAAAAGGTGGATGGGGGAGGGATTCATCAAGAGAAAGAATCCAGAAAAGCTTCCACGAGGTAATGGCTTCCCAGTTGGGCCTTAAAAGAAAGAGAGGGACTTCAACAGATGGAATGGGGAGAGTCAATTATAGGAAGAGAGGAAGATGTAAGTAAAGGAATGGAGAAGAAGGCCAGAATGAAAATGGCAAAAAGTAGTTTATTTTCCCTGAAATATACTAGTATGTGGAGGAAAGTGGCATAAAATTGCGAGGCACCAGGATACAATTGAAAGAATAGAAGACTCAAAGTTGAAAGACTTGGATTCAAATCTAGGCTCTATTACTACCTCTATGACCTTGTTCAAATAAAATCATTTCTCTTGATCTCAATTTTCTCCTCTACAAATGAGAGAACTGAGTGAAATATTCTCAAAATCCCATCTTTATGAGTCTATGAAATATGGCTGCAAAGATAGGTCAGATTTGTGGAGAGCCTTGAATGTCATGATCAGGAATTTACTCAGTAGGCAATAGAAATGATGTGATCGGATTGGTAATCAACTTATCAAGAAGTATTTAAGTACTTACAACGTGTCAGGCACTGCACTAAGTGTTGGGGATATAATTAAGAAGATTAGGCAAATAGTGATATGAATGAAAAAATGGAATAAGGGAGAGCAGGAAGAAAGATTAGGAGACTATTACAACAGGTGGAAAAGGATGAGTGCATGAGCAAAGATGACTTCCAAGGGACTAGAAAATTGGAGGCAAATGCAAGAGATATTGCTAAGTTAAAAGTAATAAAACTTGGGAACTGGTTTAAATGGGACTTGGAGGTAATGAACCTGATGGCTATAAGAATAATGGTGCCATCTAGAAGATAAAAAGAAGGGGCAGGCTTAGGACAGAAGATGATTTCAATTTTGACATTCTGAGTTTGAGGTGTCAACAGGACATCCAGTGGGTCCCTAGAGATTTTGAAGGATTAGAGATCTGCAGATCTCCAGGGTGTGATGGTTAAGACACAGAGTTTACATCATCTGCAGAGTAGTACAGTAATACCTGAAGCTACGAGAAACTGAGTTCATCACGGGAGACACTGTAGTTGACAGATGAGCAAAGAAGAGAGGCAAGTACATCATCCTGGAAGAGATCTGTGTTAAAAGTGTAGGAAGAGGAATCAAAGGAGCAGAAAAAATGGTCAGTAATGTACATGGAACATAGATTGGCATAACTTGAAACTAGATTGGTATACCTTCTGTTTACATATTTCCAAATTCATGAAAAAATCCTTCTAATAGAATAGTTTATCAAAAAATAAAAGAACAGCATGACCAAGGCCATGGTATTCATAGGTATTACCTAGGAATGGTATTTTTATAGCTTACACCCAATTACTATGGTTAAAGTACAGTGCATTGTACATAGTAAGCACTTAAATACTTTCATTCCTTCATTTAAAAAATACATACAAAAATATCATGTTAAGAAAAGAAACCTAAAGTCAAATGCGTTATTCAAATGGATCTCTAAGAGATAGCTTAGAAGAGAGAAAAAGAAAATTTGTTCATTAAAATAATCTGTACTGTAGACTGTGGGGATGCATGCCTGTAGGCCCTGCTGCTGGGGAGGATGAGACTGCTGGATCCTGAGTTTGGGAGTTTTGACCTGAAGTTTTGACCTAAAACCAATCGTGTGTTCCCTTATGGTGTTCCCTTGACAGTGAAGAACTTCCAGAATGCTTAAGAAGGGTCAAACCAGCCCAGATTAGAAAAAATGAAGCAAGTTAAAGCTTCCTTGCTAATCAGTACTTGGAATAAGAACACAAGTGGCTGCTGCATTTACAGCCTGAGTGAAATAAGAGTATCTAGTTTTAAATAAAAAGAAAAGGTTTACTACAAAAAAAGAGCTGAAAAAAATGAATTTTGAATGACAGGTTAGCTAATTGACAAGTCAAACCACCTCTACTTGCCATCAAGAATAGTTCTTTGATTAAATTCGTATTTTTATTTAAATTGTGTTAAATGGTGTACAAAAATACCCCAAATTCATTTTTAAGACTTCAAGAAATTCCTAATTGCATATGAATTATAAAGAATGAAAGACGTTCCTAGAATTCCCATGAGGTCAGTTTCTAGATCCTAGAATGAAACCAAATTTGGCCATGAATCAGTCCTGCCTAGTTTTTAATGTATGTACGCATTTTCTTTCCTTTTTTCCATCTGTTTAAAGAGAAGTTTCTTTCCCCATTTTCTCTTGAATCGGAAGAGAATGAGGAAACTGTACATGTTTCTCAAGTTGTTTTTCAGATCAAACTGTTTTAGATCCAAAGTGCTTTCAAAACCCTGTTTCAGGTTGTATAGCTATAAAAAATAAATTAGTAACAACACTAAGAGTAGCAAAGAACTAGAAGGAAGTTGGATTCTAATGAAGAATGGCTGAACTAGTAATGCATTAATGTACTGAAATACTATTATGCTGTATAAAATTATGAAGATAAATAATTCAGAAAAACTCAGGACTCAATATTATGGAAATAAGCAATACTATGAGAAAAATTTACAAAATAATATAAATGGAAAGCAGCATTAAGAGACTTCTGAACTCTGATAAATGCAATGTCCATTGAGAATACCAAAGTCCTGATAATGAAACATGTCTCTCATCACATAGAAAGCTAGTATTATGGACCAAAGTTGCAGAATAAAGCATGCATTTTCCAATATGGCCAATGTGTTGATTTGTTTTGTCTGACTATACTTATTTGCTACCAGAAAGGGTCTCATTGGAAAAATGGGGGTAGTCAATGGAAAGTGACAGTGATGTAAAAACAAAAAAAAATCAAAATAATATTTTAAAAGATTTTATTTTCTGTAAGAAACCTTTCTCAATACCCTTTAATGCTAGTGCCTTCCTTCTGAGATTATCTCCAACTTATCTTTTCAATATCTGTTTGTAGTTGTTTACATGTTGTCTACCATGTTAGGCTGTAAGATCTTGGAGATCAGGAACATTTTGTTGTTTTACTTTTCTTTTTAATCTCCTGTGGTTAGCACAATGCCTGGCACATAGGAGGTACTTGTTGACTTGTTAAGGGAAAAAACCACTTTATTTTAATTAAGTAGGTTTATAATCAGAAGGGAAGCTTTCTGTAAACTAAGTAAGTGTTAGTGCCTATAGATAGAATTATGACTATTCTGAAATAAAAATCCAACACCTATATAAGCATAAGACATAGGAACTATAGCACATCTGTGACTGAAAGGCTGAATCTAGAATTGTTATACTGTTAAATACCTCAATTTAAGAACGGAAATGAGAAACAATTACACTAAAATAAACTTTAAAAAGATGAGAGCAATCAAGAACCATTGTGTGAAGGGAAGAAAGGATCCCAGGTCTCTCCAGGTACATTCCTAAAGAGCTGTTGTGCAAAATGAGACATCATGCTAGTATATCCAATCCTACTGTATTGTTGACTTTGCATCTGCTGCCTTGCTTGGTTTCAACTCTGTGGAACAAGATTTCCCACCCCCTTCCAACTCCCCACCTCATTTCCTGCCTCCATTTGTGTATTGTCTCTCCCTTTAAAGTATAACATCCTTGAGGACAGGGACTGCACTTCTTTTTATTAACTGTATCCCCATCACTTAGCACAGTGCCTGGCACATAGCAGATGCTTAATAAGTGCTTGTTGGATTGGATTTGGATTTAGATTATATAGTCAGGTGTGGTCCTATAGAAACAAAAGAAAAAAAATCCTTGACAGATTTATAGAGGCAAAGCTGTCAAGAAAATATTACAATGGCATGCCAATATTCCAACAATGTTATGACAAATTGTATTAGTCATGCCTAGGGATAATTCACTTTGGAGTACTGTCAATAAAACTGCATAATGAGTTCTTCCTCTTTCCACCAGGAGGAGTGCATAACTCTCATCCAGCAACAGAGAGTTTTAAGAAGTTGTTACTGGTTAGACACCTAAAGCTTTAATTTACAGGATAAATAAAACTATTGGTGTTAAAGTCAACAAAGAAGGGATTAAGTTGTATTTCTGTGCACAAGAATTATTTAGACTTTCTTGTTCATAACACTGTCACAAAAGCTATTTTTGCTCCAGAGAACAGTAAAAGGATGCTACATATTTACTGACATTTCATCTTGGAATTCTTTGTTTCTTTAGTTTTGAGGAATTTGAAACCTGATGCACAACAATTGGTTCAGCACATAATGCATTCCAATATAGAACTGAGACAAATACAGACATTAGTGGAGAGCCCCAATGAGAAAAATGACTGAAATGGCCCAAAACAATAAAAAGGTAGAAGTAGTCCCTACCTTTTGGCACCTGGAAGCTCTACTCACTTGAGCCTGCCTAGCAGAACACCCTCACTTCCACTCTCTGCCACCTTCACCATCTGGTAACATTTAACCTTTCCTTGATAACTACATGCTACTCCCCTTTATACACACCATGTATGGTCCAATCACATTGGTCTTCTTGCGATATACACAATATCCCAACTCTCATCTCTGTTCCTTTCTCCTCC
Source organism: Phalanger gymnotis (assembly GCA_028646595.1). Classification (NCBI taxonomy): domain Eukaryota; kingdom Metazoa; phylum Chordata; class Mammalia; order Diprotodontia; family Phalangeridae; genus Phalanger; species Phalanger gymnotis. The sequence goes on along the minus strand of CM053622.1, from coordinate 481,580,349 downwards.
CCATGCCTCAAAGGTACGTCTTCCTCATCTCTGTCTCTTAGAATACCTAGCCTCCTTGCAGGTTCATTGTGAGAAATCAAATGAGGTAATTCTTGGTAGCTTTGTAGACCTTTAAATGCTATACAAATATAAATGGTAGCTATCATTATTAAATATATGGAACCTAGAACTGAAAACAGTAAGTCAAATATAGACTGAGCAGGAGAGATTATAATAAGGTAATCTCCTATTTTGTTCTGGATACCACTCTTTTATTAAGATCATACTGTGGTCTTCCAAAAAATTGGTTAGAACAACTCTTCATCAAGAAAAATATTCAAGAAGTAGGGAATACTTACAAACATCCAGTATAAATTAGGGATGTGTTGCAATACTCAGAAGTCAGAGTTGAAAGACAATGGTATCCACCTAACCAGTGAGACAATTAATGGTTTCTTTTGGAAATTCTCTCTGGAGAAAGAAATTTAAAACTGATAGCTAGGCTTTAAAGTAGTACATTTAAGCAAACTGAGAATAAAAGGCTTTAACATACCTTTTAAGTAGGTGCTCAATGGTGGCTAGAGAGCACACAAAATATTCACAGGGCTACATGTCAGCTGAATGAGACTATGGAGTCTGAAGAAGGAAAATCTGAGGCAAAGCTGTAACATGGGGATGCTAACATAAATCTCTGCCAATCTTAGCTGAAGCAGAGAAAATATACCTACTATACTATATATGGGGACTGAGAGAGCTTGTAAATTCTCTCAGTCTTGTTGGGGAACAGAAGAATAAGAATATTATAATGGCAGAATATCATTATAATAGCAATAAAATGGTAAGTAGGTCAACAAGTGTTTACTGCATGCTAAGTGCCAGGCATTGTGCTAGGTGTAGGGGACAAAAATAAAGTTCCTTCTCTTAAGAAAGTGACATTCCATGGAAAAGAAAAAAAGTCTCATGTTAAAACAGATTAGGCAGGTGGAGTAGGTGGAAACAGAGACAGCAGGGTCAAATAAAATGGACTGTGGTCACAATTCATGGGGAAGAAACTATAAGTTAAAGACTGAGTGTTGAGCAAGAGGGAAATGAAACGGTAAGAAGAAAGGAAAGAAAAAAGAAGTTATAAATAGCAGGAAGAGAACCAAAGATAGCCAAAAAAAAGGGGGGGGGGAAGTAAGCAGAAATCAGAAATCATAAAATTTACCTATAGCTAAGAGAACAGGATTAAAAGAAGAAAAGACAAATGTACTCAGACTGATGGTAAACCTGCAAATAGGGCAGTCGGAAAGCAGCTAGTTGCCAGTCTTCAGGAAGTACGCATAAAAGCAATCTCAGGAAAATTAGCATAGTTTTTTTCTCAACTACAGGTCTAGAGGGAAAAAGAACCACCCATAAGAGGCATAATGCTAGTTTTTTTTTTTATGAGGAAGTGAGTCAGACAGGAAAAAATAATAGCTGACCATAGAACTTGTAGCTATACAAAAAATATGCAAAGTAATTAACAATGAGAGATCAATTAAGGGTGGAAACTTTGGAGCTAGTTCTAAAGTAAACCAGGCCAAGAATGATGTAATTTAGATATATAGCCATAGAATTTAGCTCTAAGCAATAACTGTCCCAATAAGCAAAGTTACAGTTATTTTTCTGTATTTGTATGTATGTAAAAGGCTGCCTCAGTTTTTAAGGTAACTATATAGACTGATTTCCAGTGTTTCATTAAAATTTACAAGGCCAAAAGAAAAATTTTTAGAGAAATTATAAGTGGATAAGAAAGGAGAAACAATCTAGGGTAGCATATAAAGAATATATTGTTTTAAAAGTTCTTAAGTATTTTTTTAAAAAAATACACAATTCACCATATCACTTTATATTTCATGAGAGTTTTTTGGTTGACACCAAGTTTGGGTAAGCATGATTTAAGAGTCACAAAGTCACTACTAACACTTAGAGATAACTTTCCTGTTTCTAACTGAATTTAGATCATTTCCTGAATTGAAAAAGAACCTGCAGTACAATTCCACAAAAATGAATAATTTACATTTATATAATGTTTTAAAGCTTACCAAGGGATTTGCCTACCACAACCTCAAGACAAGGGTAGTACAAATATTCCTGTCCTGTTTTACAAATGAAAAAACGAGGCTCAGATAATTGCAGTGCTTCACCCAAAGTGAACATAGCTATGAATCTTTGTTTAAAAATAAACAAAATGACAGCAACATCACCACCCTTAAGAAACTGACAATCTAGCAGAGGAGGAAGACTATTTTCTTACAAAAGTTAGACTGGCATGTCTGCTGAAGAAGTCTTAGATTTTTAAGAGTCTGGGGAGGAAAGGATCATCTCTAGCGCCAGCCTATGTACATATACATATATGCAAACATAGATGACACATAGACAGATCTCAACATCTAGCACAGAGCCCAGTATATCCACCTTCAATACTGCTGCAGCTTATGGGAGCTGAAGAAAAATCACAAAATCATGCAAACTGAGTCTGCAATAGATTTGTTACATAATCTAAACTGAACCCTATTGCCACAAGGCTATCTTTTCACACATTCCTATTCAAAAATTTGTTATCCCATTCACCATGGCCACTCTTCCAAATCCTTTCATCCCTCTTCAAGCTTCCCAGAGAAACTCTTTCCCCAACCATCTCATCTGTTTAATCTCACCTTGCCTCATATTTTAGTATTACACACACATACACACACAGCACTTGAATATCGTTGGAGAATATCATCTTGTCCTTCCCGCCTTATCTCACATCACTCGGTCTTCTTCACCCAGCATCTCCTCCTTTACCTCTGTCTCATGTGAAGAAATGGCCCTTCCTTATATCAGCCCCAAGCCCTCTATATGCACCCTTCATAGTGTCCCTTACCATCTTCTTCAGAGTATTGAGTCCTCTTTATCATCTTTCTCACATCACTCTCTACTTATCTACTTACTGGTTCCTTTCCCGCTGCCTGCAGATTTACCCATTTCTCCACCATCTTTTAGAAGCCTTCACCCAACCCTACCACCCCCAACAGTTGCAGTCCCACATCTCTATTCTCCTTCTCTACTAAATTTCTTGAGAAGGCTGACTACACTGGATACCTCCACATCTCTACTCTCATTCTCTCCTAAATCCTCTGCAATCTGACTTCCAACTGCACCATTCACCTGAAATAGTTCTTTTTAGTTGTCATGTTCTCTTAACTGACAAAACTAATGTCCTTTTCTCAATTGTTACACTTCCTGATCTCTCTGGCCTCTTTGATCTTGACTTTTCTGACCTCTATCACTCTTTCCTCCTATATACACTCTCTGCTTTAGATTTTTGTGAACCGTTCTTTCCTCATTCCCTTTCTGCCTTCTTACTGCCCCTTCTCAGACTAGATCTTCATCCAGGTCACTAACTTTGGGGGTCCTCCTAGGCTTTGTCCTGATCCCTGTTCCCTTTTCCTTCTATACTAACTTGCTTCATGAGTTTACAAGCTCCTATTATATGTAGGATTAAATTATTATTTCTATACACTCGAATCATACATGTAGGCATACATACACACAACCTAACCCTCACTTGGTCAGTGTTTGGATTCTGGTGGCTCTGAGTGAGTGTAAATAGCAATGGTTTCTGTTTAGACCAGAAACCCTGAGGGTCTCCCTCTCCCAGATCGGTTTTGACTAAGTAAAAGAGGTCATTCTTTGCCTCATTTATACCTAGCCTTAATTACTGAATGGGCATTGTCTCAGACAAACTGAGACCTGGGAAAGACTTTAGTTTAAAAAGGCCAAGGCCTCCCACTGTATCTGGGGCCATTGCCAGTCCTCCTGATCTATATCTTACCACTGGACCCAGATAGCTCTGGAGGAGAGACTGAGGAGAAGGGTGACTTTGCACAGCCCTCCCTCACTTAAATCCAATTCGCTTGCAAGTTATTGAAGAGGTTTAAGAAAAATGATGATGGTAGGGAACCATAGGTTTTTAGGGGTGCTCGAGACCCCAAAATACCTGCCAAAAGAATTTGACTCAAGCCTTCTCAGACAATGAAAGAGACAAAGTTTATTAGGGATTCACCATGAGAAATCCCACCCTTTGTGACATTTGCTTTCATAAGCAGGCAAGAGCCCCTTCATGGAGGCAAGATGTAGGAGGGATTTAGGGTGGTCCTGGGGTGATGGGAGGAGGGGTTTAGGGAAGGTCTTGAAGAGGAGTATAAGGAGGAGCTTGATGGGACTGGGATGAGGTCAGACTCCAGGAGCCTAGAGAATGGGATTAAGGGTGGGAAGTAGCTGAAGGCCTGGACACTGATAGTGGCAAGGCTAGGTAGAGATTTGGGCCTATTGATAATGTAAGGCTTATGGCCTTAGGCAAAGGCCAGATCTAGTGGGAAGTTTCAAGGAGAGTTCAAGGGGGCTCCCAGAGACTATATCCCAGATTCAAGGGGATTCCTAGAGACTGTACCCTCATCATTATGACATCTCCTTCCTGATGTCATGGTTCTTTTTGAGAATGAAGGACAAACAACAACAACAACAAGAGAAGGAAATAGAAAACCACTATAGTATCTTTGTTGAGAAAACCCCATATGGGATCAGGAAGAATCAGACATGATTGAACAACTGAACAACAAAAAAGCTATAGGTTTGCTCAGAAAGCTAAGGCAACATGGGTTCTAAAGTTCTAAAGTACTACAGTATTCTAATGGGACTCTAGGCAAACTGAGTAATTCATAAAGCCACTATAATGTCTCTACCTAAAAGTGATACTGTTTTGTAGTCTGAAGCCCTCCCTACTCACAGATTGCTGGGTCTAACACTTTCAAAGCTCTGTTTCTATGCACACGCTATGAAAGTAGAAGAGACCATCATTATCTTCATAACTGAAAACATCCAGTTTCATTTTTACAAATAAGTTTTCTACTATAAGCTTGACAAGAGACAAATAAAAATTTCTAAGAATAAAAGAATATCTACAGAGCTATAAAAAAAAATCAGGCCTTGATCCCCTCTCTTTATGGAAAGAAAAGGAACCTTGAATTCATAACAAAAAAATTATATTAGCTAGAACTTCTCAAGAAGGGACAGTAGAAACTTTTCTCCCATTCTGTGGACTATCAGTCACAAAAACAGGACAAATTTATTCCCAAAGATGTTGGCTAACATAATATTCCCAGGACAATTAAAAGAACATTTAATCAGAGTTGTCTCCCAAATGTAACGACTACATACACTTCAGAAGTTAGCAAGTTCTGCCTTATGGGGAGGTGTTGTAGTAACTACTCGAAAGCATTGTAGTAAAATAGTTGAACTATACCACCTAAGTTTTTTCTAGCTTTAGAAGGCTGTGATCTTTTCCAAAATCAACCATCAACCAACCAATAAGGATTTCCCAAGAAACCACCATGTGCCAAGAACTATTTTAGGCATTTGGAATACAAATACAAAGAATAAGACAATGCCTCCTCACAATTAGCTAACATTGTTATATAGGGGAGGAAAAAAAAAAGAATATGAAAAATAACTCCCCAATCATGGGGAACAACCAGTACAAAGGCACAGTGAGGAACTGAGCAAAGACCCATTTACCCTGACCATGCAGCATGCAGGAGACGGAGTAATGACCAATGAAACTAAGAAGATAGGTTAGGAGCAGGCTATATAAGGATTTAAAAGATAGAAGAGTTTTTAAGGAGGGGGAGGTTTGCTTTCTATGACAATATGGTATTGATACCTAAACCAGGGAGAATCACAATGGAGAAAGAAAATAAAAGAACAATATCCATGGTGAATATTGATATAAAAAATAAATAAAATATTGGCAAGGAAATAAGAGCAATATATCACAATTATATTATAGCCAGGTAGAATTAATGTGGAGCTGGTTCAATATTAGGAAAGCTGTAAACATAATTGAGCATATTAAAAACAAATACAACAAAAATCGTATTGTAAGAAAAGACACTATGGTATGTGGTTTTGCTCCCACAGAAGCTATCCATATAGCTGAGGTAACACTTATTTGTCAAGACAACGGCCATCCTGGCATCAGGGAAACTAGAGAGGCCAAACCAGTTGAACCAGTTCAAGCTTGTCAGGTCAGTTCAAGGGTCCACTGATTTGCATAATTTGCATATGTTAAAGAGGGAAGGTAGGGGAAATAAAGAATGTAGATTAATCCTAACTTAGACAAGGAAGATAGAACTAATTAACTTGACTTCTGCTTCTGTATCCTTATTATCCTACCTATAGAAACTCTATAACCTAAGAAAACTATGTAAAAAGTAAAAGAATATAAGCTAACCATAACTCAAACAGGAGTGAAGGTGATGATTACCGCCCTCTCCCTCCCCCCCCACTCCTCCTGCTGTATTGGTGTTAGTGTTCCTAGTGAGCACTACATCCACTCTCTGCCCACTCTGGTCCTGAGTTCTTTGGGTGAGAATGGGCAAATCACATGGATCTTCCCAAGGTTATGCTACCAGGAAAGCAGTGAGCTGTGGAAGCATGTTTTGGGCTAACTTCCTGACCCTGCCTTGGGGAGTCCTGTAATCCTGACCGTGGTGTTAAGAGGGCTACCACTTGGGATTTCCCTAGGGAACCCTGTGGTCTGCACAGCCTTCTTAAGGGACCATCATTTGGGTCTTCTGGCCCCATCTCGGGAGCGTTGTGATCTTACCGCCATTCTAAGGGGCTATCACTTGGGTCCTCCTTAGGGTCTGACCCTAGGAAGCCCTGTGATCCCCACAGATAAAGGGAGGGGGGGCTACCACTTGGTCTTTCTCTGGGAATCCTGTGGTCTGCACA
>CM053622.1:481535839-481573069 GCA_028646595.1 Phalanger gymnotis | reverse complement strand
AGTGGGCCTGGGGCCAGAAGCAACTGCAGCTGTAGTTTTGTAGCTGCCCCACCTGTGCTGCCCCCAGGGCGGTGGCTGAACCTCAAACTCCCTGACCCCAGCAGCTTTTCCCACTAACCTTCTCTGTTGTCTTTGGTGTTTGTGGGTTGAGAAGTCTGGTAACTACCACAGCTTACTGATTCAGGGAGCTAGGGCACGCTCCACCTGGCTCCTGGTCTAGTTGGTCTGTGCTGCACATGCTGGGCTCTACTCTGCTCTGCTCCCAGCTCCATGTGGAATAGACCTTACCTAGAGACTATCTAGGCTGTCCTGGGCTGGAGCCCTGCTTCCCTCTGCTGTTTTGTGGGTTCTGCAGTTCTAGAATTGGTTCAGAGCCATTTTTTATAGGTTTTTGGAGGGACTTGGCGGGGAGCTCACGCTAGTCCCTGCTTTCTAGCCATCATCTTGGCTCCACCTCTTAATTTTCTATATATGATTTTTAAAACAATTTGGTATGGGCAAAGCAATATAGAGGTTGATTAGTAAAACAGATTGAGTACACAGTATATAGAAATGTGTGAGGTAAATAAAATTTGAAGACTTCACAGGTAAGATATGTATAAATATATATCTATATCTATACTAAGAAATGTTTAATAATCAAGAAATAGGGAAATAGGAAAGTGGAAAATTCTACTGAGTCTGTGAGAGTCTGATGGCTCAGCCACTGGGAAAGTTTACCCTGAAATTTTTTGTTCTTTCTTCTGGTTCTGGTTTAAAGATTTGCTCAGTAAGAATAGGGTCACTGTGACCTGCTTTCTTTTACTGTAAAAGTACTGTAGAAGACAGGAGATGATGTCCCCCTCCCCTTATCCTATTCTCCTTCCTCAAATTTATAGATATCATTTCAGTTGTAATCATTAACTAAGGGAATGGGAATTAGAGTTTCTGTGCCTCGATTTCCCAGTTCTTTGTCTAGTTTTTCCGTGCTCAGAAGGGTCAGAGGTGGGAGGGAATTTTCTTATCTTAGGTATAATTATTGGTGCTTTGCCTCTTGGACTCTGCCTCCCTTGCTAGATCTGTTCTGTCAGAGTACGCTCTATTCTTGAGAATTGAATAAAATTTATTTCTGTTCCCACCCTGAGATGGCTCCTTATTATAAATTTGATTGGTGAGGGTCTTTCATCCCACAGAGAAGCAAACAATCACAATAGACTAAAGTTTATAAATCTGAAGATCTAATTGTTAGGGCTAGAATTTATTATTTGACAAAAACCATAGTGAAAACTAGAAAGCAGTCTGGTATAAACTATGTATAGATCAACATGTCACATTATATACCCAAATAAAGCTCTAAAAGACATAAAATATAATCTAAAGACACAAAATAAATGAAAAAAATAAATTACCTGTCAGACCTATAGATAGAGGAAGAGTTCATGACTAAATGATAGAGAGGCTCATAGGAGGTAAAATGGAAAGTATTATATAAAATTAAGTTTTGCAGAAACAAAAATCAATGCAGCAAAAAATTAGAAATGAAGCTGATGAGGGTTGGGGTCAAGGGGTACTCAAGACCACAAAATACCAACATGCTGGGTCCTGCCAAATGAATTAGACTCAAGCCTTCTCAGCCAAGGAAAAATAAAAAGATTCACCATATTGGGTAGACTCTTAGGGAGTCTGAGCATTTGTGACGCCAATGCCAGTGGGCCAGATTGAACCTGTGCCTCTTCATGAAGGCAAGATGAGACTTATATATGGAAAGATTGTGGGAGGGATTGAGGGGTGGTGGAGTAGTTTGGGGTGACTAGAGATCAAGACTAGAGATCAAGACAATGAGATTAAGCGTTGGAAATAGCTGAAGGCTAAGAGGAGATGACAAACAGTAGAGGGCTGAGGTAATAGAGCTAGGATATAGATATTTTGATCAGGGTCAAGGGTGGGAAACAACCAGAAGGCAATCCAGAGGTAGCCAAACAACGGAAGGCTGGGCTAGGCTATTTGGGCCTGAAAAGCCAGATATAGTCGGGAAGATTCAGGGTGGGATTAAAGGCAGTTCCCACAGTCTAAATCCCAGCAAAGCTGATAAATTCTCACAACACATATAGGGAACTGATTCAAATTTATAATAATTAGATTCATACTCCAAATGATAAATGGTCAAAAGATATAAACAAGTAATTTTCAGAGGAAGAGATGCAAGTTATCAATAGCTGTATGAAAAAGTGCTATACATTACTAATAATTAGAGAATTCCAAATTAAAACAACATTGACGTTCCACCTCACACCTATCAGTTTGACAGTTGAGAAGAAAGGAAAATGCAAACGTTGGAATGGTTATGGGAAAGTGTGTACATTAATGTACTGTTGCTGGCACTGTGAACTGACCTAGCCATTCTAGAAAGCAATTTGGAAGGATGCCCCAAAATTTATTATACTCTGCATACATATCCTTTGATCCAGCAATACTGCTACTAAGTCTATACCCTGAAGAAATAAAAGAAAGACAGACAAGGCTCACATATTTTTTAAAATAAATTTAAAAAATTGACAGCTATTTTTGTGGTGACAAAGAATTAGAAACTTAGAAATCAGAAAATTCTCGCATCAGTTGGGAAATAGTTGAACAAGGTATGATATAAAGAATGTGATAGAATGCTATTGTGCTTTAAGAAGTGATGAGGATGGCTTCAGGGAAAAGTGGGAAGACTGGTATGAAATGACCTGAGTGAGGTGATCAGAACCAGGAGAACAATTAATACAATAGAAACAATACTGTAAAGACAAACAATTTGAAAGAATCGAGAAAAATGATCAATGCAATGTTCAGTCATGATTCTAGAGGACTCATGAAGAACATGATATGGACCTCCTAATAGAGGGGTGATAGATTCAGAGTGCAGACTGATATACATACACATATGTACATACACACATCTGTGTATATATAATACATATATTATAGGAATATGTGTGTATGTGTGTGTGTGCATAGTATGTATGTATTTGACATGACCAAAATGGGAATTTCTTTTGCTTGTAATGTTTGTAATAGGAGTTTTGTTTTCCTTGCTTTCTCAATGTGTGTGGTTGGTTGGAGGTAGGAGGGAAAGAAGGCAGATTTTTCAGTCAAAAATTTTTTTAAATAGCTGAGAACTTATTTATATATATATATATATATATATATATATATATACACATAGATATGACATATACATATATCATATATCTATATTTATATCTATATCTATCTACATACTTTTCCTCAACATATAGGGAGCTAGAGAAATGACATACAACTTTCAGAAATACCACCATATTCAAGAAAAGGTTTAAAGATCATGATGCTAATAGTGGCACTTATATTGTTTTCCACTGTGGGAAAGACTGGCTCCAATAACCCAGAAGTACATCAACCATACACTAAAGCCCCAATGAACTTTAACTCTCCCATAATCATTATAAAATGGAGAAATTTCCATTTCCTTAAAACACTGGGATAATCCTCTCAACAGGCTTCCTGAATGATTCAAATTCAAGGAAATGACCTGTTAAAGTTTTATTATTCCAAGGGTTTCTAAGCAATCATTACTTCTTTACTTAAAGAAAAGGGACGATTGTAGAAATATTTCTTTACGAAACAGCAGCATTTGAGCAAAGACAATCTATAGACATTCGTAAGTACCATAGTTACAAATCCTTAAAGGGAGAAATTGATTTTGAGCATTAATGAAAGTTGACTCCAAAAACTGCTCTGCCATGATTACTGCCAGAATACCTCTGCAATTGTGTAATAATTCCAGAAACTGTGCTTGGAAATAATTGAGTTCATATGTGAATTTAGTTTAGTACTTTGAAAGTGGTATAAACTTTCTCAGGATGAAGGCAGAAACCCACACAACTCTGGCCTCTGAACACATGTATATAACTAATAAGAGAATCCAAGAGCTTCTTCATAACTGATAATGGAATATGGCAAAGAACATTACATAATAAAACTTGGAATTAAATAGCAAAATAGAGCATTTTTTTTTCCAAAACAACCCATCCCTCCCTCTGCCCCCCAGGAAAGATAAAAGTGGAACAAATTAGGCCTATTCCTTACTACTAATAGAGGAAGGGAAATAACTCATTCCAAGCAAGTGGCTTTTTTTGAAGTTGCTACAGTAATCTCTCACTTATCTGAGGGCTAGGCTTCTGTTAACCTCAACTCTGTAGCACTGTAAATACGCAAGAAAAACCTCTAATACTAGAAATAGTCATCACAAAGCTATGGGAGTCATGTATTCTACTTACATGATGAATTCCCAAAAGGGGCTGGATGCTCAGCTGCTATTTACTTTTAGGGAAAATTGAGAGTAGAATGAATTTCTTTTCTCTAGAAACCTCATATTTTGGGCATGTTTCATGAGACATTAGCACTTTTATTACATCTAATAATAATAATATCATTTATATTTCTCTTTAAGGTCTGCAAAGAGTTTTACATATATCATCTCATTTGATGACCACAACAGCCCTGTGAGGTTAGACGCTGTTATTACTGAATGGGAAGGATAATTTGTAAAGGCTTCACAGGTTGGGAAAATAAGGGCTACTCTCTTCTCATATTTCTGGAATAGGGAACATCTGAGGGAGTAGGAGAGGCTTTGAATTTAACCTTGTAGTGACTCTGGAAAGTCAAGGCCTGAAGCTGTACGTGTGCCCTTCCCTCTCTCTCAGGTGCTAGCACCAAATAGAGAGATAATGGACTACCTGTGTGTTGTTTGTTCTCTGCTCCAGGAAGGTCTCCCCTCTCCTCTCCTCATTTCTTCTTCTAGACTTTTGGATGCCACCCCCGGCAGTTGAATTCTGGATAGGGAAGACCTGAATGGTCCGGATCTAACTGGTGTCTAGTTTTTCGAGCCTAGATTGTAAGTCCGCCTCCCAGCCAATGGTGAGAAGGGATAGAGGTGGGTGGAAATCTTTGTACTAAAAGTATATCTGTCCCCTCATTTCCTTTTTACTCCACCCCCTCCACTAGTTTTACTAGTGAAGGCATGCCCAAATCTTGCATGGTTTGTAAAATAAATTCGCTTTGCTTCTCCTAAAGATCTCTCCTATTATTTGAATTTTCCATCCCATACATTACCCCCATTTTACAGAGAAGGAAACTGAAGCTGAGAGGAATTATGACTTTCCCAAGGGCATATAGTTATTAAGTTTCTAGTGCAAGATTTGAACTCAGGCCTTCCTTCCAATAATCACTACTATCATCTAAAGTAACTGACGAGCTAGCTACAGGAACGCTTGAGGTGGATATAATAAATACATGGGCATACAGAAATAAAAGAATAAGAAGGATATAAGGAATAAGAGAAAGAAGGTCTAGTCTAACATTTTCTCTATGAATTCTTTCCAATGCATTTGAGTGCATAAGAAAAACAAATATGGCAGCCTCCCTTTCTTTTAATAGTAACAACATACAATTTTTCTGTCTTCATAAACCCTTGACTAAATAGATTATCAAAAATTTTAAAACTTATATTGGCACTGACCATATCCAGGTATAAACTTGGGCGCTCTATTATGAGAGGCCTCTAAAAAAAGATAGGCAATCTACCACATCCATAATTCCATAAGGCTCTACCAAAAAATAATGTAGAGTTTATGGGATTGTATCTGGAAAGACATCACATTTAATTATCTTCACAGTTTTCTTTAGCATCCCACACATTCAGTGGGCTGTGGACGAGCATGAAAAGAGTCCTGGCCACATCATCACGGTATGACTTTGAGGCATTTGTTGGTTGACCAAGGGAGGCAAGAATCTTTTGGAGGGGATTGTTATACCCACATATCTGTGAGAAGGGAAAGTCAGTGGGCAGAAACAGTATGCAATTTGGAATATCCATGTAGAAGTAACAGGAATTAGAGCAAAGGTATCAGGACACAAAAGAGTAAATTACAGCAAGACTTAGGATAGAGTCTAGTGATGCCACTTCCTCAACTTTGATGCTTCTATAATTCAACTTAATGTATGAACAAGCACTGCCTATGCCCCCTGCAACTTCTGCCAGACAGTCTACCACATCTATGCCAGTGGTGGAGCCCTGACATTACCTACGCTACTATTTTTTGATCATTTTCTTAACGGTTAATAGCCTAATTTTTTTTCCCCATGGATACCAAAGGACACCTAGAGTGGTTGTACCTTTCCATTAGTAGCTACTAGCTGGGATGGGATGGGATGGCATAGGAGAGGGCTGCAGGTATATCCTTCCATTAGCATTCAGATGGAGAAGGCTTGGTTTTCTTGTTGTAAAAGGTTGCCTTTAAAAGGCAAGTATTTCTGCCTGGATACAAGGTATATCTCTATAATAATAGAACTCTAGAATAGTTATTATGTTTACTTGAATATATGCTAGTCTTTCATCACTTTGTCAGTGCATGCATAGTGATGATGTGTTATTTTTTCTCTGACAAATTTTCTTTCGCACATATTTATTTCTATCACTGTGTAACTAAAGTATATTCACGAATAAGTTGCAGTCCTTTGAGTATGGAAAGGGAGAAACTGTATGTTATTTAACCCCCACACAAAACAAACCTGCACAAGATGGATTATCAGGCTCCCATTAAGCGTCTTGCACCAAGTAGGTGCCTGGTGCATTTTTGTTGGCCAAATCAGGTATCAAGTTTATAAAGTCAATTTATATTTGTGGTACTGCAGAGAAACGTGATATTTTTCAAAAGGCAAATTTGAAAATCTTAAACTGAATAATAAACAAGCAAGTAGTTCACAAGACATGCTCAGGTCTATACTGTATGACAGTAGAACTGGTTTGTAAGAAATGAACCTCAGAGAAAATCACAATCTCTCTGAACTTTTCTTTCCTCATCTATGACGGAATTAGAGCTGGGAAGGAACTTAGAAGTCATTTAATTCAAATCCTTCATTTGACAAAGCAGGATCCTGAAGTTAAGTTACTTGCTAAAAGTCACAAAAAAAGGGACAGTTCTGGGGGTCTAACCCAGGCTCTTTGACTCCAAATCAAGTACTTTCCCCCTGCTGTATCACATTGTCAGAATTGAAGGTATATAAAGTGTTTTTTAAAATTATGTTTGTATAACTTTCTTTGTATATTTCCATCAAGCCATTGATGCATCAAGGAAGGGTGTGACATTTTATTAATCAAACAAAAAATCAGGCAAAAAAATTATTAAGTGCTTACTGCATATCACGAAATATGCTAAATAGTAGCAGTAACAAATAAAGGTTAAAAAAATCCCTACCCCTCAAGGATGCCACATTTCAATGAGAGAGACAATACACCAAAAATTATACACCCAAAGAATGAAGAGTTTGGGACGAAACTGAGGTTGTAAAGCTGACTTTCTGAATGGATGGTGATGCCTTTGATAATAAGATGGAAATTTGGAAGAGGGGTGAGTTTGATGAGAAAGATAATGAGTTCTCTTTTGGATATGTTGAACTTGAGATGCCTTTGGAACATCAAATTTAAGATGCTCAAGGGCAATTGGTGATGTGGAACTGGTATCAGAAGAGTGAGAGAGACAAAGGCTGGCCACGTAGATTTGGGAAACATTTGCATAGAGATGACAGTTAAATCCTTGGGAATTGAAAAGATCACAAAAAAATAGATAGTTTGGAGGAAAAAGGGAAGAGAGACCAGGACAGAACCCTAGGGCATTCCCACAGTCATTGGCAGTGACCTGGTGAAGACTCAGAAAAGGAAGTCAGAGAGGTGGGAAGAGGATCAAGCAAGAACAGAATCACAGAAATCTAGGGAAAATGATACTGGCAAATGTGGCAAAAACGTCAATAAGGATAAGGATTGAGGAAAGGACATCAGATTTGGTAAGTAGAGATCATTGGTAAATTTAGAGAGAGCAGTTTCAGTGATGAGATTGAATGACAAGATTGAAAATCAGATTGTAGAGTGTTTGGGAGGGAGAAGAGGAGTGGAGACATCCAGTGTAGTGGGCTTTCTCAAGAACTTTAGTTGGGACAACTAGATGGCTCAGTGAATAAAGCACTGACTCCTGAGTTAGAAGGACTTCAGTTCAAATCCAGCCTCAGACAGTTGCTTAACTGTGTGATCCTGGGCAAGTCACTTAATCCTGACTGACCCTTCTTCCCACCGAAAGAAAAGGAAGAAAAGATTTTTAATTAAGAAGTAGAATAGAGGTGTAGGATTACAGCTCTTGGGAATGGTAGGATTGAATAGTGGAGACAGATGTTTTTGTAGATAGCAAGGAAGGAGATAGTAGATAGAGGAAATTTGGAAAGAAGAGAAAGAGTAAGGATAATAGAGGGGACAATTTTCTGGAGGAGATGGAAGAGGATGGCATCAAGGGTGCATGTATAAGAATTAGCCCTTAGCAAGAATTGTTACCACTTCACCTCCAACCAAAGTCAAGGAAGAGATAGTGAAGGGAAAATGTTTGAGTGATGTAAGATGGGTAGGTTTGGAGAAGTGGGACTTCCAGGCAAATGGCCTCATTTTTTTTTTCGTTAATATAAGGCATAAGGTCCTCAGCAGAGAAAGAAGGGAAATGAGGTTATATAGAGTGGGTTATGAAATTCCTTACTAAGGAGTAGACTACCTTGTTGTAGTTGAGGGCCTAGTTGAGATTAGATAACATAAAGTTGTAGTGGACTCAGTTAGCATAGTTTTATTATTTTCTCCAGTATGGAAACTCCCTCCACTACTCAGCTCAAAACCATTTATATCTTAGAAAATAAGGCTTAGATTGTTGCTTGAAGTTAATTGACTAACACATAGTACATAACTAATAAGGTTAAAAACGGATTTAAACACAGGTTTTCCTGACCCCCCAAGTCCAGCATTTTATCCAATACACCAGGATGCCTACGCACACACACACACACACACACACAAGTATATATGTACACATACATGCACATATATGTTCATACATGTATAATACCCATGCATGTATGTAAGCAAAGCTTTAATGTTTGTATAGTCGATGTCCATTCTGTGAAAATAATTTCCATATTATATAGGACCTAAACTTGCTTTAGGCAAGAACCTAAATATGTAATGGGATCCTAGCAACTATTCAGATTTTAAGAGAAAACAAATGAATTAAGCAATGAGAAACAGCAAGTTAAACAGTATTCTTTACCTAAGAGGAACTAAGATTTTAGAAGTTTCATGTTTTTCCATCTGTGGAGAGACAAATGAAAGTTTCAAGCAGTAGCTATGCTTAAGAATCAACAAATTAACACTACTGTTTCATGAGTCACTGTTTCAAAATAACTCATGTTGTATTTAAAATGTTACAGCTAGAAATAATATTGGCATTTATTTTCTTTGCATATTTGCTAAATGGTATTAAAATATGAAAGCCTAGAAGAAAAGTAAACTCTGGATGCTAGAACTGTTAGACTCTAGAGAATCTATTTTTTTTCATTATGGCACAGGAATAATTAAAATCATATGCTGCTGGATGATATTACACATATGACATTTACATAAATGTCTCTTATTAGATCATGAACTTCTTCTGGTATGCCCAAAGTTGAGCACAATGCCTAGCATGTAAGTAGCTTAGCTACTTAATAAATGTTTGTTGATTGATTGAAATATGTATTTTATATATACAGTTTCAGGGATTTAGAGTTAGTAGAGGCACCAAAAGTCATTTAATCAAAACCTTTATTTTGCAGATGAGGAAGCTGATGCTAGTCAATTGACTTGTCTATAAAGTGATACAGGTGCTAAGTGGCAGAGTCAGCATTTGTACTCAGATTCTCTAACTATATACCCTGAGCACTTTTCTATTGTACGAAACAAGGATCCACACTCCTATTGGTGTAGGAACTCCTAGTATGGGGCATTCTCTTTGCCAACACAGATAACATTTTATCTATAACATTATAATCTTAGAAAGTTGTTCAAGCGTACCACAATTCTTACTACACTGGAATTGAGTATAACACTTTGATTTTTTTTCCGAGCTTGTTGGACATTACTCCTCATCCCACACTCTGTGATCCAGCCAAAGTAGCTTACTCTATGTTTTTCCACACACAACACACCATCACCCATCTTGATGAGTTTGTGCTCGTGTCTAGAATTCATTCCCTCTTTATTTCTATTTCGTTGAGTCCCTCTCTAAATTTAATATATAGCTCAGGAATCATCTTCTGCACAAAGCCTTTCTTGATTTCCCCAATTGCTAGTTCCCTCTCTTTCAAACTGATTTGCATTTACCTACTGTCAAACTTTTCAGATTATTTGAACCCCAATAATATCTAAATCCTCCAAACTGCCTTTGCTCTATGCTAAAAATCCCCTTTTCCTTCCTCAGCAACTTCAAGGACCAGGAGCATCTTTATTGTCTGTGGTGACAGAAAGTCTGCAGCCACTGCTGTGGGCTAGAAACATTTGAATCTCTAAGTGACCCTACCTTGTCAATTACCTTGTACCTAAGAACTACCTTTCTTTGATATGATAATGGAGATCATAAACTGCAGCTCTGAATTGTTACTTAAACCTTCTCTCTCTCGTTCAAGTTAATCAGAAGCTTGCTTCTGGTTCCATGATCAAGTATCCACTAGCTCCAAGGGAATAAATCTATATTAATTTTTATTTCACCTAGTCTGTTTGCCTCCTTTAACCAAACTCTCAGATTTACACTACTTTTATATATATATATTTGTATTTATTAACTTTAAGACTACATAAAATTAATAAATATAAGCTGTCTATATTTGTATATGTACTTATGTCTCCTCCATTAGAATATAAACTCATTATTCTTTGCACTGTATACTCAGCACCTAGCATAGTGCCTGACCCATAGAAGGCATTTAATAAATATTTGCTGATTGTTTGATTCTAAAACTTATAAAAAGTATGATCTGTGGGATAGCTTTCTGGCAAGAATCCCTGGGATCAGAGATTCTCAATACTTTTTGGGTCGTTGATACCTTTGACAATCTGATGAAACCTCTGGATGCCTTGTTTAATGTTTTGTTGCCTACATTGATAATTGAAGGAAATTTCAGTTAGAACAAAGGTTCTTGACCTTTTTTGTATGTATCATAGATCCCTTCGGTAGACTGGTGAACCTTATGGATCCTTCCTCGGAATAATCTTGTAAAATCATAACATAAAACACATAGGAATACAAAGAAAATTAGTTAAATAGATATAGATATTTACATTATAGACCTTAGGTTAAGAATCTCTGCCTAAGATAGCATTAGAATGAGACAGTAATATCATATACAAACAGATAATTTGAATTTAAAGATTGTCTAGCCCTTCATTTCAGATATTCGAATCACTTTAATAAACATTATATGAATACTGTGTGCAAAGGACTGTGCAAAAAACACCTAATTGATAATCAAAGGAGAAAACCGTGGCCCAATATGATTTGTCTTTAGTTGTGCCATTAATTTGTGATAAAGAACCATAGCTGACATTTATATAAGCACTTTACAGTTTGCAAAGCATTTTTTCATACACCACCTCATGTGACCTTCACAATAACCCTGTAGGTTTGGTACTAGAAATATAATTATCTCCATTTTATAGAGAAGAAAACTGAGGTTGAAAATGCTTAAATGGCTTGCTAAATAATTTGTTGCTGTTCTCTAGACTTCTTCAACCATGTTCCAGATCCTTCTTCATACTGGAAGCTCATTTCAGCCCTGGCATTCACAATATGCATATTCATATAAGTTTATCCTCTGACCCTTTGGCCTCTACCTTGAATTTGATGGCTTCTCTCAGACCTTCCATTTAAGAAGGGTAACCAAGCCAGTTGTGTCTCATTCCTTTCCAGGCTACATGCTGGACTTTGCCATGCTGTGGGCTAGATATCCTTCTGCCCTCTCTCCCCCTTTCAGCTTTCTTTTATTCAATATAAGCTCCTTGAGGGCAGGGACTGTTGTTATTTCTGTTTTTGTTTATGTTTCTAGCACTTAGCACAGTTCCTGACACATAGTAAAGTGCTTAATAAATGCTTTTTGACTGACAAAAATGTTTATATTATGGTTTCATAATTATATTATAATAGCAAGCAATTGTCAGAAGCAGGACTTAAAACTAGGTCACCTGTTCCCAGTCAAGTAATTGTCTTTACTACTTTTCAAACACTAAATAAGGGGCACTGTAGAAGCATCTCCAACTTAGAATTGGCCTTCCTTTCAGGAGACTGTGTCCTGGTATTACACACCTTGGCTAACATATAAATAACAATTCTCAGCTTATCTGTTAGAAGTTCGGTTACATCCTATCATGATTCTATTGTGGATGAGGCTGAAAATCAGTTATTTACAATGGTTGGGGACAATAGGAGTGAGGCTTCCTTCAACATAGCTACAACAGGTGACACATAAGCAAAGGCTAGAAAATTTTAGAGTTGGAAGATGCTTTAGACATGCCTAATCCAAACTGCCACCTAAAGCGAGTTAGGCCACCTCTGCTCACTCCTTCACTTTAATTTTTTAAATTTTATTCTGAACCTAAGAAATAATGCAAGCATTTCCATAACATAGTAGAATAGAAAGATAATTGCATGTGAAACCTCAAATCTATTATGCATAATTTGCTATTCTTTCGAAATATATATTAAAGTTTTCATGTAACTTTCTTCTTTTTCTTCCCTCCCTCCCACCCTACAGGTGGCTACCATTAGACACAAATATCTATCTATCTTTCTACCTATCAATATGCATATATAGACACACATATGTAAAATCATTCTATACATACTTCTATTTGTCAGTTCTTTTTCTGGAGGCAGATAGTGTCTTCTTCCCTAGGTCCACAGGCCACTGAACTTTTGGACAGCTTAACAGTCAGAGTGCTCTTCCCTTACAAACTTACCGACAATGAACAAGCAAAGCAGACAGAGATCAAAGAATCTAACCTATATCAAACTCAAGGAGATGACCAGAAGCAGAAGAAACTAAAAGAACATACTGAATTAGGATCAAGACATTGAACTCTCAGGACCAGAGTGGTCATCTTTGGCTAGTATCACCTAATGGTTATACAAAATATTAATACTAATTTGCATAGTGCTTTTAATTTTACAGGCTAATAGCTTTGGAGCTGGAAGGGGCCTCAGATGCCATCATATACCCTCATTTTACAGAGAAGGAAAATGAGACCCAAGCAGATTAAAGTGAAAGCTAAGGTTACACAGATAGCAAGCATTAGAGACAGGATTTGAAACCAGGTCTTCTGACTACAGAGACAGTACCATACCCACTTTACCACAATGTACTGGATGAGGATTTCCAGTCCAGGAATAGATTTTAATCCCAACATTGCCAATGACTGGCTATGTTACCTTTGTTACATAATTTAACTTCTCTGAACCTTAAATGATCTCATCTGTCATAAGAGAAGTTGGGATTTTATGGTTTTTTTTATCTTTAACATCTTCTGCTTTCTGAAGATGGGGTAGCTCTTTTAAAGCAGAAGGATGATGCATCCTGAATAACACCACACAACCACAAACAGTAAAAAGGTCTCCAAATAACTACCTCAGCCACAAACCAAAAGTGATTTTTCAAAAACACATGGGAAACACATGCTCTCAAACTAGTTGCTGGTCAAGCATCATTTTGTTCCACAACATTTGCCCACATGAATAGCAACACTGTTGGTAGTCTTTGTAAACAAAGAAAGATGATATGCAGGTACCCTTCCTCCCTCCCCATCATAACCTAGACCAATATACTATCAAGCCATCTGTTTTATTAAATTGCTTCAAGAGAATTTTGCTTTTTTAAGGCAAGTTCTCATAAAGTCATCTTACTTTCTTTATTAAAAACTCCTCAAAGCAGGTTAACTAATAAAATAAATGGATGAATCAATCTCTCTCATTTTAGAGGAAAAAGTTAAAACGCTTTGTATAGAGCACCTGGGTTATGGGATCTGGGTTTAGGCTTTGTCACTTACCATCTGTGTAAACTTGGAGACATCTCTGGCCTCAGTTTCCACATCTATAAAATGACAGGATTATCAGTTCTATATATAAGATTCTATATGCCTGTGTTTGCTCACCAAGATGGTAAATAGCACCCTTTCCATGACAAGCATTTATTAAAAACTCATTGAGTATGAGGAATAGTACTGGGTGAGTACATGATGAAGACAAAAAGGAAAAACAGACCCTGTCCTCAAGGAACTTACTTTTCTTTTTTTTTTTTTTTCTTTTTGCAGCAGGGAAGGCAGGGCAATTGGGGTTAAGTGACTTGCCGAAGGTCACACATCTAGTAAGTGTGTCAAGTGTCTGAGTCCGAATTTGAACTCAGGTCTTCCTGACTCTAGGGCTGGTACTCTACTCCTGGAGCTTACTTTTCTTATGCACATAGGTGCATTGATCTACCTACACTCTCCTAGTTTGGAGATAGGGAACTGAACTACCTCTGTTAATATACTAAATCCTGAATTCTTGTGGGAACCAAAACCAACTTTGTTACTAATAACCAGATTTTCATGGTTTAACAAGTAAATTACATTTGGAACAACCAGTCTTGACTCTTAGGACAGTTAGCTACCTTCTCTCATAACATTTTTCCCCCAGCACCCTCTTACATAATGCCTAACCACAGTTAGAAAATAATTCGACATCAACTGTGTCAGAGTGTGGGTGGGTGCCTAGGTTACCTTTTAAAGCTCTCATTGCATTTATAAGGTAGACATCTATTTATACAGCAAGATACACCACCTGCAATTTGAGAAGGGGGAGAAACAGAACCTAAATTAGTGGGAAAGTGTACTTGAACAACTTCTACTGAAGGAAAATTTTGATGACTACCATTACCTCCATTTCATCTTAGAAAGTAATAAGTATCATTATGTATAATAGCATCTATCAGTAGAACAGACCTGCAAAATACTATTCCCTTTGGAACCAGAATCAACAAAATAATCAGAGGAACATGCAGAGGTCTATGTCTACTTTACCATGAAGTCTAAGCAAGATTTTTGTCCTTTTTTACCTAAGGAAAGAAGTAATTAACAGAAGTAATAAGTTGTAGAAAAAGAATGGGTCTGAAACCCAGAGAATTTGGGTTTGAAGCCTATATATCTGAAGCCTGTATCAATTTCTATATCTATATAGATATAGGCAAATATATGATGAATAATTATATCTATGTGTAGGTAGATATATAGATTTATATTTATATGATCTATTTACTACGTGTGGGATCTTGTGCAAGTCTCTTAATCTCTGTGGGCTTCAATTTCAATGAGGAGGGTGGGACTAAATTATTTCTAAGTTCCAGTCTACCTCTGGACCCTCTGTTCAATTAGGGAGTACACCTATGATTTAATCGGTATTGGGAACCAGATAAGGAACCCCTAATGCAAGTAGGTGACTTTTCTGTAATTTATACTCTTAGAAAGTTGCTTAGAACAAAATGTTAAGTGACTTGCCCAGGGTCAGACAGCTAGCATGTGTCAGAGCCCAGATTTGATGCTAGATATTACTAGCTTTGAGGTTAGCTCTTTATCTACCATATCTCACTACTTCTTTCCATTAAATCTCTGTATATAGAACCCTGAACCTGGCATATATAAGCTGGGGACAATGATACTTTTATATGTTAAATAATAACAACATTTCCTTTTTTCATATAACTGCTTTTACATTCAGAATCTCATTTGATCCTCTGAATCTAAGCATTGGTCCAGCAGGGAACAGTTAGCAACTTCATTAATTATTCTCTTTTACAATTCAGTTCTACCAAATAAATGTGATTTTAAAATTATGGCTTATGCTAGATCAAACAGAAAAAAATTTACATATTGAAGTGTTGACTAACTTTGTTTCCCTAATGAAAAATGCAAGGGTAAAATCCAAACATATTATAAAAATTTAACTTTATTCACTGTATTCTAGAGAATACGTGCTAGATACTACAGAATTATCCTGATTATTGATCTGTTAACAGAGCATAATTAATAACTTAATTAATCATTCCTTCTTTCTAAAGTCATTAACTAGAGAGATGCCAATATTGAAAGCAAGGTGCCATTTCACAACAACATAGTGGCAGAAATCATGAATGCTAAAGAAAGAGTATAAAAACAGGTGCCTTTACAGTTTTAGAGAGTAGTCTGAGCAATTGAGAATTTAAGTGACCTGCCCATGGTCAGAGTCAATGAGGGGTGGTCTGGGGTAACTAGTTTACAGGCTAGTCTTAACCTTAGTTCTGGCCCAATATCGTCATGCCATTCTGCTTATCTTATGAATTTACTATACATTATTTTTGTTGCTGTTATTTATAAGTGTGTCAAACCTCCCAATGAGTCTACATAGGCTCTGGGAAGATAGAAACTATGTCTTATCTGCAGTATGTATATTCTTAGCCCCTTAGCTGAGGCTGATCCCAAAATACAAGTAAAAGGAGAAGCTAGAAAGGAAGATATAGAAGGCTGACCAATATAGGGAGGACAAAAATACAGGAGAATCAGCATTTTTGAGCCCCACCCATTCTATTCAATTTATTTTTAAAAACTGGTTCAGTGCCAAGATTCTCCTGACCCTACTCTAAACTCTAAAGTCCTTTCTACTTCTCCTCTGTAAAATGAGGAGGCTGGAATGGATGGCCTATGAGGTCTCTATCAGCTCTAGATAAGAACTATATAGGAACCCAAATTTCTGAGTAACTATCTCTTACTTGGAAAAAAATCCTGTTTAGTATTCCTTTTGAAAGCTGGTAGGTTATTTGTAAAGTTCAATAGCACATTATGACTCAAGACTATTAATCCCCATTTAATTATTCTGCACTTTGAAGATGGAGCAAACAAGACAAATCAGACTCCGTATTTGAAAATATATAAATGCTTAAATATAAATAATACCCTTCTCTGGTATTTTGTTTAATCCAAACATAAAAACCAGACCCCCAAAATATTATGATGGTGCCTTCCAGAAAGAGAGAATTTCTTCTTCCAGTCTCATGATTATTATATTTCCCCAAAGCCTCATCTTTGGAAATTTTGTGTTAGTGGTGACTACTAATTACCCTTTTTGGGGAAATCAAACCAAATGTGGTCAATGGATACTGCTGTGGGTGACCTCAGGAAAATATATCTTAAAGACATAAAGAGAAAATTGTACATATAGCTTTGGAAAGAAAGCACGATAAAACCCTTTCAAGGGAACAAATAAGTTTCTCTAGATAGGCAAATTTGTCAAGCCACAGGGTTTGATTCTGACTATTTCAATTGTTTTTAATGTACTACATATTCCCTTTCCTTTCTACTGTCATAGTTGTGTTTTTTATGGGACATGGAACTGCATGATTTAGTTTTTCATGGTGCGTAAAAGGAATTCCTGTCCCTATACCACCAACCTTCTGAACTGTATTGAGATTCATGCCTTCCACTAGCTGCACCATCACCCTTGAGTGAAGGTGATTGTTTGCCTCTCTAGAATTCAGAGTTGTTGTAAATCCTCTCTCTTCCTCACTGACTCTCTTCTTCATGCCTGGCACATCATTGGCACTTAACAAATGCTTTTAAAATTGAATTGAATTCTTTGCTTTCTGAGTGACAATTTCTAAACTCCGTGGCTATGCCATTATGGTTATTCACTTTCCTTCCCCACCCCCATCATACCTTCTAACTTCTTGGCCATACCTTCTGCTGCCACTCTTATTGATAGTGATGCCCAGCATCTTCACTATTCTCTTACCTCTTCTTGCTTTTCAGGGCTTATCACTTTTACTATACTTCAAATTCAGCAAGCAGCTTTTTTTTGCAGGAGGAAAAGGATGATTTTCTTTATTTCAAATTTTTACAAAGATAGTAATTTTATTGTAAGCGATGTGTCAACTCATGTGCCATTTGGTCAAGTGCTCATAAATGTTTCTTTTTCTTTTCTTTTTTTTTTTGGAAGGGGGACGGCAAGGCAGTTGGGGTTAAGTGACTTGCCCAAAGTCACACAGCCAGTAACTGTCAAGTGTCTGAGGCTGGATTTGAGCTCAGGTTCTCCTGAATCCAGGGCTGGTGCTCTATTCACTGCATCACCTAGCTGCACCTAAATGTTTCTACTCTAACGATTTACAAATGAAATCAATGGGACACAAAGTGAAACAGTCATTATGGGCCAAAATTTTCAAAGTATCAATTAACATTTATTAAATACAATCTCCATGCAGAACATCCTGCTAGGGGCTAAGAAAATATATACTTCAGATAAGATGTAGTCCCTGTCTTCCAGGGCCATATAGTCTCTTTGGGAGATTTGACACATTTATAAATAACAGTAACAGAAACTAATACATAGTAAATCTATAAGATAGGCAGAATGGATATCGAGCCAAAATTAAGGTTCTAAGAATATATATTTTAAACCACCTTCTGAACATATATTAACTGCTTGAACATGGGCAGTTCACTTAAACTATCACTTGCTTAGGCTATTCTCTAAAATGCTAAGTTGCAGAAGAAGTTCAGGAATTCATTTGTAGGGAGATTTTCTTTAATGGGTGTTTGTTATATTAAGAAAATAATAATTCTGCTTTTTAAAAAAGATCACAAGAAGTACAAACAAATTAACATATAGGGGAAAGGCAATAGCCATTCATAGATAAAGGGCTTGAGGAAGACTTCATGGTGGAAGTGGCCTTTTAAAAGAGTACGTAGAAATTCAACAGGTGGAGGGTAGAGAGTCAACAAGCATTTATTAAGCACATGAGCAATACACTTTACTAAGTGTTAGATACAAAGAAAGGGAAAAATAAAAAAAAAACAGTCCACACTCTCTAAGAGCAAACAGTCTAATGAAGGTGGTGAGGACAACATGAAATTAACTCTACACAAACAAGGTATATACAGGATAAATTGTAGATAATCTCAGAGTAAAGGTGTTAAGATTAAGGAGAAGCAGGAAAGTCTTCTTGCAGAAGGTAGGACTGTAACAGAGACTTGAAGGAAGCCAGGGAACACAGGAGGTGGAGATGAGGAGGGCAAATTTCACATACAGGGAAAAAACGGTAAAAAAAATACACAGACCCGGGAGAGGAGAGATAAAGTGTTCCAAGAATAGCAAGAAAACCATTGTTACTGGACCATAGAGCACATGGAGTGGGGAGAAAGATTAAGAAGACTGGGAAGATAGGAAGGGGCAAAGTTAGGAAGGGCTTTAAAAACCAGAGATGATTTTTATTTGATCCTGGAGGTAATAGGGAGACACTGGGGTTTATGAAATGGGCAAAGGCTTTGTGTGACACTGAGGGAACATTAAAAGCACAGGAAATAGCAAGAAACAGCTCTCATTATCTACACCTAGTGGGTTGGTTGGTTTTTGTCTTTCATTCTCAAAGAGGATCAAAATGACATTAATTATGTGGACTCAAAGTACAGTGCGTGTTACTGTGGTTGATCTGACCAATATGAGTTTGGAAGACTGTACCACAGGTTCGGCACAAATAGTCTACATGACCATGATTCAGTCTCTAGAAAATATTGGATATGAATGGGGTGACAACAGGCCAATTTGCCTAAAGAGTAGAATATATGGGGAAGAGTAGGAAGTGATAATAGGGCAGCTAGGTGGCACAGTGCATAGAGCGCTAGTCCTAGAGTCAGAAAGATCTGAGTTCAAATGTGACTTTAGACACTTGCTAGCCTTGTGATCCTGGGCAAGTCACTTAACCCCATTTCCTCACTTTCCCCATCTGTAAAATGATCTGGAGAAGGAAATGGCAAACCACTCTAGTATTTTTTTTTGCCAAGAAAACCCCCCAAAAGGGGTTAGAAAGAGTCAGACATGACTGAAAACAACTGAACAACAATAACAACAAGAAGTAGGTGATAAGGCTGGAAAAGAAAGGGTGGTGCCATGCTATGGAGGACTTTGAAAATGAATCAATATTACTTGGTATAGAATAGGTTTTTGTGAAGAGGACTGACTCAACTAGATTTATACATAAAGACTATATCCATCTACCTATCAATCTATCCATCTATCTCTATCTTTATTTCTATCTGTCTGTCTATCTATCTATCTATCTATCTATCTATCTATCTATCTATCTATCTATCTATCTATCTCTACTTATGTATCTCGTATCTCTCCCTCCCTCCCTCCTTCTCTCTCTCTCTCTCTCTCTCTCTCTCTCTCTCTCTCTCTCTCTCTGTCTATAGTTAGTTTGGCAGCAGCTTGAAGCCTTAATTGGAGGGGAAAGAACATGGCAGTAAACTAATATTTTAGACCAATTCTATAATAGTCCAGGTAAATGATAAAGAATTTTACTATATTACTATGTTTTATGCTTCTTTGAGGTGCTTATCATGTAATTATTTATTGTTATCTGTGCCTATGTCTAATAAACCTAGGAATCTGCAAACTCTATGAAACAAGATACTTTTGTCATTTCTAAACTTTGCATCTCCCCAAGCTTCCCAGAGGAAGGTGTTCTGCACACATTATGGACTTAAATGTTTCTTGAATGAATGAGTGAATTACAAATTTAGGTAGTGATGATGCAAATAGAGAGGTGGAAATAAAGGCAAATGGCATTTCGGAGGTAAATTTTGGGAAAGCAACTGCCCTTTGGGCCACAGATTCCTCACCTACAAAAGGAAGAAGTTACTGATCAAAGAAAGTATTCCAGAGGACAAAAGATGGATCATGCTACCCATCTCCTGCTAAGAGAGACCTCAAAAGAGATGGACTGAAATGCATAATAAGAGATACACTTTTGGACATGGCCAATATAGGAATTTGTTTTGCTTGAATATGCATATTTGTTATAATTGTCCCTTTGCTTCCTTTCTCCTTCTTTCTCTTCTCTCTCCTTCCCCTGCCCCCGCCATGAGGGACCAGGAAGGATAAAAATATTCTTGCTCATTGAAAAAATTATAAAATTAAATTTAAAAATGAAATAAAATAGAGTAATTAGACTAGAAATCAGGGGTAGGGAACCTGTGGCCTTGAGGTCACATGTGGCCCTCTAGGTCCTCAAGTGGGGCCCTTTGACTTCATCCAAACTTCACAGAACAAATCCCCTTAATAAAAGGATTTGTTCTGAAAAAGTTGGACTTAGTCAAAAGGCCACACCCAAGGACCTAGAAGGACACATAGTACCTTGAGCCTGCAGATTCCCTTCCCTTAGATGATCTCTACAATCCCATTCAACATGAATAGCCTATAAATCTAAGGCTTATAAACACTTTTAGCAAATCAAAAATCACCCTTTTCTTTCTGCATGGCAAACCCAGCAATCATAGCATGACAGGTGTAATTTTTTTTTAACTCTTCAGCTCATCTCTGTCTTGCTCCTTCTTTGACTTATCTCAAAGTCATCAGCCTCACAACTATTTCCAGCTTTAAAGGCATTCCAGGCTGTGGAAGGCTAATGTTGGACTAGCCATGGCTTCATGGTGCCGTTAATCACAGTACTAGCTAAATGACCTCCGAGGTCCCTCCAACTCCCAGAGTCTATGATTAGATGTTCATAACACAAACCTCACTATTTTTAGAGACAGTGCCTCTGCACACAGAGCTCAAAGCTAGAAGTTTTTGGTTCTTATTTTTGGTCCTAATATGCAGTTGCTTATTAACTCTCTTCATTTTATAGATGAGGAGATTGAGATTGGAAGGTACAGTAAAAAATACTGAGGACATGTAGTTTACTTGGATAATGAAATCAGCAAACAGGGTCTGAAAAATACTAAACATGACTCAAACTTCTCAATAGCTTGCTGTATCTCAACTCACTGCTTAAAAAGCTAATTCAGGACTTCAGCAACCAAGCCACTAGTCAACTAATAGATTTTGGGCGATTTTTGTTGTTTTTGTTGTTGTTGGCACAATGGATAGAGCACTGGGATCTGGAATCAGGAAGATCTGAGTTCAGATCTGGCCTCAGACACGTACTAGCTGTGTGACCCTGGGCAAGTCTTTTAACCTCTCTTTGCTTTAATACTACTGAAAGAAATGACAAACCACTCCAGTATCTTTGCCAAAGAAAACCCCATAGACACTATGGTCCTTGGGGTCACAACGAGTTGGACGTGACTGACATGACTCAACAATAACATTATACAGGGTGTTCCAAGGGGCTTAACGCAATTTTAACCTTATTACTATTAAAACTTAAACTATGCTAAGACTATTAGGGCATCCTGCATATTAGCTGTATTTGAAAAGCCAATTATTATTAGTCAGACTATGTGTCTACTGTCCAAAGGTCATCATAGCTGTAGTAGGCAGGCTTATTGCCAGGAAACTGGCCATCAGACAATGGATTATTTTTGACCATGGCAATTTGTGAAATCATCTACTAATGCATGAAACAGTTGTTATTCTCTACCAGTAAAGGGAGTTGATAAATGCTCCTTGAAGGATTACAGAAAGTTCCTAAACATTAATGTTGTAGAAAAGAGATCATTGTTTCCCTAATTAATTAATGTAAGATTCTGCTCTGTGGATTTCTTGTTCTTTAGCTCCCAAATACCTCTGACATCCTACCAAAGTAGCTTCACAGTGACTAAGCTATTTCCTTGACCACAGTGCTTAACCACTTCCTCCTTCTTTTTATTCACACCGTTACTGCCCTAGTTCATTCCCTTACTCCCTTTCACATAGACTACTGTAATAACCTCCTAACCCTTTTCTCTGACTCCAGAGAAGTAGAGTACAATTGCAGTACAATTCATCTTTTAAACTAAATAATGGCTAAGTCATCTTTGTATCTCCTGTGACTCCACCAGTTGCAAGTACCAGCCCCTCTGAGGTTATTTTCTATCTACACACATACTTCTTGAGGTCAAGGACTATTTCCATGGTCTCCTCAGAACTTAGCCAAGTTCCTGGCATATACTAAGTGCTTAATAAATACTTGCTGATTGATTTATTCTAATCCATAGGTTTTATCTTTACCATTTCTCGGTCCTCTGTCAGTAGCTTGCTATGACTTACCATGACCTACTAAATAAAATACAAACAAACTGCTTAGTCTGATATTCATGGGCCTCTACATTCTGGCTCCAATTTGCTTTTCTAGGGACCTTCTGTGCACTCATGCTACAGGCAAACTACAGTGCTCATTTTCTGATCTTGTCCTGCCGGCTCCCATTTTTGTCCATTTGCAAGTATCATTTCCCAAGTGGAGACATACTGAATTCCTTCTCATCCTTCAAGGTTCAATGGAGATGCTTCCTTCTCCATGAAGTTCTCCCTGATTCCTTGCCTGTTAACTAGAAGCAATCCCTCTTTATTGGAACTAAGTCACTCTGTTTGTATTTAATTATCTGAACTTGTATTACATCTAACTTATATATGTCTCTTCAGCGTTCCTCTTCCCCAGCTAGATTACAAGATCCTTGAGGTTAGGGGCTGCTGACACACTACAACAAAATTAGAAATAATACCCACAAATTTTTTAAAAAATCACATTTTAGACAATAGCTCTAATGTATTTCTTCACCAAACCTCTTTAAAAATCCAAATCATTAATACAGAGGCTAATAGAATAGGTATCAGTACTTTTCCTTGTTCCTTCATACCCAATGACGAAGAGAAATGGAAAAGGATCATGAAGGCAGATAGCAGAAAACCCCAGACAATGACAATATATTTGTCCTTTCTTACTGTACTTCATAATTCAAATTGTATGCACAGTCCTTGAATAATTAAGAGCAGACAATAGGGCATTCTTGAAGGAATTAATTTGTTTTCCTCTTAGTGGTTTCAGACTGCCACAAATAGAACTTTCTCCCTAAAGTCTGGCCTAAGACCTTGACATTGAGCCTTCCAGGGGGAAAATGTTATGTACCATATGCTGTATTTATCCACAAAAATATTCACATAAAACATAAGTGAGTTTCCTGTATTATACAGTAGGGGTTACTGAGAACACATTGGCCCTGGTTATGTATATGTGGCCATTTAAGCATTATACCTAATAATGAGGGTACAGTCTCTGGGAACCCCTTGAACCTGATGGAATATAGTCTCTGGGAGCTCCCTTGAACTCTCCTTGAATTTTCCCATTAGATCTGGCCTTCCCCTAAGGCAATAAGCCTTTCATTATTTAGGCCCAAATCTCTACCTAGCCTAGCCCCCAATCGTCCAGTTACTTCCCATCCTTGATCCTGCTATTTCCCACCCCGGAGTCTTGACCTCTAGTCACCCCAGTCCCATCAAGATCCTCCTTAGACTCCTCGTCGAGACCCTCCCTAAATCCCTCCTCTAGTTACCCCAGACCACCCCTCAATCCCTCCCACAATCTTTCTGTATATAATCTCCATCTTGACTCCATGAAGACACTGAGATTCAATCTAGTTCAGTAGATTGAATTTGGCCTGCTTGTGAAAACAAGCATCACAAAAGGTGAGATTTCTTAAGACAATCCATTACAGCAAATCTTTAATAAACTTTGTACTTTTCCTTGGCTGAGAAGGCTTGAGTCGAATTCTTTCAGCATGACCTGGCGTGTTGGTATTTTGGAGTCTTGAGCACCCCTCAACCCCAAACCTCATCACCTAACGTATTAGTCTAACTTGTCAGAGTAGAGGTAAATAATTCTCTCCCATTCTGTCCTTTTTCTATTTCTCATGAAGTAAATTGCCATATACATTCTGCAAGGCAGCTGGGTAAAGCTGTGAATAGCATACCAGGTCTGGAGTCAGGAGATCAAATCTCGCCTCAGACACTAGCTGCGTGACCTCAGCAAGTCACTTGACTTTGATTCAGTTTCCTTATCTGAAAAATGAACTAGAGAAGGAAACAGCAATCCACTCCAGTAAACAACAAAAAAAAATGCTTATGTACATATGCGCCCAAACATCACATAGATAACTGGGAAGTACTACACACTACCTTATTGTGAAATGATCTAATTCAAATATATCTAACATTTCTAAATTTTTAAATATATACACAATTCTGTCACTAGTACCGGCAACAACAGAATGAAGAAGGAACCTGAGTAAAGAAGCATACCACAGTCATTTTTCCCACTCCTGCCAGTTCATAATTAATATACTGAGTTCAAATTCCAGCTTTGCTGCTTAGTACCTTTGTGACAAAAAAATTAATACCTCACTGAGCTTCAGTTTCTTCTTCTGTAAAATGCAGGACATCGTACTATTTGGTAGTTAAGTTCCCTTCCAGTTACAAATGTATGATTATACTATTCTATCTTGATCCTACTAAATCATGACTTCAACAACTCAAGTCCTGAGACAGAAATTCATCAATCAATTATAAATCACTTAACCAAAAGATGGCCTAATACTAATAGACTAAAAAGTTGAAGGAAATAAAATTATTGAACGAAAATAACTTCATTAGTTCAAACAGTAACTAAAAATAATTTTCCTAAAATTAAAATTATATTTAATAGAATGCCATTTAATAGAATGCTACTGATACCTAGATCAATATTCAGATCCTTATAAAAGCAAAGCAAACAAACAAATAGAAAATACAAACTCTGCCAACCTATAAGGAAAAGTCAAATGGAGGTGTATATGTGGAATGAAGAGATTAATAATTTTCTAAGGGAAAAAGGCAATTTATTTTTGATATCTCTTATAATGCCCCACTAAAATATTATTCCAGGGCCTCCCTATAGTAGGAAGGTAATCATAGTTATTGAAAGTTCCTAAAAGCAATTATTTCCACTTGAAACAACACCCTCTAGACTCTACCTTCAAAGACTGTTCCCTTCCCCAAGGAAATGGAGCCATTCACCTTTGTCCATAGTTGCATTTATTGACAATAGAAACAGCAGTGGGCCACAGATTCTGAGAGGTCCTATGATGGATTCTATAGCTATTGAATAAAGACAAGTCTAATCAAAGTTGAAGGACACATTTACAAAGGATTGGTATGCACATGGTAAATTTGGACCAAAAACAAAAACTTCAAAAAGACCAACCAATAAAGAAGCATCTAAGGGTTACCATATGCATCAGTGGAAGAAGTACCCTCTTTGATGAAACTATAGATTCTATAAAGAAAACATTGCAGAAATATCACTTTTTCAAAAGCCCAATTTTATTTTAGACAAATATGCACTCATATATAGACATACATATTTGTTTTCAAATGATGCCAGAAAAATTTTAAACATAAGTTCAATGTGAATTTATACATAGAAGATATATTGGATTCCATGTTGTCTTGGGGAGGGAGAAGGGTAGGGGGGAAGAAAATCTAGAACTCAAAATTATGTAGAACTGAGTGTTGTAAACTAAAAATAAGAAAAGAAATAAAAAAATTTAAACAAAACTCATTGCTTGTTCCAGATTTCACATTTTCATTTTCTTTTATTTATAGACAAGCTAATAAAATACATAAAAAACCAAATAATAATAGCTTATATATATATCTAAGTAATATATATATATGTATATATAGTTCCTTATGAATTACAGTAGAGGTCTACAAAGTAAGCAGCACAAGTAATTATTTTCCCCATAATTATAAATTATACACATCAAACTGTATAACTATAGCCTTAGAATAATTAAGAATAGAGAGTAGTACATTTCTAAATGAATTAACCTTTTTAACTCTTAAAGTTTCCTTAACACCATTTTACAGACAAGCATGGTGAAGTCAATTGTCTTGCCCACCATTATCCACCTAATACAGTGTAAGAGTCAAGACTGAAACTTAGATCCTTTAATTCCAACTTCAGGGCTTTTCCATTTCCACTACATTGCCTCTCAATTTGATTCAATTTGATAACCAAAGTAATATTATACTTAATAGTAATAAATTAAAATAAAACTAGTTAATAATACTATGCTAATACTAAGTGAACGGTTTTATGATAGGCACTATCATAGAGTTTGGGTATGGGGAGTCACAGGGATTCCAGGTGTGTAGAAGAGGGACAGCAGCAGAGGAGTTGACAAGATGTGCAGATAAGTCATTCTACTCATTCTCAGTAGAAAATTAGATGAGACATGAAGCATGATCTGGGACTGCTTAGACATAGCAGGTTAAATGAGCGTGCCTTTGCCCATTCACTAATCTGGACAGCTCAGGCCTAGAGCGGGCTTTCAGAGCTGAGTAGACCAATTCTCTTAAGGAAAGGGTCATAGTCTTGGAAGGTCTAGTCTAGAGGATATTGTTTTAAGTGGGAAAAATTGTCTCCAAAAAGCGTTAGCTATAACATAGATGTACGACCTACATGCAGGAATGACTAGGTGGTGCAGTGGATAGAGCACTGGGCCTGGAGTCAGGAAGATTCATCTCTCCAAGTTGAAATCTGACCTCAGATACTTACTAGCTGTGTGACCCAAGTCATTTAACCCTGTTTGCCTCACTTTCCTTATCTGTAAAATGAGCTGGAGAAGGAAATGGCAAACCACTGCAGTATCTTTGCCAAGAAAACCCCCAAAAGGGGTCACAAAGACTTGGATAGAACTGAAAAACAACTCAACAGCAATGACCTACATAATGAACGGAGAGTTCTAAGGAGTTCTAAAAGTCTCCTTTCACTCCAACATTTATCAAATTAGCTGTCACCTCAGAATACAGGAAGAGCCAAGCTCTGAAGAAAGAAGAGAGAAACATGGTAGCAGTTGATTAGAGGGGAGGCCTAATGGAGGCAATAATTAAGGAGAAAATATCCAGCTAAGGGTACCTAAATAAAGCATCTGTGCTTTAGTTGGGAACAAGTTTGGGTGAGTGCTCTAACAGCTATCAGCTGCAGTGAACTCCAAGGCCATTAAGTTCCTAGTGGTAGACTTAGTCCTGGCCTGCTTTCTAAACGCTGTTATAAAGAGACAAGAAGGAGAGAAGAAGCTTCAATCCTTTTCCATCTTTCAAAAGGTATCACCTTAATATTCTTTGCTGTGTATTCTTCCAGTGCTGATCAATCAGCAAACATCTATTAAGTGCCTACTATATGCCAGATACTTTGTTAGACAAAAATGAAACTGTCCCTGCCTTCAGGAGCTTACACTCAAGAAGTGTGATAGTAAAGCTAACCATAGATTGCTGGAGTCTGTCTTTGGGATAGTACTGTGAGAGAGAAACAGAAGAATCTTATAGGGTAACAAAGAGTTAATAGGAAGGTTTATACCATTTTTGTCATAGGCACATCCCTGGATACTATGGTTACAGACCATCATCTCTTACTTCATGGATTTCTTTCATCTATTGGGGCTCTGACTTCACCAATGGCTCAAAAATCCTCTTTAACCTGAAGCAAGTAGTTTAATAAGTTGCCACAGCCAGAAGACTAACCTGGTAGTCCACCTGTCTGTTGATAAGAAGTCCTTCTAACTTTAATTACATTGGCCCTTGGGCAACATACACACAGTTTGATTACTGCCATACATGAAACATTTCTGGATTAGTGATAGCTGTCTCAGTTTGTGTTCTGTCAGCTGAGCCTTCAGGAACCCAGTGTAAGCCCCTCTTCTGTCTCTCCCACATTGAAGTAAATCTATTTTTACAAGATAGAATCAATTTTTAAATGTCCTATATGAGTTTGCCAGAACCCTAGAGCACATTCTTTTCCACAAGTAAGAACGACCTCTCAAGTTGACTACTGTATAAATCTGAATTTCGTATATCAGATTTGCCTAAATCATGGTGTACCTGAACACCTCTCAGACCAACAAATATCTTCTAGTGCCATGGAGAGCCCATGCAATTTTCTAAGTAATTTGGTTGAAATCAGTTCCAGTGATTTCAAGAATTTTTTTTTAACGAAACTTATTACCAGTTTGGTTACATGCAGTATGATAACTTTCTACCACAGCAACTTTCTAAGACCATTTACTGAGATGTAAAGAGGCAGGGAACTAACTGAACTGGCAAAAGCAGTACATAAACTGATGAAATCAAGAATTCTTGAAGCATTGAAGTATTTACAAATGTTTTTAAAATAAGTCAGTATGTAGGGACCCACAAGGTCACTATGACCTGGGCATTGAGAAAGAAGTGAAAAATGGAAGTCTGTGAGAAAAGAAAAGGTTGGAAG
Organism: Phalanger gymnotis; assembly: GCA_028646595.1. Classification (NCBI taxonomy): domain Eukaryota; kingdom Metazoa; phylum Chordata; class Mammalia; order Diprotodontia; family Phalangeridae; genus Phalanger; species Phalanger gymnotis. Next base: position 481,544,110 of record CM053622.1, on the reverse strand, counting down.
GAGGAGTATCTGCAACTGTTATAGAAAATAAACCAACAAGAAAAACTGGATAAATAAATTCAAAGTAATTTTTAACAAGCCCTAAGGGAACTCCAGTGTCAAGTATATATCTCCCAAGGAAAATCAAATGATGAGAGCAAGGTTAACAAAAACAGACTATGGCCTCATTGTCAGTCAGTCAGTAAGAATTTATTAAGCACCTACTAATATGCCAGGCACAATGTTAAGTGCTAAGGATACGAAAGGAGACAAATGACAGCTCCTTCCCTCATGAGGTTCACAATCTAATGGGGGAGACGAGAGAACAACACATTTACAAACAAACTATATGTTTGTATACATATATATATATACATATATATACGTACAGATATATATATATATATATATACATATGAATAAGAAATGAATCAAAAATTAAGGGGGGTTGGGAGAGGGTTCCTGTAGAAGATGGAATTGTAGATGGAACTTAATGGAAGTTAGGAGGCAAAAATGAGGAAGATGGAGAGCATTCCAGGCATGAGTTACAGTCAGAGAAAATGCCAGAAGCCAAGAGATGGAGTGTCTTGTTTATGGAACAACCAAGAGGCCAGTGTCACTGGGTCAAAGAGTATCTGTTGGGGAATAAGTAAGAAGAATGGAAGGGTAGAGAGGGGCTAAGTTATGAAGGTCTTTGAATACCAAATAGAGTATTTTGTATTTGCTCATAGAGTCAACAGGGAGCCACTGGAGTTTATTGAAACTGAGAATGAATTCTGCTATAGTGAAGCTGTCAGAAAATTTGGACTAACAATGTTTTTCTTTTTCTTGCATTCTTATTCAATATGTTTTTCTTCACTCAATTCTTTGTCCACACTAGAGTACTGGTTTCTGTAAGGTTCCCCCCCTCCCCATAAATAACAAACAAAAGAGAAAACTCTTAATTCTCATTTTTTTCTTTTTACACTTAAAAAAAGTTCTTAAAACCAAACATGAAACATCACGTAGCATTTTATCAAATATGATATTAGAACTTAACCCTCCCCCCTCCAAAAAAAATCGAAAGTTAACATTGACCAAGCCACTTAATGAAAGTATAGAGCAACTTGTTGACTTAAAAATCCCAGAGATGTTTGGTTTCCACCTAGCTTTGGGTATTGAATTAAGCAAAGAAAACTTCTCAAATGACTTCCTGTTCTAAAGATTTTGAAGAGCTCACCTTAAAACCTTTGAGGAATTAAGCTTATTTTAAAGAGCTACTGGAAATTGTTATTCTAATCAATCCAATCCAATCACTTTTAACTTAAAAAAAATTTGCCAGGATAATTACACATCTGTCACCTCTGGGATCGGATATAAGAAGAGGTCTCTTCACTTAATTAAGAGGGAAGAAACAGCAAACATTCACTTTCCCATCCCAGTGTATATATACATATATATATATATATATATATATATATATATATATACACATACACTCTTTATCTTCCGAAAACAGCAGATAGAACAAAATCTCCCCAAGAATATCATGTGAAATATATCCTGCTTCATTAGTTCTTAAGAGAAGCCAGTCTTCAAATCTGTTTTTTCCCCACTGCAGGCATTTCACACACACACACACACACACACACAGACGCAGACATGCATGCACACACACACAAACACATACCCAATGGCCAGAATAGCTAATGCAAAATAAAATATCTCTCTATGCTTATAATCCTCTCACATCTCTGTGAAAATCATCAAATAATGAATACCTTTTTTTTCTGTGTTATTATAAGAGACCCAGGTAACTGCCTTATAGAGATAATCTAATCATGGAAAAATAAAGGACACAGATTATGGGGAATTCAGATTGTGTGACCAAATTTAAAATTTCATATAACCTTCATCACATTAAAAAAAATTAAGCTTTTAGGTTGTGGCTCTTACTGTAGTGTTGACCCAATTTCTACTTTAAAGTGGAATTTCTTCCTTTTTGGTCAGGACAACACACCCTTAGGGATAAATTTTTCGTTCTCAGTTTAAGTTTCCTTCAAAGTTAATGAAAGTGGCTAATTCCCCTGAGCATTGCAGTGGGGAAGAAAAAAAAAGTCATCCTGTGTTACTCTTATAACCTCAATTTTAAGGAAAAAAATCTTCCTGATAAATAATAGACATATATATATACATATATGTACATTATGTAATATACACATATGTGTGTATGTGAATGTGTGTGTGTGTATATATATCCTCATTATGAGATATATTAAGGTGATTTTTTTTCCCAAGGGACTAAATAAACCTGAAGCAAGACATCTGTCCTCCTAAAGGAAAGAGGAATAATCCGAAGTCCTATTGTAGAAGGAATGAAGTTAAGGCTTCTTCTTTGAAAGAGTCACAGGAATGTAGAAGAGTCTGCCAAGAGAAACAGTGGGGGTGGCAAGCATTATAGAATTTAGGGCAGGGCCCGAAGCCTGACTACATCTCTTGGCAAAACAAGGGATGTACTGGGAGTGTGTGAAATGCTCTGTAATTTCTGTGGGTACACTATTAGCAGCACATATAGAAGAGTCTGGGGGTCAAAAGGTGGCTTTTCTATGGTCAGTCACTTAAGACTCTTTAAATTCTTTCCTGTGTGGGAGTATTTGAGATAGTATCGTACAGCACTAAAGTGAAAAACCTGGAACAGTCAATGCTTGTAACCAACTAATATGTGCCAAATGTTGAGATCCTATTTTTGTTAGAATCGGTGAGAATGATAGTGCTCTGAAAGTTATCACTTATAGAATACGACGTCCTTGGAAAGATAATCAATTTTAGTTTAGGGATGCCTAGTTTAAAGAGATACGTCATTGTCTCAGAGAGCGAATCAGTCAGTCACAGCACACTTCTGAGGTGTGTTATTTTGATTTCAAGATAAATCCATGGAAGATGGAATTGTCTACATGCGTTGGACACATTTTCATTTACATAGCCTACAGTTTATGATTTACAAAGCACTTTCCTCAAGACCACCCTGCTAGATGAGTAGGACAAATATTATGATCGTTAATTTACACACAGAGCAACTGAGGCCTAGTGAGATGAAGTCATTTAGTCGACGATATACAGCTGGTTAGTTATTGGAGCTAGGACCAGAAGGCAGATTCAAAACACTCTAAATACCACATTAGCTTTCAGGCACATGCTGACTGCACGTATAACCTTCCCTTAGATTTTCTAAGTACAACCCCTACCTTCACCTTATGATCTGTGGCTCAGCTTTAGATGACTCTCTACACAGCAAAATGGAGATCTGGCACTCTCCCAGCTAGCATTAGGGATATGGATAGCCACAGCCAAAGAAGATAACTCAGGTTTCTAAGGAGTTACTTGGAGAGAGTTGAAGGTGTTATCTAGTTTGGCAATCTACGCCGATAAAATTAGCCAGGTTATTTGTCAAATATCTACTCTACTTTATGCAGTGTAGACATAGCCCCTGGCATGAAAATATTTCCTCTCCTACTGAGTCAACACATCTTTAATTTCCAAATAGATTTTAAAACTGAATGTAGGTTTACAAAGCTTTCTGATCTCTGGACTGGAATAAAAATATGTCAGTTAAGAAATGTCTGGACATTTTTTTTTTCTAAATTACAAGTATATGGACAGATAAGAAATGTTTCAGAGGTATGAGTCTAAACGTTGTTTTTTGTTTTTAATTCCCATAGTTTTAATACAAGGGCAGATCTCAGGTCTAAGAAATTAGGAGAGGATCATGGTAATTCATGTCATAGCTTTGATTTCACTCAGCCTAATCAGTAAAGTCTTAGTAAAAGGAGCAATGGACAAGAGTCAAGAACTTTGAGACTCGCCCTAGATTTGCCATTAATTTACTCTGATTCTGGGCAAATCACTTAGCCTTTCTGGGCCTCATTTTCTGAATTTGTAAATTGAAAGGCCACAGTCTTTTTATGATCCTCATGGCCATCCTCAATATTGTATTGCTAGGATGGGCATGGTTTTGAGATCAGTGAAACTACTGCTGGAGTTAAGTTCCTGAGTAAGAAACAAAAGAGACCAAAAGGCTTGTGTGCTACACAGAAGCCTCACACCTATCTACCATAAATACTTTCTTCAAGAAGGAGAAGGAAGGCACTGAACCTGGCAAGTACTGAACTTCATTGTGAAAAAAGAAATCGTTTGTATTCTAAGAGAAAAGAAATGTCTAGTTGTCAGTGTGGACATCTTTCTGAATCAGCTGTACAAAGGCAATCTGTCTTTTTGTTTGAGGAAAGATCAAAGTCAATACTAAACTAATTTTTTGAAAAACGAGATGTGTACAGTTGAGACAACTCTAATGCTGCCTATTTAAATAAGAGTCTAATATTGATGATAGAATAGGAAATGAAAATTGTGCAGTAATTTTGACGCTAAACTTCTCCCTGAAACAAAGGTCCATATTAAAAATATAAATATTGTTGCAATGATGCTATATGCATGAGAATCATAGAATATTACAGTATCTAAAGAATTAAAATTTAGAGTCACCCAAAGGGCATGGTAGCATGAGTAGACTGCAACAAATTGCCACTTACTACTGGGCCTAAGAAGTATCATTAGAAAAATGTATGTCAGGAAAAGAGAAGACGGATTAGGTGTGAGGAACAGCAGTCTATGATGTTATTGTTCAGTTGTGTCCAACTTTTCATGACCCCATTTGGGTTTCTCTTGGCAAAGATACTAGAGTGGTTTGCCATTTCCTTCTCCAGCTCATTTTACAGATGAGGAAACTGTGGCAAACACAATTGAATCATTTGCCCAGGATCACACAGCTAGTAAGTGTTTGAGGCCAAATTTAAACTCAGAAAGATGAGGCTTCCTCCAGAACCAGCACTCTATCTACTGCTCCACCTAGCTCCCTGTTTCATGTCTAAGATGGTTAGACAAGAACAATGGCTATGAAGACTAGAAAGGTAAGAAGGACCTGGGTTTTGAAGAATTTAAACTGTAAGTATATTTTGTATAGGAGATAAAGGCTGGACTAGTGATTTTACTGGTATAGAGTATTCCCACAAGAAGAAACTCCCTTTTACCAATGCAGGTCAGCATCTTTTTTGGCAAAGATACTGGAGTGGTTTGCCATTTCCTTCATGAATATGGTAACGATCCAAGACAATCCTTAGATAGTTGCCTAGGCCAGAGAGCACTAAGTTAAGTGACTTACCCAGGATCACGCAGGATTACTCAGAGTTGAGTGATTTACCCAGGGTCACACAGCTAGTAAACATCAAAGGTAGGCCATGAGCTTTCTAAAGCCAGCTGTCATTTCTACCTATACCACTCACCCATTATATGTATACATACATATTAATGTACATTTATAATCACACATAATACTTATACACACATACATGGTGTAACTATAAAGTAACAAGATTTAGTTATTTATGGAATTAATCTCCTTGCTCTTTCCATGGACCTTTATACAGTGTAGACATATTCTTCATTTCAGCCATTTCGTGGCATGTAGCCAAAGGGAACATTCTACTGAATCTGAGGGCTACTGAGATTGATTTAGACACTTAGCAAATTGTTGTGAATGAATGACAGTTTTTAAGAGAAATTGCATGGCATAGTAAAACAAATGCTAGGCTTGGAGCCAGGATGGCTTAGGGGTTCAAATCAAAAGAGAATACTTCTTGACAGCTTACTTAAAAGATAGGGATGGGCCAATAAAACTTTCTCCAAAACATTAACATCTCTAAACCTGAATTTAGGAAGAATGGAGTTCGATTTCTGCCTCAGACACTTATTAGCTGTGTGATTCAGGGCATCGCACTTCACTTCTACTTGCCTCAGTTTCCTCATTTGGAAAATGAGGATAATAACCTAACTCCCTGGGTGGTCGTGAGGATAAAATGAGATAATATTTGTAAAGCATTCTGCAAAACTTAAGGACTATATAAATCCTAGTTGTTGTTGTGTTGTTATTATTAGCTAACTCATCGGGAAGAATGAAAGCAATTTGCAAAAAGTCAAGACATAATTCACATCAAAATGCCATGAGATAATTAAAATAGCCAACAAAGGATGGACCGTGCTTGGTAACATAGCATCATCACTCGAGTTCTCAATGTCAAGCTTGGTGTTAAGTAAATGCAGGAAGTCTTTCTAACTGTGTCCCAGTGATAAGATTTTACTCCATAGTCATCACTAATAAAAACAGCTCTTAGTTTTCTTTCGAGCCAGTAAATCTTGATAAGGTTCAGGCTTTTCTCCCAAGAGAATTTTATGAACTGACACTCCCTTTAGGACTAATGAATAGAAGGGGCATGCAAAGCTGTATATTGGGCAGGCTTACATAATAATTAGGTTTGTTTTGTCCAAGACATAATCTAGGCACCTTTGTTGTATGTTTTCCATCCACCAGTAAATGTGGTCCTTATTTATTTTTATTTTTTTCTGTTCATTAATACTTTATTTCTGGAAAACCATTAGTGACACAAAGTTTCCAGTTTTCTAAGCAACTAAAAGCTCCATTCTTGTCATGTTCCTGAAATAGGGGTTCTCTAGTCTAGAGCACTGATGCATGGAGGGCATTCTGAGCAGTGGCACAATGTATATAAACACAAAGTGGTTCCACAAAAGACCCATTGCTGAAGAAAACACAACATTTAGAGCTACAAAACAACCCTGACACTTAGCTAAAAATATCATCAGGCAGACTGTTCTTTTTCGTGGATACATTTAGAAAATCTTTTGGGCTTCTTCTGTTTTCAGGTTACCCACACCCTGATCACTCCCCTTCCAATTTTTCATGAGTTTGCTGGGATGAAAGATCAATAGAGTTGGAAAGTACTGCATTGTGTTCTAGTGAAGAAAGGAAGGGATGACAGTGGCTTTCAGCTAAATTGATTTGCCCCCATTCAGATGGCATACTAATGAAACAAGGATGACTCCAAGTCAGCATAATTGTTTCTAAGAGCTTCACAGAACAGTTTTTAGCTTGGGTAAAAGTAAATAAAAATAAATGAATGAGAGCAACCTGTGAAGCAACAGGCTTTCCTTTACAAAGAAAAGCCAAGTGTGGACACTTCAAATGGTTACATCTTTCTCTATATTGCTGAGTTTTTAGTTTGCAACTATCTCCCTTCACTCATGTCCCTTCTTCCCTTTCCATACATACTAATCAATCAGCAAGCATCCATTAAACACCTACTCTGTGTTAAATGGTCCAAAGTTAGGAAGTCTCATCTTCCTGAGTTCAAATTCAGCCTTAGATACTTAGTAGTTATGTAATATTCTTTGCCTTGGTTTCCTCATTTGTAAAATGAGCTAGAGAAGGAAATGGCAAGCCATTCCAGTATCTTTGCCAAGAAAACCCTAAATGGGGTTATGAAGAGTTGGATGTGACTGAAACAAATGAGCAACCACAAAAACCATGTCATACAGTGGAGACACAAAGCAAGAGGGAAACAGTCCCTGCCCTCAAGGAACTTGCATTCTAATTGAGGAGGAAAAGTGCAGAGATAGATACATACAGGGTATGTGGTAAATGTTTAACAAGTTCTCAAAAAAAAAATGAATGAACAACATACTTTCGAGTTGAATCTTCATTATTAATGCTTTCTCCATATCACTTTCAAAAAAAATCTAGACAGTCAACAAAACAACACATTGAGCCTTGATTTGTAGCATCTGCTTATTTCAGAGGTATAAATGTTCACACTGATAATTTAACAATTGACTTTCTAAAGCTGGTTCCAGAGTACCCCCTGCATATCTATATATGTGTACATATATTATATAAGTGAATATGATAATGATCCAAGACAATGCAAAAAGACTCATGATGAAGCATGCTATCCACTTCCAGAGAACTGATACTGTGTGAATATAGACTGAAACATGCTATTTCTCTTTCTTTTTCTTTCTTTTCTTCCTTCCTTTCTTTCTTTCTTTCTCTTTCTTTCTTTCTTTCTTTCTTTCTTTCTTTCTTTCTTTCTTTCTTTCTTTCTTTCCTTCCTTCTTTCCTTCCTTCCTTCCTCCCTCCCTTCCTTCCTTCCCTTCCTTTCTTCCTTCCTTCCCTCTTCCTTCCTTTCTTTCTTCCTTCCTTCCTTTCTTTCTTTCCTTTCTCTCTTTTTTTCTCTTCCTTCCTTCCTTTTTTTGTTTGAGTCTTCTACAAAATGACTACAACGGAAATATTTTACATGATTGCACATATATAACCCATATCAGATTGCTTATCATCTTGGGAAAGGAGGGAGAGAGAGAGGGATAGAATTTGGAACTGAAAAACTTTAAAAAAACCCAATTGTTTTA
>CM053622.1:481501872-481535339 GCA_028646595.1 Phalanger gymnotis | reverse complement strand
TTCTTTCCTTTCTCTCTTTTTTTCTCTTCCTTCCTTCCTTTTTTTGTTTGAGTCTTCTACAAAATGACTACAACGGAAATATTTTACATGATTGCACATATATAACCCATATCAGATTGCTTATCATCTTGGGAAAGGAGGGAGAGAGAGAGGGATAGAATTTGGAACTGAAAAACTTTAAAAAAACCCAATTGTTTTACATTGTTTTAACATGCACGTTGGGGAAAATGAAATGTTATTAAAAATAAGTGAATGTTATATTTATGTTATATATGTATGTATACACACACTACCTCATATATATATCTTTCTCTCCACTCAAACAGCCCTCATCATCTCAGATCTAAACTATTGTAATAGCATCATAATTGGGAGGACCCTTATGTCTTTGACTCCAATCCATCCTCGCACTCAAATGCCAAAGGAATTTTCCTAAAGAGCAAGTCTGACCATGTTGGCTCCCTACCCAGCAAACTCCAGAGGCTCCCTATTACCCCCAGAATCAATATCTCTGGCATTTAAAGCCCTTTAAAGGTGGTCATTCCTACCTTTCTGTTCTTCTTGCATTTTACTCTACTCATTTATCATCTATGGTGCAGTTACATTGACCTTCCTGCTGTTCTTCACCCATAATTCCTGGCCCAACTCACTGCCTTTTCACTTGTTGCCTCCTCTGCCTGGAATTCTCATTCTCCTCACCTCTGGCTTCTGGTGTCCCTGTCTTCCTCAAGACTCAGCTCAAATCCCATCTTCTGTAGGAAGCCTTTCCCAGTCCTCACCACTCTAGCCTTCTCTCTCTACTAATATTCCATTTAAGATTAAATATCATTTACGTACATAGTTATTTGCATGTTATCTCTCCTATTAGAATGTCACATCCTAAAGGACAGGGACCATAATTTTGTCATCCTATGTATTTTGCAGGGTTATTGCTGTGCCTGGCACATGGTATATTGCTGATCTAGGCACTTAATAAATGCTTGTTGGCAGACTGACTGAATAATAGTTTGGGGGGAAGGGCACTAGCTGGTGGAGGAATCTGGAAAGGTTTCATGTAGAAAGTGTTTTTTGAAGGAAACCAAGAATTCCAAGAAGCAGAGATGAGCAGAGAGTGCATTCTAGACACAGCCAGTGCAAAAATAGAGAAATAATAGATGGGATGTCACGTGTGAAGAATGACCAGTAGGTCAGTAGGACTGAACCACAGAATGCATGGGAGTAATGTGTAAGAATGCTGGAAAAGGGTTGAGGGGCCAGGCTGGGAAGAACTTTAAATTCTGAAGGAATTTGTATTTGATCTTAGAGGTAATAGGGAACTACTAGAATTTATTGTGTAGGGGCAGAGGGCAGGGGCAGATCTGCTTTTTAGGAAAATTAATTTGCCAGCTATGTGGAGGATGAACTGGAGTGGAATGAGAGCTGATTAAGGAACACCAACCAGAGAGCTATTGCAATAATCCAGGCAAATTCATGGCTTGCACCAGGGGGATGGTTGTGTGAATGATGAGAAGGGGAAATGTATAGGTGAAGTTGTGAAGGTAGAAATGAGAAGACATGAGAAAAGATTGGCTATGTGGGGTCACATTCAGTGTGAGTGAGAAGTTGAGGATGATACCTAGGCTGTGAGCCTCAGGGACTGGGAAGACGGTAGCATCCTTGACAGTAATGGAGAAGTTTACAAGAATAGTGTGTTTAAGTGGAAAGATAATGAGTTCTCTTTTTGAAATAGTTTGAGGTGCCTATGGGACATCCAATCCACAATGCCAAATAGGAAGTTGCTGGAGCAGGACTAGGTTCTAAGAGAAAGGGCTAGATCTATAGATCTAGGGGTTATCTGTAGAGAGAAAAGGAATTGATTAAGTCAGAATATGAGAAAACAGAGAGAAAGAAGGCCTATGTAATTCATAATTGGACGTGAGATTAGGTAGTTATTGAACTTCTCTGACACCATGTGCAGAATGTTTCTGTTTCAGAAGCCGACATACCGTCCTTTCTTACACAAAGGAGATAAATCTGACTGAGTCTGCAGCACATATCCTGAATTACTTCACCTCAACTAGGCCTAATATGAGGATAATTGTGGAATGAAAAAAATTGGCCTTACAGTCTTAGGTCTTCTCATTTCCCTACAGGTCCTTCTAGTGTCAAAATGTTTTACTTTGCAAAAGGATTAATAGGGACTATCTCTATAATCTCATGACCATCAAAAAAAAAAGTCCTCATCCTGTCATGAAACTATAATGAAGTCAATGAAAGCAGTTGTGAATTAACGAATTAGTTAGATAAAAAGTTACTAAGTCCTTTTATCTACTAATCAGATAAATGTCTGAACTCAATTATTCCTTTGTCAAATTGCCTTAAAGAAATGAAAAACCCAGAGTCTATATTTAATTTAGCCTTGGATTATGATTTCATCCATAGGGAAACTACCATTGCAGAAACTCCCTCCACCTATGCAGATTTGCCACTTTTCTGACACTTTTAATTTTAGATAATTGCCTGGAGCACTGAGAGGTTGAGTGATTTTGAGTCATACAGTATGCAGAGGCAATGTTTGAACCAGTGTTTGAGCCTTCCTGACTCCAAGGCCAGACCTCCAGACTACTTCCCAATCCAGATTTATTTTGACTCGATCTGTACTTCCTATACTAAGGATTTTGTTATATATTAAAGACATAAGTGTTTTGGAGCCCTTGAGCTATCTAAAAATTAACACAAACAATTTTTTAATTGAATAAGAGACAGAACATCATAGGTGTCAGCATGACATAAATATAAAAGGTCATAATTAGAATTATTGGGTCGTGATCTAGGAAAAGATGTTTTCGTGCATTTTTCCCTGAATCTAAAGAAAACTTCCTGATATGAAATTAACATATTTTTAAATATTACACATTCCATAGAGTTATGCTATGACAACATCCACAACAGTAATAAACATTTACTATATATAGCCAGACAGCTAAATGGCACAGTGGATAGAGTTCCAGACCCAGAGTCAGGAAGATTTGAGCTCAAATCCAGCATCACACAGATTGGTAATCTTCATCAAGTCACTCAACTCCTGTCTGCCTCAGTTTCCTCATCTGTAAAATGAGGATAACAAACAGCCTCTCCCTCCTGGGTTTGTTGTAAGGATAAAAATAAATAATATTTGTAAAGTTCTTTTTTTTGTAAGCTCTATATAAATGCTTGGTGTTATTATTAAATACCCAGCATAACACCAGGCAATGGGAGAGCTAGAAAATGTAGCTAAGAGGACTCTTAGCCCTCAACAAACTTTTAGTCTAGTAGCTTATAGAGTCACACTCCTACTAGCATATTTAAAAAAAAATTAATTTATCTATTTTTAGTTTTCAGCATTCACTTACACAAGATTGTGAGTTCCAGATTTTCTCCCCATTTCTCCCCTCCCCCCACCCAAGACAGCATGCATTCTGATTGACCCTTTCCCCAATCTACCCTCCCTTCTATCACCCCACTCCCCCCCATTTCCTTCCCCCTTATTTTCTTGTAGGGCAAGATAGATTTCTATACCCCATTGTCTGTATATCTTATGTCCCAGTTTCATGTAAAAACAATTTTTAACATTTGTTTTTTAAACTTTGAGCTCCACACTCTCTCCTTTCCTCCTTCCCCACCCACCCTCACTGAGAAGGCAAGCAATTTGATGTAGGTTATACATGTGTAGTCATGCGAAACATTTCCATAACAGTCATGTTGTGAAAGACTAACTATATTTCCCTCCTTCTTTCCTGCCCCCATCTATTCTATTCTCTCCTTTGACTCTGTCTCACTTCAATAGCGTTTGCTTCTACCAGCACATTTTAAACTGAAAAATCAAATGCCATATCAGAATTTTACTTCAGACTACAGCAAAACTTAGCCTACATGTAAATATAGAAAAAAGAGCACAAACAGCTTTGGAGTCTGGGATACTTGGGAACTAGGGAGCACTTCACACTCTTGCCAATGAACAATAAGCTATACCAGAACTGTGGCAAATTTATAAAATAAGAGACATTCCCCAATTGATAAATAGTAAGGAATATGAACAGGCAGTTTTCAGAAGAAATCAGAGTTATCAGGAGTCATTAAGTTTGAGTCCCTTTGGAAGAATTTGTGTGCAGTAACACAAAATGCAAAATTAATTCATTGTCATCTCTTTGAGATAGAACTCTTGAAAGTTGAGTCCATAGGCGCTTGAAATTTTATTTAGAGTGTCAGAAAGTTAGGGGCTGATGTGACCAAGACTTAGGAAAAGATTCATTCAATTCAAGGACTTGTAAGGCACTTTGACTTTTGAGATTTCTTTTTCTTGTCCTAAGCCTTTTTTTTGCAAACTAATTCTTCTAATTAGACTTATTCCTATATATACCATACTCCAAAGGCATATGACTCTGTTGTTGTCAAAATTTATGATTAAATTAATATAAACTCTCACCATCCATTACAGTGTTATCTTTGAGTTTTACTTATGACTCAAAGATGCTAATGTAGTGAAACATCTCCATACTGATAAATTATACAAAAAAAATTAGGCTAATTTGTTAGTCCAAATATAGAAAGTTGGTACGGAGTGCTCCTTGACTTCCATTTACTTAAAAGGCATCTCGTAGGAATTAGAGTGTAAATGTTGAAACCAAAAATAGTCAACTTTTTGTTCTCTCTGGATAGTGAACACATTTTCTGATGTCTTTCTCTTTTTGCTTTTTCTAAATTACAATTAGAGTGTCTACCAAATTGGATTCCTAAAATACAGTCTGGGGGTTGTAACCTTGGGGAAATTTTCTTACAGGAGTATCAAAAGGAAGTACAGATAAGTCTGATGAACTTTTTTTCTAAACGAAAACCTTTTTTGAAGGACTCCCCAACACATTTTTGCTGCTAAGATATGTAGTAAAGATATTCTTAGCCTCTCCAAATAAAACAGAGGGAAATTCTTTTTTAAAATTCACCAATTTGGGGAGAACCTCTAGTCTATGTTGCCATAGGTTCCTTGTACCAGGTATGTCACCCTTGGACACAGGCATAGTTCCTAGAGATTGCTTTGGGCGCTCGTTTGTCCAGGCCACTTTAAATAGACTGACAATGTAATAAAAGTCTAGTAACAGAATGGAATGTTTAGTTTGTTCAAACAACTTGAACATGCTAACACATAGCATCATTTTTATAAATATTTACACACATGGCTTCAAATAGTCTTTTTTGTAGTATGATGTCACATTGCTAGTCAGGTCAGGATAAGGGTCACCATCCTGACTTTATCTCTAAGGGAGTCTGGCCCTTATGAATTCTGCTCACCAAGTCAAGGAGTTGTCTCTCAGGCCAAGACTAAGGGTGAATACTTTGGATCACAGTCAGGGCTCTTTACCCATAGAGCCAATTTATAGGATCATCATGCTAAGAATTTAGATTCAGCCCTGTGTAGCAACATTATCAATTAATGACATTGTTTTGATACTGCTTATATTTCTTTAAAAAGTTATTTTTAACATTCTTTTTTTAAAATTGAGTTCCAAATTCTCTCCCTTTCTCTAACCCGTCTCCCAACCACTGAGAAGGCAGGCAATATGGAATCAATTATATGTGTGAAATCATGTAAGACACATTTCTATATTAGCCACGTTGCAGAAGAAATGTGAGAAACTTATACTTCAATTTGCACCCAGAATTCTCTCTTTGGAGGTAGATAACATTTTTCATCATGAGTATTTTAGAATTGCCTTGAATCATTGTATTAATCAGAGGAGATAAGTCTTTCACAGTTGATCATCATATAATATTGCTATTACTGTGTATAATGATCTCCTGGTTCTTCTCACTTCACTTTGCATCAATTCCTACAATTCTTCCCAACATTTGCTGAAACCATTCTCCCTCATGATTTCTTATAGCACAGTAGTGTTCTGTCACAATCACATACCACAACTTGGTCAGCCATTTGCCAATTGATTGGCATCCCTTTAGTTTCCAATTCTTTGTCACCACAAAAAGAGCTGCTATAAATATTTTTGTACATATAGGACCTTTTTCCTTTTCCTTTGATCACTTTGGGGTACCAACCTAGTAGTGGTATTGATGTCTCAAGATATACACAGTTTGATAGCCCTTCGGGCATAGTTCCAAATCATTATCCCAAGTGATTGTAGTGGTTTCCAACTCCACCAACAGTGCAGTGTCCCGATTTTTCTACATACCCTCCTGCATTTATAATTTTCCTTTTCTGTCATGTTAGCCTATCAGATAGGTGTGAGATGGTACCTCAGTGTTTTAATTTTCATTTCTCTAATCAGTAGTGATTTAGAGAACGTTTTCATATGACTCCTGATAACTCTGATTTCTTCTGAAAGCTGCCTGTTCATATTCCTTGACCATTTATCAATTGGGGAATGTCTCTTATTTTATAAATTTGCCTCAGTTCTGATATAGCTTGTTGTTCATTGGCGAGAGTGTGAAGCACTCCCTAGTTCCTAGCCATTCCTCAATTGATGGGCATCCACTTGATTTCCAATTCTTTGCCACCACAAAAAGAGCTGCTATAAATATTTTTGTACATACAAGTTTCTTTCCCACTTGTATGATCTCTTTGGCATACAACCCTAGAAGTGGTATTGCTGGGTATGCACATTTTTATAGCCCTTTGGGCATAGTTCCAAATTGCTCTCCAGAATGGCTGCATCAGTTCACAACTCCACTAAAAATGTAACAATGTTCCAATTTTCCAACATCCTCTCTAGCATTTATGATTTTCCTGTTTTGTCATGTTAGCCAATCTGATAGGAGAGATGTGGTACCTAAGCATTGTTTTGATTTGCATTTCTCTAATCAATAGTGATTTAATGCATTTTTTTCATATAACTATAGATATCTTTAATTTCTTTCTCTGAAAACTGCCTATTCATATATTTGACCATTTTTCAATTGGAGAATGACTTATCTTTGAGCAAATTACTTTTAACAGGTGAGTAAGGTAAGACTCAATAAAGTTGTCAATTCAAAAATCTAAACTCCTATGCCTTATTCATGAGACAATGCTTTATACCCTCAAATGAAGCTCACTTATCCTTATTTTAGACACAATTGCGATGGGAGAGGTTATCTATTTTCCAAGATCATAGAAGGATGGATGCAGTAAATTAGCTATTTACTATAGCTATTAAGAGCAGGTAGATTGGCAGCAACAAAAAATGAAAAATACTAAATGAAGAAATAGGAAAAAACTACTATAACAGACATAAAAATTCAAACATAGCAATGTTGCGTCATTGCAGAGAGGCAAAAAAAAGCTTACTATGTTTCTTTACCACAAAAATATAAATGTATTATAGGATGATATGAAAAGTGATGTTCAGAAGGAGAACTTTTTGTTGTTGCTCAGTTTTCTCCTATTCTCTATGACCCCATTTGGGGTTTTTTTTTTGGCAAAGATACTGGAATGGTTTGCCATTTCCTTCTCCAGCTCATTCAACAGATGAAGAAACTAAGGCAAACAGAGCACAATGACTTGCCCAAGGTCACATAGCTAGCAAATATCTGAGGCTGGATCTTATCTCATGAAGATGAGTCTTCCTGGTTCCAAACACAGCATGCTATCCACTGAGCCACCTAGCTGCCCCAGAAAGAGATCTATATAGCAGATAAAATCTAAATTGTGTTCTGTAAGCACGGTTTAATATGGCAAGAAAACATAAAACATTTTGTAAAGATCCCCAATTTGGTTAAAAACATTTTTGAGGTGTTAGTGCTTAAACGTTTAAGTTTTTGTTCTCTAGAAAATTAACTTTCATGTAGTGAGCATCTCATCCCCAGACAAAGTATAAATGAAGCATTACTGTACCTCCTCTATGTTTATCAGACTTAGATGAAGTAAACTATATTTTAGAAAGTTTTAATGGTCTCTGATAACTCTAGAAAGGCTTCCTGCTAAAATTAGCTGAATCTTAGAATAAGTAGAGGATGAAGTCTTGGCAGAGAGAGAGATGGTTTCATAGGACAGTAGAAAAAAGAAAGAAAGAGACATAAGGATCCACTGTGGAAAATGTTCAGAGGCATGAGAGGCAATTATAGGAGTTTTGAACAAGTAGGTGTAATAAGCAGAGGGAACAACCCTTAGTTAAGAAGATAAAATAAGCTGCTGTTTGTCCACAAGCCTATTGTATTTTACAGCTTATTCTTATGGGGAAAAAGAAAAAAAACAACAAGAAGCAAACAGACTATTAGATATTTAATCCATAAATATGCCACAAGTTTGGGAAAGATTAAGGTCAGTCTCCTACACCTTTGAAATCAACAGTATAATGCAATGACAATTGAGTTGCTTCAGGTGCCATGATACGTGTGTCTCCCTGAGGCTTACCCATTTATAAACAGATAAACAGTTAAATATGAAAATTCCAAGCCTGTCTTTGGTTACCAAAGACCAAATTGTTTTCAATAGATTTAGTCTTGTGGATGGATTTTATGTTATAATGTTTTAAATTGTTAGTCTTCATCTGGTATATGTGGTTAATTAGAATATCAACTTGCTTCAAACAGTCTGTTTCCTTATATTCTTGATATATAAAAAATCACAGTTAAGGGGGAAAAGTTGTAGCCCTTTGCTGCTGAAGAGCTAAGCTGGGCTTAACCAGTGTGTGTAGGACAAAATCAGGTTACCAGGCATTACAGTCAAAAATATGGACCTGGGGAAACAGAGCAGCAAAGAGGAAGTAAGGTCGGGAGCACGGGAAGTCAAAGTCTGCAAAATGCTGTGTGTGTGTTTGGTGAGTATCATATGTGATACTTGGGGCACTTCAGTAGTATGACCAGCTCACACAGGCTTACATGCTGCCTCTGTAAACCTACAGGAAAATAGGTTAGCACTTTACTGATTAACCAGTGAGGAAATGTCACATATAATTCTCCCACCAAGCAAAACTATACTTGACAGTCACCAGCCCAATGGTCTTTCCATGGTCACTTAGATCCACATATAAAAGTTCCTCTATAGTGCACACATTCTGGTCTTCCACCTGGACAAGAAATAGTTGGGCACAAAAAAGAAACCCTCATTATTCTTTCATGTGCACGTGTGTGTATGTGTATGTGTGTGTATACACACATATGTATATATGTTTATACCCACATATAAACACACATACATACATATTAAATACACACATATACAGCCATACACACATATACGTATACGTGTGTGTATATATGTATGTGTGTGTGTGAGATCAGCTTTTTATAGTAGCCAGAAAATGGAAATGAAGTAGCTGTCTTCCTACTGGGGAATAACTAAACAAATTGTATATGAGTAAATTGAAATACTATTGTGCCATAGGAAGTAATGAAATGGATAATTTCAAAGGAAACTGGGAAGATGTCTATGAACTGATGCCAAACTAAGGAAGCAGAATAAAGAGAACAATTTATACAATTATAACAGCGTTATAGAGAAAAACAGCTTTGAAAGGTTTTAGAACTTTTATCAAAAAATGATAGCCTATAAATGGAGATAAAACATGCTATTCACCTTCTAATGGAGAGGTGATGAATTTAGAATACAGAAAGAGACACATTTTCAGGCATGGCTAACATGGAAATTGTTTTGCTGAACTGTGTAGATCTGTATCAGAAGATTTGTTTAGACATCTTAAAATTTGCTTAATCAGGGATGGTGGGAAGGACAGATTAATTTTTTTAAGACTTATTACTAGAAAATTTGTTTAAAGTATTGATAAATTTTCAAAAAAAATCATTGATTGCATAAGAATTCATTCTGGGAGAAACTGATTAGAAAACAAACTTGTTTAACAATGCTGACATAAAATGAAAAACATAGATTTTTCACAAGCATTATAAGATAATAGAAATTCAGAATTCATTTGAAGGGTCAGTTTGGCCAAGAACTCAGCCAAGGAAGTTTAGACCTGGTTATGAGGTCACCTCACCTAGGTTGCTAGGTTCTCCCTGAAGCTCTGTTAATTATTATTTGTGTGACCCTAGGTAAGTCACTTCCTATTACTAGACTCTATTATTCTCATATGTAAAATGGGGGGGGGGCTTGAATCTGATGATCTGAAGCCCCCTTTCATCTCTGAAGTTCTCTGTTTTCTGGTAACATAACCTTGGTTCTATCAGAGATACATCTGAAAAGGGGGAAATGACTTAGCCTTTTTTTGTCAAAGTAGAATAAATAATCTGGACCTATCTCTTGAGGGTTGTAGAAAGAAATAATATTCATAAAGCATTCAGAAGATCTATTTTAAAATAAAAGCAGTGTTGCTGATATTTTCATATTAGTTTAAGGGTTTACTGAAGTGATTTTAAATGTGAGGCTCTAATATGAACTCCATGTATTGTAATGAAATAAGGCATATGCTGCATGATCTTGGCAGGAAATAAGAGTTTGTAATATACTGTTTATATTTTGAGGGAGTCGGAATCTGAGAAGAGATCTGGAGGCCAGTTTAATGTAAGCTTTGAGATGAATCCCTTTTCAGCACTGGCCAACTCATTTGACCTGTGCTGAAGTTTCTTCTTCTGTTGACCGGGAATAACAAAGTCCCACTCCATTACTACAACTGAGAGGAATAATTTACAAAACTTCAGAGCTTATACTGTACCTCCTGTAATCAGCATTTCTTTGAAATTTAATAGTTTACCCTAGTTAAGATTTGTAACTTGTCCCCTTTTCTTTGCTTCCTCCTGACATTTTTCACTGTGATAGCACTCACATTCTCTTAAACACATGGTTACTGATAGTCATAGTGCTACAAACATAGTAAACCCTCAATAAAAGTTCTTGGAATAAATGAAATGAAGAATTAGGCTCAACTGATAGTTGATGAGACTAATACTTATACTAGGCATTACACTTTAAGTGGATTTGAAGTAGATTCCTAGGCCTACATCTATGCCAGATCATAGGTCACATTTTTATATGTTGTTTTAAAAATTATTCTTTTTAAAAAAATTATTTTATTTTTAATTTATGGGCTCAACCTCATGGACTTCTTTTTTTGCTTTAAGGTTTATAAAGCACTTCCCTCATGTTCTCTTTCTAAGGGAAGCAATATAATTATTATTATCCTTATTTTATAGGTGAAGACATCTAATTTTAGAAGGGATCTAATTTACCTATGATCAATAAATCAATCAACAAGCATTATTAAATGCTTATTCCTACTATGACACTGTCAAGTGGTTCAATGAATATAGTACTGGACTTAAAGACTCGATGTCTTGAGTTCAAATTCTGCCTTAGACGTTAGCTACATACCCATGGGAGAGTCACTTTATCTCTTTCATTCTCAGCATCCTCACCTATAAAATAATAGTACCTACCTCCCAGGTAGGATTAAATAAAATAATATGAGTAAAATGTCTTGCACTTAAAGTGCCATACAAATGTTAGCTAATGTTACTCCATGGCCAGGAATTCTCTGAAGTGTTGGGGTTAGAAAGGCAAAGGTCACATAGCAAGTATAAGAATCTAGGTTGGACACCAGGTGTCTCGCCTAAATATGTCCCTCCTTTCCACAAGAGGACATTGCCTCCGAGAGTTAGAATTGGGCAGCTTATTTGACTATTTCCACGTTGGTCAAACCTGATAAGTGAAGCCCCAATGGATATTTTTTGTCCTAATGTGGCCAATTATTTTAACCATAAAGGCAACATGAAAAATTTAAGAATTGTGAAAAATCCTTGTTTGCAAGTATTAGCCTACACAAATTAGCTGAAGATATTACTAGCGTTATAGACAAATCCTCTACTGATTCCAATTTCAGCCATTTGTAAACAAGTAAACTTTCATCCACAGTATTTTAGGAATCTAGTTCCACCTGTTTCTGTCCAGCTAAGGCCCCAATCACTGACAGCAGGCCAATTTGGGAGGATTGTTTTGGGTACAACATGACGTGCCAATTCGTTGTGCACTATATCTCCTTAGTATAGCAGATGTGGTAACTTTCTTAAAGCAAGTACCCCTACTGGTCCTTTGATTCATATGAAATAACTAAAATAACAATCTTTATCTCCAAAAAGGTACAGAGTACTATTTTGGAATTAAATTGCGAATCTTCTGTCTCTGTGATCCGAAATGGAGTTTTTACTTGTCTGTTAAATGATATTCTAAGTGGTAATTTAGAAACAATAGAAACCTCAAAATATAGAATCTTCATTAATGATGGAAATATTGAGTTCAGTTTTCATACCTGGGCTGAGTCAATCTTTTAAAAAGCTCATCTTGATTTCAGAATCCATTGATAATTATGAACTAACAAGCTTTTCAAATTCTTTTTTCTTTCTTGGATCAGATCTGTACCTTATACTTTGGCATAAGGTCTCTGGTTCTCCTACTTCAGCTCCTTTCTCTTTGATGTTAATTTGCATACAATTATCTTTTCCTTACTTATTCAACTGAGAGCAGAAGTGGTGGTGGAGTAAACATTCCTTGATCCAAGAAAGAGAAAATCAGAGAAAACAGGGGTAGCTAGGAGATACAGTGCATAGAACACTGGGCCTGGAGTCAGGAAGAACTGAGTTCAAATCCAGCCTCAGATATTTACTAGCTGTGTGACCCTGGGCAAGTCACTTGATCCCTATTTCCCTCAGTTTCCTCATCTGAAAAACAGGGATAATAATACAGATGTTGTGAAGATCAAATGAAATAATAATCATAAAGCACTTAGCACAGTGCCTAGCACATAGTAAGTGCCACATAAATGTTAGTTGTTATTTTTCAGTGCCTAGCATGGTGCCTAACACATAGAAGGCACTTCATAAATCCTCCTTTTCTCCCTTCCTCCCTCCCTTCTTTCCAGTTCTGTCTCTGACACTAGTCACATGTGTTAGGAGCCTGTTTTCTTCATCTGTAAAATAAGGATGCTATTTATATAATGTTTATATCATGTTTACAAAGCTCTTTCAGAGACACAGCTTATTGAGGAGGTGGGTAGGTATTACCTACCTCATTGGGTTGTCGGATGATAACAGTGAGATAGCAGATATGAAAACAATTTGTATAACAAACTACTCAGTATTATATAAAACAGGATGAGATTTTATGGAATTTTGTGTTTTTAGTTCTTCATGACTGAAGTGATGTACATGAGAAAAAAATGGTATGCTGATGGCAATTCCAAAAATTATTCTCTCTTATCTGACTATTTCTTTACCAAATAGTCAGATTTTAGGCATGAAACCAAGTTAAATGGAACAGAGAAATTAGAAAGATGACTGAGTCCTAGAAGGAAAGGAATAGTGCTGAGAAACTGTCCCAAAAGGATGGAGCCTCATTTTATTAAAGAGACAGGATACCTTAAGGACATATTAGGGGTAATCCTTTTCAAGGAGACAGAATGTTTTGTACAAAAAAGCAAGCTTCTGGAAATAGTCAAACTAAAGTAGAGAAAACAGACAAGGAGTCGCAAGATTAGATGGCAGATTAAGCAACACAGAACTTTACAAATATGGACAGCAAGTGGTCATGCTTCATAAGAAGAATTCTTTTGAGTGGCGCTTCATCTGTGATAGAGACCTTCTGAATACCTTTATTTTGTCTAAAGTATGCATACTAAATGACCTAAGGCCTCCAGTGTAACTTTGATGCTTTGAGCATTGAAGAAAGTATATAGAATTTTCCTTCTGAAATCTTCACCCTAAAATCCCTAAACTTACAATGTAAGTAATGTCCAGACAAACGTAGGGCAATCAGCACTAGAATAATACCATAATCTCCTATCAGAGATATGCCTCCAGAGGTCCAGAAAGGGCTATAGTTTATCCAACCACAATAGGTTGAATTCCAGTGATGAGCACTGAGGGTGAGGGGGAGGAGGAGAATAATGAATTCAATTTCCCAGTTAACAGTAACTCTGCTGTGCTCCCCACCCCACAGCAAGAGCAACTTCAGAGAGATTCCAGGTTGTTCCCTAAAGTCTTAGATATTTCCTCTCTTGCTTTCAAACAAATTAGGATAAATTGAAACATTCAAGATCTGCAAAAAAAAAAAAAGGCTTGAGATGGTTTGGAAAACAAACATGTAAGCTAAGGTATATCACTACTACCAGTGATATATCCTTTCATGATTTCCTTTTGTTCATCCTGACCTACACCAAAGAGAAACCACCACAAATAATGGAGTTAGTGTTATTTTCACTCTTTACAACTACAGCATTAAATTTCCTGAGATCGTTTTCTAAGGAGACATGGGCAAGAGTAAAACAGGGGTTTTGCATTAGGTTACCTCTGGTCTGGGGGTGCTTGGTTTATTTTTCAAGACTACTTATTGGCAAAAAAATAAAAAAAAACCTAACCCTTTTTTATTTTTAAAAGATTATTCCATTGCATAAAAAGAAGCTTAATAACATTGAAATAAGCTTGCAAAGGATGAATCTTAAGAAAATGTGGGGACATTTCTCAACATTTCTAAGTAGTACTCACTCTCTAATATTTTCTTCTTCCAAAAAAAGTAGAGGTCAACTTGCTTGGGCCAACATTAAACCCATAATGAGAAGCAGATTGTCATAAAGGAAAACCTAAAAGTCCAACATGAACTCTCCATCATGTCCCTGGACTGAGTCATAGGATACTAGAGAACTAAAAACTCAAAACTTCTGGATCACGTAGACCAGGTTTTCGATAACCTGTTTTTGCGTCGTGGATCCCTCTTTTGGTCTAGTGAAGTCTAGGGATCTCTTCTCAGACTAACATTTTTAAATACATAAAATAAAATACATAGTATTACAAAAGAAACCAATTTCATTGAAATGTGGTTGTAAAAATATTTTTAAAAACACCTAAATTCTTGTGCTTCCTGAAATCTATCCATAGACCCCAAGTTAAAAATTCCCTCTCTATTCTGAGGCCTTCACTTTATTGATAGGGCAAGTGACTTGTCCAGGGTCATAAAGCTACTAAATGACAGAGAATCGAGATCTCCAAATGTTGAGACCAGACTGTAGATAGAACGGGCTGCTTCAGACATTGGCTCTAGGGAAAACAAAAATTATGCTTATTTTTAAAACTTGGAGGGAAACTCATATGCCTCTTAAGAGAAATAAACCAAACCAATACGTGCGTATCTATACCCTGCAGCATTTCTTCTGTGATCCACTATTTCACCTCCTAGGTCATTTAAAAAAGTAATAAAAAAAACTGACTACTATCCAATTCTATTCCTGTCCTTTCCACATATTTGACCAAAAGGCTGAATGGGTTGGTCCGGATTGAGTCAGCAAAAGAACCATCAGCCCATTCGGCGTACAAAAGCTGCTTGGAAGCACTGGGAACTCGGTAGAGTCTAGTTTCTCAAGGCGCGCCCCATTTCTCAACTCCCTCTCCCCAGTCCAGATGCATCCAGGCAGCAAGAGCTAGCCTAAGCCGAGAGCCCTCTCACCTTGTTACTAGCTTTTTTAACCCCCTTTGGCACAGCGGAAGGCAGAGGAAGAGCAACCACAGTAAAACCGCTCTTCTTCCAGGTGTATACACGGTTTGGTTTGGCTAGACAGAAATTCCCCTTCCTGACTTGTCAGGGGCTCAGCACCTAATACACACCTAAGTGAGATCGCAAGGGTGCCCGAGGGCACTAGGATTAACAGTCCAGGGAGGCGTTCTGCCGCCGATCAACAGGCATCTTTAACTTGCTGTGAGTGCCCGACAGGTGAGGAAATGCCACGCAAACAGAAGTCCCCTTACTAGCCCCTTCCACTCGACGAAAACCCCTAGTCCTGGCCTCCTTCTGCCCTCCTTTCCCCTCCCCACGCCCAGTGACTTTCAGCATCCGCACGAATTCCCTTGGTCTCCCTGCACTCCTCCGGCATCCAGAATCGAACAGCCCAGGCAGGGTGAGGGGGGTAGGGACGACACCTTCTGCAGCCTCCCTGCGGCCAGACAGCTCCTCCACCCCTACCCCCGACCCGTCCCATCTCCGGTTCGGGGACTGGACAACTTACCGCATAGTGGAGCTGGGGCTTCTCATTAAACACTGAGTCCCCCATGCTTCTCTTAGAAGCCAAGACCAGGGTCTCCAGGCTTTTGGAGGCAGCGTCTGTAGCCGTCGCCAACAGCAGCTGCAGGGGTGCGATCGGCCGGGGCGCTGCTGGAGCACCCGGACTGTCCCCTTTCCTTCTTCTTCTCCTCCTCTCCTCCCCTGCTTCCCTGGACGCGGACAGGGCGAGAGCTCCGGTCCAACCCTATTTCACCACCATCCTGCTGACAGCACCAGCTTTGCTCGCAGTTGAAAACCCGTCGGCTGCTTTTTTATTTTGTTGGTTTAAAAAAACCAAAACACCACAAGCCACTGCAACAGAACACACATACAGAGACTCGCAGACACGACCCCTCTCACGTTGTGAAGCTGGAAGGGAAGAGGAGGAGGAGAGAAAGAAAGAAGGAGGAGGCTGTCAGAAGCAATGGGCGGGCATTTAATTCCTTCCGCTCTCCGTGGGCCAGACTTGCTGCTGCGGCTGCTGCTCGGACTGCTGTTGCCAGCTGTTGGCAGCGAGACCTGCAGTTTGGTTTCCAGCCGAACAACAGGTGTAGGGCCAGATCTTCCTACCTGCGGGCTGCCAACCAACCCTGTCCCACCTCTTTCAGTGGAAGAGGGATAAGCTGTGCAGGGCTGGAAGGCTAGTAAAACTAACTGAAGGAATCCAAGTAAGTCTAGAGGAGTTTATTGTAAAATAGTGGCCCCAGGCCCTACTCCAGCTCTGAGTTCTGAGCCCTCTGAGTATCAGACTATTCCAACTAATGGGATTTTTTTTTTAAAGGCTTGCTTTCATTTTTACACACAGTCTACCACTTCTGGTTACCACTAGCGTGCAACTGAACTGGGGGAGTGTCTGCTTCGGGGCCCAGGGGGATGGGAGTGCAGTGATTGCTACCCTTGGGGAGGGGCTGCGCTAAAGATTGCAGGTTTTGCAAACATAAGACTCTAGAGGGGGAAGCCTGGAATTCGAGGGGCATTTTTGAGCTTAGAAGGTACTGCAGGGCATTATTTCACAGAGTAACTGAGGAGCGCTGCTGGCTAGGAAGAGGGGGAGCTTCTGGCTTAGATCTGTGAGGCACTGTAGGAATGGGGTGTGTTGCTATTCTGGACTGGGGATATTGATAAAAGGGCGGGGAGGAAGCGAGAGTTCAAGGATGGGTGTGGGGAGGGGGAGATCTGTTTTGTTTAAGCAATGAAAAAACTTTGCAAAACCTTTAAGATCAAAGAGGGGGAACAACTTTTTGACAACTCAGAGAATATACTCGAATGCTTAAATGTTCAAATGAACCTGTGATCTCATAGATTTTGAAGTTCTTTCTAAGGATGAAGATCACAACTGAGGTGTGCTTGCTTTTCCTATAACTCTTGTCCCATCCCATAATGCCTATTGCCCAAATTAGGGTATGTATTTACATGGAAAACCATCCATAGGACTGCATATTTGGAACAGCCAGTTCAGATGAACTATAAATTGGCCTTGGGTTGAAGTGAATGAAGTAGGAGAGCAGGCAGACTGCTTAAGTGGAAGTGGCAAAGCTGCTTTAATAACTCCAAGCTTTACCGGAAAACAGAGGGCCACCTTTTAAGTACTATGTTCTAGGGTGTTGCTGTAGGGCAGCAAGACAATGTTCAAAAAATTTAAAAGACTGTTGGATAATATAAGATGTATTTATGGCAGAAAGTGTAGTAGTCTTGGAATCAAGAGCCCTGGGTAAGTTCTAGAACTGGCTCCCACACATTTGACTCTTGTACAAATGAGTTCATCCCTTTGGGCCTTGGTTTCCTTATCTGTAAAATGACAGGGTTGGAATGATAACACACATTTATACAGCACTTTGAGGTATACAAAAGCTTTTCCTCACAATCACTAAAGCAGATGACACAATCATTATGATACTCCAATCCCAGTCTCCATGCATTCACACATTGAAATCCTTACCTGCTCATTATGGAATTTTTAGCCTTCTTCAGAGCACAGCTGTATATATAGCATGTATGATCTCCTTCATGAAGTCCTTTCTAGACCCCTAAATTGTAGTGTTGTCTTTATCTTTAAAATTCTTTGTATAACTTTGCTTAAATATTTTGTATCTATTTACCTACCTATACAACAGGAATATGTATATTATATGTACATATATATATATGTGTGTGTGTATATATGTATATATGCACACATGCATGAACACACACTCATATGAGCCTAGCATGACTTGAGTGCTTAATAAATTTTAGTTCAGTCATGTCTGACACTTCCTGACCCCATGGACCATACTGTCCATGGAGTTTTCTTGGCAAAGATATTGTAGTGGTTTGCCATTCCCTTCTCCAGTGTATTAAGGCAAACAGACATTAAGTGACTTACCAAGGGTCACACAGCTAGTAAGTATCTGAGGCCAGAGTCCTGTAGATACAAATAAAAGCCAGAGAGACGGCCCCTTCCTTCAAATTCTAACATAAGATGAAGACCACACATAAAAGGGACCTGAGAAAGGAGGGGATGAGATGGCAACATGGCTGGAGATGTACAAGATGTGTTATAGAAATAAGGAAACAATCAAAATAATGCTAAAGCTGGACTATCAAAGCCAAGAGTGTTTGCCTGTGTGTCTTATAATTGATAGAAGAATTTGAAAAAGTTTCCCTAAGGAGCACAAGGCCAAGGAGAAAGAGGAGAAGAAAGGATTAATAAGACTCAAGGGATTTTTATATATTCAACCTTCTCCAGCTCAGGCACTTTCAAATCCATAACAGCATTTGAATGGGTGTAACTTATTATGGGCTCTGGCTTCTCCCTATTCCCAAATTATAGCTCTTTCACGCACACACACACACACACACACACACACCCCTTTGAAGACTAAAACTAAAGTTCTCTTTCCCTCATAACTGTTCAATGATTAATGAATTTAAACAATATGGAATTTATTTTAGGGTTTTACAAATCAGAACCTTAGTCCTTTGATCTTTAGCCAGCGAATGTGCCAGCTTAATTTTTAAAATATTAATTACTTGTTGTATCATTTATTTCATGTGTGTTCAACAGGAAAATGGTTATACAGGTTCTATGGTATTATAATAATAATCAAGCTCTACTTAAGAATTTAGGAACATTTTAGGCATAATTTCTGTATTTTCATATATGTATTGCCAAGTCTCCGTTGTTACAGTTTTATGGAAAGAGGTAATGGGCTCTTTTTTTTTTCCAATTTTAAAGGGCTTTCTCTAAAGATGTGGCAGTAAGTTTAAGAAAAGAAACTAGATAATCCTCTAAAATCTACTTGATTCAATTCAACTCAATAAACATTTATTAAATGTCAACTATGTGCCAGGCACTGTACTAAGCATTAGATATATAAAAAATGGGCAAAGGATAGTCTTTGCATTCATAGTTCTTACAATTTAAAGGAGAAGACAAGGTACAAACAAATGTACACAAAGCAAGCTATATACAGGACAAATAAGAAATAATTAACAGAAGGAAGGCACTGGTATTAGGAGGTGGAATTTTAATTGGGATTTAAAGCAAGTCAGAGAGGCCAGTAGTTGGAGTGGAGGAGAGAGAGCATTCCAAGTATGAGCAACAGTAAGAGATTGCCTAGAGCCAAGAGATGGAATGTCTTATTCATGAAAAAGCCAGGAGACCAGTGTCACTAGAACCAAGAGTATGTATTGGGGAGTAAGGTATAAGGAGACTGGAAAAGTAGAAAGGGGCTGAGTGGTCACATGGGGCTTTGAATGTGAAACAGAGCATTTTGTATTTGTTCCTGGGGGCAATAGGGAGCCACTGGAATTTATTGAGGTGGAAGAGGGGACAGGTGACATTAATGGAGTTGCGTTTTAGGAAAATCACTTTAGTGGCTGAATGGAGAATGGACTAGAGTAAGAAAAGATTTGAGGTAGGTAGACCTGCTAGCTGGCTATTGCAGCAATCAAGGTGTGAGGTGATGAGTACCCATACTAGAGTGACAGCAATGTCAGAGGAGAGAAAGGTTATATTTGGGAGGTGTGGCAAAGATGAAATCAGTAAGGCTTAGCAACAGCTTGATTTGGGATGGGGAATTGAAAGACAGTGATGGAGATGTGAAAGATAGTGAAGAATCCAGGATGACTCCTAGGTTTATAACAACAATGCTGCTTGCAGCTGCTGTGGAAGTGTAAAGCCAATAACACCAGCACACAGGAGGGCTGCTAGCACAGGCTCTTTGATCTGCTTTTCTAAGGAAGGCAACTTTAAGGGGTTTACAATCTCACTTCAATTAAACATACATATATCATTCACTTGGTTCAGGGGAAAAAGTCATCACCCTGAACTTCAGAGAAACCACAAGCAGAAATTATATAAACAGAGCAAATAACGCAAATCAGCAGACAGGACTTCTGTTTGTCCATAGCAATACATACATAGTCACCAGAGAGAGACGCACCAAAATCTGAGTTTTCAAAGCCGGGAAGGGTTCCTTAATGGCTACCTAGAGTCTTTCAGGCCAAATCACAGGAACACTCTCCCAATGAGTGAGCTCCAAAGCAAAATGCTAACCTCAGAGTATATATACACTTCTTCAGAGTCTGCCCACAGAGGGTATCACAACTTAGGCTTTCTTGTGACTTAACAAGGTCATCAAAGACTCTTGATTCAAACAAAGGCAAATCTTAATCAAAGGCACTTGATTACCTTAGTGCTGAGAAGAAGAACTCCAAAAGAAAAAAGAGCAAAACAAAAAGTCCCACTTTGTTGGCCATTACAAGATTCTAAGCCTGAGGGGCTGAGAGGCTGGTGATGTTTCTCTAGCAATAAAGAAGGTGAGGGGCCCAGGGAGAAAGGGTTTAAGGGAAAAGACAATGAGTTCTGCTTTGGACACATTGAGTTTAATGTATCTACTAAGCATCCATTCAAGATGTCTGAAAGGCAGCTGGAGATGTGAGATTGGAGGCCAGCAAAGAGATTGGGGCAGGAAAGGTAGATTTGAGTATCATCAGCATAAAGATGGTAAATATACCCATAGGAGTTGATAAAGTCACCAAGTGAAATAGTAGAGAGGGAAAAGAGAAGAGGAGCCAGGACAGAAGCCTGAGGGACACCAATGGATAGAGGGAGTAAAGTGAATTTATTAGCCCTGAAGCTCGAGGTCTCTAAAGAACTCTAAAGCATTTGGGAAAGTTCTACATGCCTTATTAATTATTGAGCAATTTGAAATGTGTTTATATAATATAGAAATGTGTTACATATAACACTGTATTTTATTGATAACCTTTGTTTCTCTATCACATTCATTATTCAATATATACCTCTCCCTTGGACCAACAAACCATCCCTTTTGACTTAATTTAAAAAAATAATGTAGAATTCTCATAACATTCCGAGGAGGAATGTCGTTAGTGTAGTAGCAAATGGGCTGGATTTGGAATCCTAGAACCTGAGTTCAAACCCCAGCTTTGCCACTTGCTACTTTTTATGTGACTTTTGAGGAAATCACATAATCTCTTTAGGTTTTGTTTTGTTTTTCCTTTGTAAATACAGGGTTTGGACTAGATAATTTCTAAATTACCTAAATTTCTAAATATCTAAATAAATTTCTAAAGTCTTTCCAGCTCTAAATATATGAAACACATATCTGTTTCAAATTGTGCAGTATTCATTTGTCCAAGTGTTTTTAGGCTTTTTTATGGGGGGGGGGGAGGGTGGGAAAAGGGGGAATGTACACCAGGATTGCAAAGAAAGGTACATCAGTTAAGTTCCATTGAGTTGTGATTAATTAATTAATTATTTTTGGTTAGCCAGAAAACTTTTTGATTCAGCTTTCATTGTCAAGCATCTTTCTGAAGTGTATTTTCCCATTTTCTGTAAATGTAGAGTATACTTAGAATAACTAAATCTGTGTTTGATGATCAAAGATATAGAATTACATTTTTTAAAATCTTAATTAAAAAGGATGATTTTGTTACATCAAAAGGGTTTTGCACAAACAAAACCAATGCAGCCAATAGTAGAAGAAATATGGGAAACTAGGGGAAAATTACAGTAAGTTTCTCTGATAAAGGCTTCACTTCTCAAATAATAGAGAACTGAGTCAAATTTATTTTCAGAAGAAGAAATCCAAGCTGTACATAGGCATACAAAATGTTCTAAATCACTATTGATTAGAAAAATACAAATTTAAAAAATCTCAGAGGTACCACCTTACACCTATCAGATTGGCTAATATGATGGAAAAGAAAAATGACAAATTTTGTAGGGGATGTGGAAAACTTGGGTCACTGATGCATTGTTGATAGAGTTGTGAACTGATCCAACCATTCTGGAGAGCAGTTTGGAACTATGACCACATAGAGCCTTTCAAGGGCAGGGGGAGGTATGTGGAATGGTCATTTAAAGGAGAACTAAATACCAGTTTTAAGTTTGAACCCCAAAGAGATCAAAGAAAAGGGAAATCGCTGATATGTACAAAAATATCTATAACAGCTATTTTTTGTGGTGGCAAAGAATTGGAAATGGAAGAGATGCCCATCAGTTGAGGAACGGCTGGCATATGATTGTGCTAAAATACTATCGTACTATATGAAATGGTTTCAGTAAAAACCTGGGAGGACTTATATGAACTGACACAAAGTAAAGTGAGCAAAACCGGAAGAACATTGTATCAGGATAACATTGTAAAAGCAATATTGTACAATGAACAACTGTGCATGACTTAGCCATTCTAAACAATCCAATTATCTAAAACGATTCTGAAGGACTTATGATGAAAAATGCTATATGCCTCCAGAGAAAGAACTGATGAGGTCTGAATGCAAATCAAAGCATACTTTGTTTTTACTTTATTTTTCTAGGGTTTCTTTTGGTCTGTATTTTCTTTTGCAACATGGCTAATCTGGAAATAAAGAAGGGATAGCTTGCTGATGAATGTAGGAACATATTTAAAAATTAATGAGATTTGACAACAAAAAGTATCAATAAAATAAGCTGACATGAACATACTTCATAGTTATTTTCTGCTTTCTCTAAAATGTAGACTGCTGAAAAATGAATAAATAAGAAATATGGTTGATTATGGATTCCTATTGGGTAGTAGTCAATAATTTTGCTGTGTTTAGTTGGAAGGAATCAATATAGGCATAATTACTGAATTAGGTAAAAATGATAAAGAAAAAGAAAAGTATTTTCACGGTATCTTTATAAATGTAATTTCCATACTGCACACTGTTTATAGCATGAAAATCAGTTATATTTATCGTGTTCCTAATTATCATGAAGGTACAAAAGTTGATGAAATAGAAGTCTAGGATTTAAAAAAAATTCAGAAACAAAACTCATCAATTAATCAACAAACACATTGAATGTCTATAATACGTCAGGTCATCTTCTAGGCTCCGGGATGAAAAGATAAAAATCAAATAATCTCAGCTCTCAAAATGCATACATGTAATGATTCTCTCATATTCCTTTTCAGTTTGTTGATTTCTGAGTACTCTAATACATTGTAGTTCCTCCAAGCATAATATCAGCTAATTGCATGACTCTAGAGGGTAAAATTTGAAGTCTGATAGTGGAATTTTCAGGTCTTTCTACCACAAACCATTATAACATTTATCACAATAAGCATGGCTATATAAGTGGTTGGAGAACATAATTTAAAATCCTTTTCATTTATTCAAGATGTCTAATGATTTTAGTTGACTCCCCCTTTATTTCATGTATTCACAAAAGTGTTAGGAAAGATCTACAATGATCAAATAAGAGTAGTTTCCTTCTTATCTGAACTTCATGGAAATAATATGAGGCCAACGATGTAATAATAGTGATAGTAATATATGAGTACATAAAGGAGGTACAAGGCAAATCCTATGGGGAAGATGATTACTGACATGAAGGGAGGTCTCAGCATTTGAACTGAGATTGAAAGAACGAGGTGAGATTTCACAGGTTGGGGGCATTATTCTAAACCATAGCAAAAATACAGAGGTAGAAATATGTGACATGTGCAGAGAGAGTGAATCTGTATACAGCATAACACAATGGAGATGAACAATGTGAAATAAGGTTAGAAAAGTAGTGTGGGACCAGATTATAGCAGAATCTTAAATGCCATGCATAGGAATTTAAACTTTACTTGGTAGGAAAAAAGAGAGACCATCCAAAAAAGAAATGCTACTATCAGATCTGTGAATAAGGAAGAAAAACCTGGGAGCAGCGAGTAGGCTAAATTAAAGATGGAAGACAGTGAAGGTGGAAACACCAGTTAGAAAGCTATGATTATAGTCAAAACAGCAGAGAGAATATTAGAGTGGGGGCAATGGGGATAAAGATGAAAAAGTAGGTGCAAGAGATATTGTGGAGGTAGTGATAGCATTAAGTAACTGATTGGATATGGGGAAATCAAGGAAAAGGAGCAGTAAAAGTGAAAACCAATAATTTTTTTTAAATGGGTGACTAGGTGGAATGGTAGAAACAGTGAAGTCAAAAGGAGAAGCATCTTCCTTGGGAAAGAAAAAATAATTCTTTTAGGATTTGTTGAGTTTGAGCAGCTATTCAGAAAGAGATGTTCTATAGGAGAAAAGTCAAGGCTAGACTCTCTGGGAGTTGTACAAAGAGATTGCATCTGAAACCACAGGAAAGAATGAGATTGCCAAGAGAAAGAGGAGACAGAGAGAGAGAGAGAGAGAGACACACACACACACACAAAGAGAGAGAGAGAGAGAGAGAGAGAGAGAGAGAGAGAGAGAGAGAGAGAGAGAGAGAGAGAGGAGGACCTTGGGAGAACACCAACATTAAGAATTTGAAAGGAGAAAGGACAGACAGGATCAATTATATGGGTAGGAGAATAAGAAGAGTGGTATATCAAAAACTAAGTCAGAAGGATATTTCACCCCCTGTCCCCAAAAAGGAAAGCCTTACTTTTAAAACTAAAAAGTAGTCAAGGAAGACGAAGCCTGACAAAAGGCCAAAGGGTTTTGGTGATAAGGGGGTTATTGGCGACCTTTGAGGGAGTAGCTGCATCAGATTAGTAGGAGAAAAAAGCCAAATCAGAATCAGTTAGAGTAAGTAGGTGGTATGGAAGTAGCCTACTTTTTCATGAAGTTAGGCAAGAAAGAGAGAAAGGACATGGGGTAATAATTTTGAGGGGTAAAAAGACCAAGAAAAGGTTTTTTTTAGGCCTGCATTTACCCAAATGGAATGTCCCCAAATTCCCTGGTTAAGCTATTGCTCTATGGTTTCTCCTTTTCTTCTTTGTTGACCTTAGACAACTGGGACTTATATGAATGTGGAGACATTGGGAAGGATGAAGGAATATACCAGTTTTATTTTCTTTCTAGCTATGGTACCCACTCACACCCCAACAGCAGCTTTTGGGGACACAGATAGTAGGGATTGGGGAAAATAGAAAAAAATGCAAATGTTCCTAAGTACAGTAGCAGTGTCCATAAGTTTAATAAAGGGTGTCCCTAAAGTCTGGACACAGGAAAATTTACGGCAACATGGAGTTATTGCATTGAGTTCACGTGAATTTTGCAAAGCACATCAACTTTTGCATCACAAATGACGGAAATCATATCGAAGAAGTTATTTGTTAATATTCCAATTAAATAAAATGTTGTTGAAAATTTCATTCATTTCATTTCTTGAAAATAATGCATTTTGCCTATGTGTCCAGTCTTTAGGAACACCCTGTACATGCAGACTAGGCGAAAGGATTGATTGAGTTCAGAATAGTCAAGGAACCTCTATTGCATTCATTTTATTTATTGGGCTTGCATAATGGTTTATAGGTTATTATTTATGTCATAAAATCTAAATTCCTCAGTCCATCATTTAAGGCTCTTTACAACCTGGCTCCAACCAACTTTTTGAGCCTTATTTCATATAATTCTCCTTTATACAATATGCATTTTACTTGTTCTCAGAACTCAATGTTCTATCTCTTGTCTCAGGGCATTTGCAAGATCTGCACTATTTTTCCTCTTTCTTTCTGCTCTAAGTATTATTATCTTCCTGCAAGGCACAGTTCAGGTATGGAATCCTTTGTGAAGGCTTCCATCATCTCTCAGTGATAGGTATCACTAGCTATTACCTATGCCTGTAATGTTTGTCTCCTCACCTCTACTTCTTAGTTTCTCTGGTGTCTTTCATAAACTTAAGGTCGTAGTCCATCTTTTCTACTATGTTTCTAACTAGTATGTACATAGCTATTTACGTGTTGCCTCTTACATTAGACTGTAAGTCCATTGAAGGCAGGGATTGTTTTTTGCCTTTCTACGTATCTACAAAGCTTAACACTGTGCCTGGCACATAGTGAAGGCTTATTAGCTGGCAAACCCTAAATCAATTGCTTTGTATTTACATATTTGTTTATATGTAGTATATCTTCCCCCTCCCTTCCCCAAGGGAATAGAAGCTCCTTCAGAATAGTAACTGTTTTTTGTCCCTATATTCCCAAAGCCTAGTATAGTTTTTAGACTCGGT
Organism: Phalanger gymnotis; assembly: GCA_028646595.1. Lineage (NCBI taxonomy): Eukaryota > Metazoa > Chordata > Mammalia > Diprotodontia > Phalangeridae > Phalanger > Phalanger gymnotis. The sequence goes on along the minus strand of CM053622.1, from coordinate 481,508,895 downwards.
AAACAAACAAAAAAAATGTTTGTTGAATTGAATTGAATTAGTACAATTTACCTGGGTTGATCCCACAGTGAAAAGATGCCAGGAAATCAGGTATCCCTAGAAATGGGGATAATGTGGTCTATATGTAAAGAACATAAAGATAGTGACAGTACAGATGGAAATGATCATTCTAAAATACATTTTAGTCAGTTCCTTCCAGCTGTACTTCCCTCTAACTGCTCTGTCCCATCCTGCTTATTCCAATCTTTCTAATGAGAATCACTTCCATTTCTACTCAGAGAAATGTAAGGTAGCCAAGGGTAATACTCCCAAACAGGAACCCCAGAAAAAAAGTTACTAAGCTAGAACTTCCATCCAATTATCTGGTGAAAAGACACAACCTCCTTTAATTATTGGAATCAGTATTACTTTACAGATAAAGTTTGAGAAACATCAAGAAGATACTTTCCACTTAGGTACTCACATTAATTTCAGGCTTTTTCATGACATTTTCTAAGTTTCAACAATCTTTAAGACACTTTTAAAACATTCGAATAATTGTGAAATGACTATGAAACATGCACAATGCAAATGCTTTTAGAATATGTTTCATGCTTCAAGATATTAACCCCTATCCTCAGTAATGAAGGTTTTATCAAGAGTACCATTCCATATGCCTTTTTCAAAGCAGCTGAATTACCACAAATAGCATTTCGCTGCATGATAACAATGTGTTTCTAATTTGGCGTCAATTCAGTAGAAGAGATGAATTTGCCCTTTAATAAACCGAGCTCACATGGACCTGGTGGCAATTTGAAAGTTGGGGGAAAATTCTATGTGTCTTTGGGACAGAACTGATCCAGAATGGATCAATGCTATTATGACTGTCGGTCTAACCTAACAACCCACCCCATTTATGGAGTGGCCTGCTAGGGGACTAACAAAAAGCTTGAGGAGGGAAGGTATTTTAATTTGTATAACCAAAACAGAAAGCTGTGGGAGCCCTTGTATAGTAGTAAGCCAAGCAACATTACTAAGGAATTCCTAACTGAAATTCTGGTTTCCTATACTCCTCAATAAATAAGTCTTGCAATTCTAACTTTGGGCAGGGTACAGAACTTAAGGCAAAACTAAAAACAACCAAACAAAAAACCAAAAAGAACCTGAAGCATAAAGAAAACAAAATTGGAGTGTGACCTTCTGTCAACTTAACTTCTCTATGTTAGTAACATAGATGGGATAGCCATGATGGACCACAGCACACTCATGGATTCCCCCTAACGGTGGAAGGTGCAGGAAGATTAAGGACAAGCTTGAATTTACTAGTGACTTCCTTTGCCTTTCTAAGAAACAGGAACTGACTGAAGAGAAGGCTGGCTATGACTGTCTTGCTCAACTCTTTTACTTTATGAAAGTCTTTAATGTTTTAATGAGTAAGCACTTCTCTGACCAGAATATTGCATCAAGAAATGCAGCATTTTGTTTCTAAACACTCAGACTAATACTTGTCCATTTTTTAACCTTGTGCATTAAGCTCTTTAACTATATTGGTATACATATACATATGTAGTTAAATAGATTTAACTATAGAAAGAAATTGTCTTTATATATAAAGAGATTGATATGCAAAATTGAAAAATTAATAAAAACTCTACACAGATTATGTATAATGCCCTCTACTTTCTCTATAAATCTATGTGTATAGTTTATAAATATATGTATTTTATATATATATTTATACATATGCGAGTATATATAGTCTATATGAAAAGAGACAAGATTGCAAGAAACAGTTTTTATCTCCAGCTCAAGACAGAATAGTCAAACAACTAGCACCTACTACGTGCCAGGCACTGTGCCTGGGACAAAAGAAAGTTCAGCAGGAAGAGTCACAGATATGTTATAAGACAAAAGTTTTAGAAAAATGGGTGTGTAGGGGGAAGAGATTTGGAATAGCCCTGTGTAAAGGGCGGAGGAGATGTAAGACTAAGAATAAAAGTATAAAGATTACGGGATCATAGTCTTAGTTATGGAAGGGACCTTAGAGGTGATCACTGTAACCCCCTTTAACAGATAAGGAAACTGATGCCTAGAGAGATTGACAGACTTGCCCAAGGTTATATAGACCAGTTGATAGAGCTACGATTTAAACTCATATCATCTGTCTCTAAATCTAGCACTATACCACATGGTAGATTGCAGGGTGCCAATCTTTATTCTCTGAAGATGACCCTGAATGAGGTTTCTGAAAAAACAATACTCGTAAATGCCCTAGGCGATAAAATGTCATGGTAAATCATTGGCAAATGTTAATTGTGACAAGATATTATAGAGGTTGCACAATTTTTTTTTCTTTTGAAAACTCAAAGAAAGATGATACTTAGAATGAGTTGTAACATACAGATGGTTGTTTAATGAGTTTATAAGATTAATCACTGGTGCACTATTTTAAGCCACAGTATGCAGCCATACTGAAAAGCAGATCAAGCGTAGTAGTGCCCTGGTGTAGCCTGAATTGAAATTGGCTGTTTTTCCAGAAATGTAGTACCTCACCAAGATCATCTACCAAAAAGGAATATTCTATTCAGCCAACTAAGTAGCACAGTGGATAAAGCATTGACCCTGGAACTGAGAGAATCTGAGTTCAAATTCAGCCTCAAAAACTACAAGCTGTGTGACTAGACAAGTCACTTAATCTTTGCCTCAGTTTCCTCATCTGTGAAATGAACATTATAATAGCACCTACTTCCTAAGGTTGTTGTAAGGCTAGAATGAGATAATATTGATAAAGTTACCTGTCTATAATGCAGAAATTAATAGTTCAGTACTTGAAATTTATGGAGACAATGTTCTTAGTCCTCGAAGGAGTTTGAAAATTTCCAGGAAGGAAGGCAAAAAGACCCAGTGAGGCTGCATTTAGTGGAAGACTGGTGTTGCAAATTGAGATTCTTTAGTTTTATTTCATCAGCAATAAAAGCTTTCCTATACCACAGCAAAGATGTTTGACAGAAGATTTATGCAAAAGGAGCAATACATATTGCATCAATACCTGTGATAATTCTGTACTTTGTAATCAATTGCACTTCAGATCACCTTGCTACCTTATTTTTCAAATGACAGTGGTAGTCCTACCTGATAGTTTTAAATAAAAGATTGGTGATCTCTTAAAGCTCCTTCCAAACCTAGTTTTCTAAAATTTAAAAGTAAGGATAAAAGAAAGATAAGAAGGTGGCCTCTAAGAGCTCCTTCCAAATCTATTATACAAATCTATAAAGGAAAGGATGGAAGGAAACAGAACCTGTGAATTTCGTTGGCAACTTCCAGGTAAGAAAATTCCCTTTCTGAATGCAGTAAGAACCTCCTCTGAAGGGCAATGACAGAGAGATACTTGGAGCGTTTTGAAGTTAAGTGACTTGCTCAATTGGGGTCATACAAGTCTATGTGCCAAGGGCAGGTCCTGAACCCAAGTATTTCTGCTTTCAAGGGTGGCTCTCTGAACTCTTACCATTCTATCCCTCTGTCTTTCCATTCTAAAATTTAAAAGAAGTTTAAGAAATTTGTCAAGAGGTCCGATAACACAGGCAATAATAATATTAACAACAATACTGGTCATAGCCAACATTTATAAAGCACCTACTATGCACCAGGCACTGTGCTAAATGCTATACATATATTATTTAATTTCATCCTCAAAACAACTCTGGGAGGTGGGTGCTTTTATTATCTCCAGTTTACAGTTTGGAAAATTAAGGTTAGCCACTTCTTCTAGGGTCACAAAGCTATTAAGTTCCTAAGCTAGAGTTGACCTGAGATCTTCTTGACTCCAGGGCCAGAATACTATGCACTTTGCCAGTCTGTATTCACATGGGTGAATAGAAAAACAGCTGTGTATTCATATAACATATCAAAGTAAGATTTCAGAAATAGCTTAGTCGTGAAAATCAACTCTTGTATGTGGGTTCAGGGCTAAGGAAAATTCACTCGATATGAGGGAAATCATGTTCCTGGAAATTAAATGATTTTATGATTTTCAAGCTATTCTGGCTGCTTGTCATCCGATATGTTATCACACTGTGAAATGTTTGATGACTATGACAAGTGTGGTGATGAAGTATAGAAAGACTTCTAAAAACAAGACACTGGTGAATTTTTTTTAATATAGGCCATTTGGCTGCCAGGCTGTTTGTCTTTTCCTTGGCATTTCAGCTGAGTCATCTAAGCCCAGTGAGAGAAGGTCGGATGAATAGGCAGGTATGCAGGGATCATGTCTCTTCCTTGTTTCTAAGCCTTCTCAAAGCAGGAATATTTCATGCTTTTAGGATTAACCGGTCAAAGACTAAAGGAATATTTCTCTACTTCTAGTTAATGAGGAAAAAATGAACACAATTTTGCCCTACTTTGGCAAATCAGAGGACCCTATAGAACACATCACATTTCCTGTGGTTTTGTCAATTGTTATTTCTTGTGTTGTCTTTGTGACTGAGGGTGAAAACAATTCTACATGTGATTCCTCTCAAAGCCTTTAGGAATGATTCCCAGCAACTTTTATTTTTTAAAACCACGAATATCTCCCTTTCTCACAGTAACCTACACTCAAGCAATAAAACAAAGTAAATAAATTATACAGGCTATTATTAGTATCTCCAGATGGTCCAAATGGAAACCACCTTCAAGAACTACTAAAAAACCTTCCAAACTGAAAAAAAATATTAGTAATTCTCTCGCATGGGCAAAACAAAATGACTAATCACCAATCTTCCATGCTGGGGGGAAATTCTGAGTTCTGGGGTGGAAGAAAAGTTTGGCTAACTTCTCTTCCACAAACCCCATCATTCTGGATTTTCCTCAACACTTATGCACTCAGCTTTCATCTTACTCATTTGAATTTACATAAGTATCGTTTGTAAATGTTAGGTAGTTAAAGAAATTGGGTATATTCAACCTGAAGAAGAGGTGACACAGGATAATCATCTTTACATAAGATGGATTGTCTCCTTGAATCTTGTGGTCAAATTAGCACACAAGCTTATCCATACTTGGTACTTCTCCAGTTGTACTAAAAATTCTTGCTCTATGCTCTCCCAATTCTTGTGATTCAGAGTTTCTGTCTGCCAGGGCAAAACTCCATTCTTACTTCTCTTCTTGTTCTCATCCCTATTCAACTCAGCCCTAACCTCATCTACCCTCCCTTTCTAGTGTGCCTTCTGGAATTTCTGATCTTTTGTTAATTTCCCCTTCATCCCCATCTCTTCCTTTCACATTCTTTCCATCTTCCAGCACTCATAAAAACCTGGCTTTCTCCTGAAAACACCTCATCCTTAACCACCCTCTCCAGTGCTGGCTGCTCCTCCACTTATCCCAAAAAAGAGGGCCAGGAGGAGGAATTGGCATATTCTTTGTTCCCCATTGCTATTTCCAGTCCTTTCTTTGCCATCATCACTCAGCGACCTCTCCTTCCATTGAAATACAATTCATCTACATCACCCCATTCAGGTCCTTGTTCCTGACATATACTGGTCTCCAGGTCACTCTCTCCTTAATTAAGAAGTTCATTAACAGCTACATAGTATTCCTTTCTATTCTCAACCCCTGCTCTTATTATTCCTGTCCTCAATACTCATGTTGATAACTCTTCGAGGACATCGTATTTCATATTTTTATCAATCTCCAACTTCATGAGCTCCATCTAATTCAGCTGTCTTCAGAGGGTGTCACACCTTAAATGTCACCATCTCCCTAAACTCATATACCTTCATATTTTTTAACTCTGGAATGTCCTGCTCTCATCACAGGTTTCTGTTTTTGTATCTGTATCTTACTCTTCTGAATCTGTCTTTTTCCTCCTCAAGACCTCTAGTCCCACAATCCTTTCCTATTCCTTGAACCCATTTATCTATGTTCTGGATTTAATTATTTCAGCAAGATACCACCTTCAATTTGGAGTGGGGGGGGGTGGAAATGGGGAGAAAATCTGTAATTCAAACGCATGTGAAAATCAATGCTGAAAACTAAACATATTAAAAATAAATTAAAAAAAAAGATACCGCCTTCAAACTTGTCCTTCTATTATTCATATCCAGCCAATACTGATACCTCAATCATCTTCACCAACTGTTTTCTATGCTTCTTCTAAGCTATTGAATGTTGCTGAAGTCACAAAATCATGCCAGGTGGGTCCACTGTAAATTCATGTTATCTAAGCTCTGGACTCTACAAATCATTCCTTTGATTTATCTTTGGTTGACTCTATGACATTACCTTCAGCAACAGTTCAAACATTATCCTCTTTCCTCAAACCCTAAATGTCACTTCCACAACTCACTCTCTCTCAGCAAAATACCTTGTCTTTCAAATTATTGAGAAAATTGAGACCATATGTTCTGAGTTCCTTCCATTTCTCCTACTCCACACTACAAACTTTCAACATCTTCATCCATTTTATGCTCCTGTAGTCCAAGTAGAGACAATATAGTAGCTTTTCTCCCTTCAGTCTGTTCCCTATATTTGTATAGTGCTGTACGTGCGTAGGGGTGGTGAACAACACTTTTCAGGCACTCCTTTTTGCTTCTTACCCTATGACCAATTTATTGTTCAGATAAATTTCCCAGTATAAGCATTCTCTCTCTACTATAGGAAATTATTTTTTTTAAATGTGTGGATGGGGGCAGAGACAAGATGGCGGCTGAAAAGCAGGGACTAGCATGAGCTCCCCGCCAGGTCCCTCCAAAAACCTATAAAAATGGCTCTGAACAAATTCTAGAACTGCAGAACCTACAAAATAGAAGAGGGAAGCAGGGATCCAGCCCAGGACAGCCTGGATAGTCGCTGGGTGAGGTCTATTGTGCATGGAGCTGGGAGCAGGACAGGAGCTGAACCCAGCATGGCCCTCATGGACCAACCAGACTGGAAGGAGGGCAGAGTGGGCCCTAGCACCCTGAATCAGTGAGCTGTGGCAGTTACCAGACTTCTCAACCCACAAACACCAAAGACAACAGAGGTTACTGGGAAAAGCTGCCGGGGACAGAGTGAAAAGAGTTTGTGGTT
>CM053622.1:481474728-481501372 GCA_028646595.1 Phalanger gymnotis | reverse complement strand
AAAGACAACAGAGAAGGTTAGTGGGAAAAGCTGCTGGGGAGAGAGTGTAAAAAGGAGTTCAAGGTTCAGCCACTGCCACAGGGGCAGCAGAGGTGGGGCAGCTACAGAACTACAGCTGCAGTTGCTTCTGGCCTCAGGCCCACCTGGTGGGAGGAATGAAGTGGCAGATTAGAGCAAGAGTGAAGAGCCTGCTGAAGATCTAAGTCCAGTCCAGGTTGGGGGTTCTTGGGGAAGGAGGAGTGCTGGTGTGGCAGCGCATCCGCCCAAGCTTGGAACATAGACTTTTCCTTGTTTATCTCTTTTAATTAAGTCTATTTTTACCATTACCTTGTTGGAGGCATTGTTAATCTGCTTTTTGGAGTTCACTGGAAGCATGATAATTTTTCCTTCAGCCTATTATTTTAACTCTGAGAATCTTTCCATTTCGAGTATTTCTAGCAAACAACATAATGTTGGATTCTGCTTTTTAATCCATTATGCTCCCTGTGCTATTTTATGATTCAGGTCCCACCCTACTCCACTTAGCCAATAAAGTGTAAGTCTGACATGACAGCCTTCTTCTCAATAAATTCTAGTGGCTTCCTAATACCTCCAAAATGAATATAAAATCACCCATTTGGCTTTTAAAGTCCTTCAATACTTGGCCCCCTTCCCATTTTCCAATCTTCTTACACTTTACTCTCTCCCCAAATACTCTGTGATCCAGCCATACTGATCATCTTGCTGTTTCTCCATCTGTTAATGTCAACCCTTTGCACTGGATGTCCCCCATGCCTGAAATGCTCTGCAACTTTACCTTGGTCTCATGGATTCCTTTGCTTCATTCAAGGCTAAGCTCAAATCCTAACTTCTTCAAGAGGTCTTTTTCAGCCTCCCCTCATGCCCAACATCTTTCCTCTGATATTACATTCCATTTACACTGTCCATATATAACACACACACACATAAACACACATATGAGTGTATATATGTGGGTACATATTACATACACACATATACATGTAGATATAGTATTGTGTAGCTATTTGCATGTTTTCTCCCCTTTTCAAATGTGATCTCCTTGAGGGAAGGGATCTTGTATTTGTTTTTTTTTTTTTTAAGGTCCAGCGCTTAGCACAATGCCTGACACATTGTAAATGATTAATAAATGCTTTTTGACTGAGTGTAATGGCAAGCTAAGTGGGACTTTTTGTTGTCTTTTGTTTTGGAGTGATTCTCAGCACTAAGGCAATCAAGTGCCTTTGCCGAGCTTTGCCGAGCTTGAATCAAGGGTCATTGATTGGAAACCATATATATAATATGGTGCTATTAGTGATTAAAGATCTTTTTCACACCTTTTTGCTAAGCAGATGCTAAGCCTCAGGCCTATACTCTTTTGCTAAATAGGTGCTAAGCCCCAGGGCCCTAAACAGGGTATATATGCTCTGAGGTTAGCACTTTGCTTTTTCAGATCATTCATTGGATGAATGTTCTGGTAGACACTCTGAGTAGCTGGTAAGGAGCCCCCTGGCTTTAAAAGCTCAAATATTGGTGCTTCTTTCTCTGGTAACTATGTATGTCATGTCTTGGTCAGACAGCTAGAAGCCTGTCTGTTGATTTGTGTTTATTTTGGTCTGTCCATAATTTCTGCTTGTAATTTCTGTTTGTATTCTCTCTGAAGCCCAAGGTACTGGCTTTTCCCCCTGAGCTTAGTGAATGATATATGCATGTTTAATTAAAGTGAGATTGCAAACCCTTTAAAGTTGCTTTCCTTAGAAAAGCAGATCAAAGAACATGTACTAGCAGCCCTCCTATATGTTATTGGTCTTACACCCCCCCAGCAGCTGCTAGCAACATTGTTGTTACACTGAGTTGGTGACTATTGGTGAGTTCATCCCATTTATGTTCACAATTATGATTCTTAATAGTGTCTTTCCCTTCATTGTATCCTACATTCCCCTCATTTCCCTTGCTTTCTCTTTACAAAGGAGAAGGCATTGAGAAAGAAGTGTGTTCAAGGGATCTATATTGAATAAGATAGCTTCCATCTTCACTACCATGGTTCTATTCCCCTCACCCAGTTTGTGATCACAAGTTCTCAACCCTACTTTCTTTTCTTTTATTTCTTCCTTCATGGTCTAGCCTCTGAAGATGGAGTTGATTTTGACTAATCCCTCCCTCTTAGCCCTGCCTTTCTCCTGTTATTGTCTCCCCATTTTCTGTTGAGTTTAATGAATTTTTACGCCAAGGTGTGTGTGTGTGTGCCTGTGTGCTTGTGTGCATGTGTATGTGTGTGTGTGCATGCGTGTGCGTGCATATGTGTGTATGTGTGTGTGTATGTGTGTGTGTGTGTGTGTGCGTGTGTCCTTGGTCAAGTTCAAATAAAAATGATGACCCACTCCCCCAGCTCCATGTTTCTAAGGTCTTTATATGCACCTCAAATGAATAACATTCCCCTTCTCCCTCTTTCTTTTCTAGTGTTACTCATTCTCCTCCTCTTTTCTTCCTTCCTTCCTTTCTTTCTTTCTTTCTTTCTTTCTTTCTTTCTTTCTTTCTTTCTTTCTTTCTTTCTTTCTTTCTTTCTTTCTTTCTCATAAGATCACCAAAATATAACAAAAGTACTCCTAGGCTTTCAGTCTTATTTCCTCCTTCTTTGACTCTTGAAGACATTAGAATTCTGAGGGTACACTTGCTTCTTCTCTCTCTATTAGAATGCAGATGCTTCATAATTAAAATCTCTTCCAATTGCTCAAATATATTTCCTTTTTATGTTTCTTTTGACTTCTGTGTTTGAATTTCAAAGTATCTGATCTGGACTCTTCAGCAATATTTGTAACTTCTCTATTTCATTGAAGTTTAATTATTTCTCCTGTAGTGATTATATTCAGTTTTGCTGATTAAGTTATTCATTCATGGCTATAACACTTTATCCTTTGTTTCTGGAATATTATATTTCAAGCTTTCCCTCCTTTTAAAGTAGTAGCTTTCAAGTCTTGTGGAATCCTGATGCCTCCTTGGCATCAGAACTCTTTTTTTCCTATTTGCTTAGTCTGTGTGTGTGTGTGTGTGTGTGTGTGTGTGCGTGCGTGCGTGTGTGTGTGAGAGAGAGAGAGAGAGAGAGAGAGAGAGAGAGAGACAGAGAGACAGAGAGACAGAGAGACAGAGACAGAGAGAGACAGAGAGAGCTGGAAAATTTGAATTTTGGCTATGAAATACCTGGGGGCTTTCCTTCAGAGATTTATTTCAGGATGTGTCTAGGAGATTCCTTCTATTTTCACTTTGTGCTTAGATTCTAATAGATTTGGGCAGTTCTCATTCATGATTTCTCAAATGTAGCACATAAGCTATTCTGTGCTAAAGATATTTAAGTAATCTGATGATCTCTCCTTGATGTTATAACTCACTTGTTTTTTGATACGAGACACCTTATGTTTTCCGAATTTTTTTTACTCTTTCACCTTTGTTCTAGAATTTGTTTTCTAACAGAGCTACTTAAGTCTTTTCTTTTTGTCTCTTATTTATTTCTTATTTTCCATTTATATCTTCAAGGAAGCTATTACCAGAGCACGATTTTATACCTCCTACACTAAACTATTTATTCTCCTAATTCTTTCCTCTAGCATTCTCATTTTCTTTCTTCAAGAACTCCCATTTCATTTATATCATCATTTTTAAAAATACTTGATTCACTTCTTTCTCTATAGCTTATGATATTTTTTGAGGGCTTTGTAAGCTTCTTGTGAAAGCTTTGTTTGTAGATGATTATATTGTGCAGATTTTGTTTCTTGATTATACCTGTCTCTGTAATATTTCTTTATTATCAGTGTTTTCTTCTACCTATTTTTCTCCAGGCTTATTTCCCTGGACTTGGAGTGAGAGTTAATAGGTTTGGCCTTAGGACCTAGTAGGTTTCTTACCTCTGGAGCTCTACAAGCCAAAGTTGGATGATCAATACTTATTAGAGATATTATAAAAGAGATTGCGGCTCATTTAGGGGTTGATTAAAGAACGGGGCTAAAAAGTTCTAAGACAAGCATAAAGAAGTAAGTGCTTATATTAGAAAAGAGATGAATAATGGGGTCATTTACTGGAAGCTTTCTAGGACAATAAGTACTATTGTACAGAGATTTTTTATCTGTTATTCTCCATCTTATTTGAAGAGAGAACAACATTTTGCATACTTAAACAGAAGTACAAAAACTTTAAATGAACTATAAAAAGGATTTCTGGTATTAAGCACTAGATTGAGTTTCCAGTGGCTTCTATGGAATTTTCTTCTCTATACAACCTTAAGAATAGAATAGATTCTTATCTCTTTGGGGTGGCTTATGTGTGGTATGACCTCTAGGAAAAGTGATTGCTTACTTATATAACCTTTTAAGTTCCTGATCCTAACCTGCACCCTCATATTAAATCCTGTACCAATGTTTATTATGAACATGGTATCTAAGTAAGCTTAATTCACCTTGAATGTTATTGATCAATAAAGGCAGTAATAACTCACTTTTCTTTGGTCTATTTGCATTCATTTGCCTTATAAGAACATAGATGGTGAAATGGCAGTATCTTTGAAATCATAAAGTCTAACCCCTTCATTTTACAAATGAGGAAAACAGAAAGGTTAAATAACTTGCCTGAAGTCACAACAGATAGTAAGTGTCTGAGGTGGCATTTGAACCCAGATCTTTCTGGCTCTAAGTCTAGTTCCCTATCCATTATACCACCTTATCTTAAGTAGAAGGAATAAGGTCTATATAGTGAAATTTCAAGCACCAGAGAGAGAACAAGGGAAAATGAGAGATGGTATAAGTCTGATCATCTTGCTCCCCTGCTGAAAAGCCTTTTACAATTTGGCTCCAGTTTATTTCCAGTCTTATTTCATTCTGCACTCCTTTATATACACTCTCTTCCTGCCAAACCTCATTACTATGTGTTCTGCAATTTTGTCTTGCTTTCTCCTGCCTCTGTATTTGTTAAGATTACACCCAGATGTGTTGTGGGGCTCAAATGAGATAATGGATGAAAGGCATTCTGCAAACTATACTCAATATAAATGCAATGTATCATCATCATCATCATCAATCATCACCATCATCATCATCATCACCACCAGCACCACCATCATCATCCTCCTTGAGAGCAAGGAGATCAAATCAACCAGTACTTAAAGAAATTAATTCAGGTTATACACCGGAAGGTCAAATACTGAAGCTGAAGCTTAAATACTTTGGCCAAATAATGAGAAAAGGGAACTCATTGGAAAAGACCCTGATGTTGGGAAAGATTGAAGGCAAAAGGGAAAGAGGATGGCAGAGGATGAGATGGACAGGTAGAGTCATGGAAACAATGAATATGAATTTGGATAGACTTCAAGAAATAGTGGAGGACAGAAGGGTGTGCTGTGCTATGGTTGATGGGGTCACAAAGAGTCAGACACAACTGAACAAACGAACAACGAAAACAGTGACCAGTCTTTTAGTCTGGCATTGACTTCATTCTCTGGGCCTTTTACTACACTCCTGCTGAGTCAAAGCAATATTTATAGATCAATAAAAGGGTGTGCTGTAAATGTTTAACCATCAGTCCTTCTGAATGAAAAATGCACAAACACTTTTAAGTCTGTTCTGTGTTACTAATATTTTCTTAAGTCTAGATTATCAACAAAACAATAACTCAAGACCTGATTTGTAGCAACTGCTTATTTCTGAGGTGTAAATGCTTATACCACAATTTAATAATGAAAGAGTGGTTAGAGGTGTCTCCAGCAAACCCCTAGCTATAACTGTCTATATAACATTGCTTTTTCTTTCAAGAGCTATGTGGGTACCATGACTTCTATTACATCTTCCATAATCTCCCTAACTGAACACAACCTCTCTCTCTCTCAACATATCTTAGAATGCCTTTGATCTTATCACATTTAACAATGCATCCTATATTTCTGTCTTTACCTTATGAGATTATAACTTCCTTGAGGGCATGAACTGAGTTATTATATCATCCAATCTAACACCTTGATATGCACAGAGCAGTTCAGGCAGATATTTTGGGGTTGAGACCTTTCCATTGCTTATCCAACCATATCATATAGGCATTTACCTATGGCTCTGTTTCAAGTTTTCATTATGAAAACAAATTATCATTATACTAGTGAAACACAAAAGTTCTAGGTAATAGCCATTTCTAGTTGAAAGGATATTAGGTGATACAACATTTATTATATGAAAAGAATCAACATCTGAATAATTGAGACCTACAATGAAGTTTAACAGTATTAGGAAAACATCTGTGATTGTCAAGGTGAGTAAACTCTAGAAAATTACCCATGGGCTGTGGAATCTTCTTCACTTGAAATTATACATTTGAGAAGGGTCTAACTAGCTTGACTTTGTTGTTTAGTTGTTTTAGTCGTGCCCAACTCTTCATGACCCTATTTGGAATTTTTGGGGAAAGATATTGGAATGGTTTGCCATTTCCTTTTCCTGCTCATTTTACCAATAAGAAACTGAAGCAAATGTAGTTAAGTGAGTTGCCCAGGGTCACATAGCTAGTGAGGTACTGGATTTAAACTCAGGAAGATGAGTCTTACTGATTTCAGGCCTGGCACTCTACCCACTGTTCAACCTAACCTAGAGAGATTCAAAAGGAAGTATGGAGAGACCTCAAGATAATCTTTGTGTAAGGTGTCCCTTCCTCAGCTTTCTAGGGTAGCAATTAGTTCATCCAATAAACTAATTTATGCTGTGTTAATGTATGTTAATGGAAAAAAGGGCTACCCATCCACAAATGGATGATCGTACATTAAGGCAAGAAATTGGATTAGATTAAAATTTCCTCCTATTGCACAGGACTTTGTGAGAAATAATTTGTGTACATACGGAAAGCTCTCTTTTTTAGTGCTCTGAAAATTCAAATTCATGAAAATGCTTTAAAATTTTCCAACAGAATATTCATACATGGCAAAGTATTATTTCTATATCAAAAGCAGAGAACTTATTCCATTCCAGGTGGGACATTTAAAATTTTAAGGGATACTATAATCGTCATGAAATAAGGAGACCAGAAACTGTTCCAAAGAGGTGGCTATCTAAATATCTTACAATGGAAACAGACATCTGCTTTCAGCCTAGTGTGACATGGGAACAGATTTGTGTGTCCTTAAAATTCAAACTCTTCCTAGTACCTGGATAATAGATCTGAGGTTACAGTGCCATCCATATTTCTATTTCTATTTCCATTTTATTCCATTTCTGTTATTAATATTATTATTAGTAACATTTCAGTTGTGTCCGACTTTTTGACCCCCATTTGAGTTTTTCTTGTTGAAGATACTGGAGAGATTAGCCACTTCCTTCTCCAGTTCATTTTACAGATGAGGAAACCGAGTTGCCCAGTGTCACACAGCTAGTAAATAACAGGCCAAATTTGAATTCAGGTCTTCTTGAGTCCAGGCCCAGTGCTCTGTGCTCTATGGCACCACCTAGCTGCCTCATTAGTAGCGTTACTATACTATTAACAAGTGGTGGCATTTATATACTTGAAGATTTACAAAGCACTTTACATACATTATGTCATTCGATTTTCATCACAACCCTATGAGTTTGGTACTAAAATTTTTAATTATGTACCCATTTTTAGATATGAGGAAAATGAGGCTTAGCAGGGTTAAATGGCTTGCCACTGGTCACAAAGTTTATAAGCTTCAGGTGTGGTATTCAAACCCAGATGTGCCTGATTCCACACTCCTGAAGGAAGAACAATCTTTGAAAAATGGGACGACAACTATTAAAATATTGCTCAGGTAACAGTAGAGAAACTGACTTTTATAGGAGGGTTCCCCCTCCCTTCTCTTTCACTTCATTAAAAAAAGTTCAGAAGGAAAGTTGGAAGTTGTGTGGCGTATACCATTTGCAACTGGATGACAAGCCAAAATGCACCAGGCTGAATCCTGAAAACTGGAGTGTTTATAGTAAAGTCCATATTCTCTGACTGGACTGTTTAAGGATGGCAGATTCACATGATAGCTGAAAGATTTCAAGCTGCTTGCAAAAATGTCTAACCATTCACCTGCCATTAGGTTAAAAAAACCACATTACAGCTACATTTACTTAAATGATAGGAACTAGTAAGAAAAAGCTGTGCCAGAATACAAATCTTTTTGGTCTTGGATATTCAATATCTCTACTCTCACTTCCTATCTTACCCAGATTTGGAGGTGGAAGACGTGGGTTGAAATCACAGTTCTGTCTCCTATTAGTTGTATAGTCTTACAAGGCCTCATGTGATAAGCCATTGATAAATGCTGGCTGATTGATTGATATATCTGTAAAATAAGGGGATTGGACTAGATGATCTCTGAGGACCCCTCCTGCTCGAAATCAATGATTCTATTTCCAGGATTCATGAATCCTTTTTAAGACAAGGTTAACACACTCTAATAGAGCATTCCAAGGACAGCAATGGAGAATGTCTCCTCAATATTTTCCTAAAATCTCAACTTGCCTTGGAGGCAAAAATGAAGTAATAATCTGTTCCTTATTTTACAGAGGAAATAATTCTGTCCCTTCCAAAAATCAGAAGAAATCAATCATTTGACCAATTTTACTGATGCTAGAATTTTTTTGCAAGTTGTTTTTCTGAACTTTCCGGGGCTGAGGTAGGATGGTGGAAATTTCAATTCCTATTTCAAGGGGGAAAAAATCTTTAAGACAAACAAAATGATGTTAAAAAGGTAATAATACCAATATCTCAAAAAAAATCTCAAATTTTATGGAGAAAATCTACACATCACATCCCCTTACAGAATTTTAATCCGACTGAAGCTTTCGCTCTCTTATAATCTTAAAGTCTCACAGGAAAAAAAATGCAATTAGTCTCCATATGCTCCTTTCTATTTTTGTCTAAATTATCCAGTTCTATTTATAGATTAGGAAGATTGTATCATGAAGACAACTTGTAATAGATAAATAGGACAGTTGGGCACTTAGGTGAACCCAATAGCCAAAGTGGATTGTGTTGATCTATATGTCTTAAACAGAGCTTATGAAGTCAGATTTGTGGTATTTTTAGGAGTCTCAGGTAAATTTAATTTGGGATTCATTTTGTCGGAGGAAGTGTTGTTACAACCCCCACTCCCACACATTAGTTCAGAATACAAATAAATTCTAACGACGAACAAATGTTCTTTATATGTCCTCTACTTACTGTTGTTAACCCATTCAGCAAAGCATTTCCTTCCCACGGACTGGTGCTTCCCAAATGTCATCTTTAGAAAAGTTTTCACTGCACTTTTGGCTTAGGAAGTGTGATCCAGCTTTCAGATGTATAAATGTTGCTCAGTCTCACTGACTGCAAAAGTTAACTGTTATTGCACGCATGTGTACTGGGTCCAATTATACTAAGTAGCAAAGTGCCCTGAAAACAGAAAAGCAAAAGGTTCCAAAAATGTCTGAATTTAGATATAGCCCATGGAATTCTACAATATAGCCAGGTGATTTTACATCATGGTTTAAAAAATCCACGACCCTCAAAGGAAAGATGTTGCTATTTCCCCCTCCCCCACATTAATTCCATAGCATGCTGGGACACCTGCATCACATGGTTAAAAATAATTTAAAATCATGAAAATATTAGAGATTTTCAAAAGCTGTCCACCTCTATTTTATTGTTGTTCAGACCTGTCATTTCATCAAGATAGTTGACCTCAGAAGACCTGGGTTTAAATTCTGCCTTCTCTACTAAGTATCAGCATGACTTTGCACAACTCACTTAATCTCTTCAGCCTCAGTTTCCTCACCTGGAAAATGATATATATGACCTTAGATACCTTTGAAGATCCTTTCCATCTCAAAATTTGTGATCTTATGAAGGAGAACTTGAAGGTTTACACAGTGACTTGTATAGGTTATTCAATTAAGCCTCACGACACTTTAAGATATGTGCTGCAGACCTCATCATCTTCATTTTACTGAAATCAGGTGATTTGTCCAGGGTCACACAGCTGATAGAAGATGCAGAATTTCAGCCCAGGACCTCTTGACTCCAAGACCTGCTCTCAACTACCTTCAACAAAAGCTTTACCTGATCTCTCCCTCTGTGATGAACTCTATTCATCACAAATATTTATGTGTGTGTGTATATGCATGCATGTATGTATATACATGTACATGCATGTGTGTACACATGTATATACACATATCTATTATCTAGCTATCTATTTATATTTCAGACTCTTATTCACTATGTGACTCTGGGTAAGTCACTTAATCCTGTTTGCCTTGTTTTCCTCATCTGTCAAATGAGCTGGAAAAGGACATGGCAAACTGCTCCAGTATCTTTTCCAAGAGAACTCCTAAAGGGGTCATGGAGAATTGAACATGACTAAAATAACCAAACAACAACATCTATCTATTTTTCTATCTATGCACATATACATATATAATATTTGTGTATACATACATATATGTGTGCATATACATGTACCTGTGTGTATACATATACACATATACATACAATATGTGTGTATATTGTTACATAGTAGGAACTTAATAAATGTTTATTGATTTGACTTGAATGAACCCTGACTGCTCTTTTGTTGAGTAGTTGGGAAACTAGTTGATGCAGTGGATAAAGTTCTGGGTCTAGAGTCAGGAAGCCCTGAGTTCCTATCCAGCCTTAGTCACTTACTAGCTGTGTGACTCTGGGCAAGTCACTTGAACTGTTTGCCTTATATTCTTCATCTATAAAATGGGGAGAATAATAGTACCTACCTCCCAGGGTTGTTGTGAGGATCAAATGAGATAATTATAAAGTACTTAGCACAGAGCGGTAATGGCAAGCAAAGTGGGACTTTTTATTGTCTTTTGTTTTGGAGTTCGATTGAGTCTCATCTTTGTTTGTAGGAAGGCCCCTACCCTTTTGTTAGTTAGGTCAGGAGAGGTGTGAAACCCTGGGAAACTCTCAAGAGGTGTGAAGCACTCTGACCCTGAAGAAGTGTATAAATACTCTGAGGTTAGCATTGTGTTTCAGGGCTCACTCATTGGAAGAGTGTTGGTGGGGAGACTCTGGGTAGCCAATAAGGAGTACCCCTCCCACCCCTGACTTTGAAAACCCACATGTTGATGCTTCTCTCTGGTAACTATGTACGTGTAGCTTTGGTCAGACATCTAGAAGCCTGTTTGTTGATTTGTGTTATTTGCTCTGTTTATATTTTCTCTGTTTGTAATTTCTGTTTGTATTTGCTCTGAAGTTCAGGGTGCTGGCTTTCCCCCCTGAACTAAGTCAATGATATATGTATGTTTGATTAAAGTGAGATTATAAACCCCTTAAAGTTGCTTTCCTTAGAAAAGCAGATCAAAGATCCTGTGCTGGCAGCCCTTCTGTGGGCTAGTATTGTTGGTCTGTATATATACCTCCACAGCAGCTGCTAGCAACATTGTTGTTACAAGAATCTGGAACATAATATCATTATCATCATCATCATCATTGTCGTCAGTAGTTGTAGTAGTAGTAGTAGTAGTAGTAGTAGCAGTAGTAGTAGTAATCTTGTGATGAGGAAACAAGATGTGCCTTCACAAAGTGAAACAATTAATCATTTATGCATTAAGTTTATATCAAATGCTTATGATGTGTCAGATTCTGGGGAATATTTGTGTTGTCTTTAGGCAACTAGGCAGCACAGTGAATAGAATGCTGGACCTGAAATCAGATGAGTTCAAATCTAGCCTCAGATGCTTATTGAGTCATATGACCCTGGGCAAATCATTTAAAATCTGTCTGCCTTAGTTTCTCACCTATAAAGTGGGGATAATAATAGCACCTAACTCCCAGGGTTATTGTGAGGATAAAGTGAGACAATATTTGAAAAGTGCTTTTTAAACCTTAAAGTGTTATATAAATGCAAATTATCATCATCATCACCATCATCATTTATGATTTCATTGTTACAGGGAGCTTTTAATGAAGACCATCCTTCAACTAAAGTGGACCAACACTTGTTCTGTAACCTGTGTTAGAAAGTTATCTGGTGCCTTGAGAGCATAAAGATTGGCCCAGTGATACACAGCTAGAATACATGAGCCCAGACTTTTGTTATTCACTGGGCCTTTATCTATCATACCAGGTTGCTTCCAAAAAGAATCACCTTACCATATTTTAATTGCTCATCATTATACTTAACAATAGCTTACTTTCACATTTGCTTTAAAGATTATAAATCAGTATCACCCCCATTTTACTGGTGAGGAAATTGAGAGAGAATTAGATCACTTTACTTGAAGTCTCTAACATATTAGTAAGTGATAGAACTAGGATTTGACCCTAGATCTCATGATTTCAGGGTCAGTCATTTCCACTACAATAAATTATAAAGCTCCCCTTTGTAGTGTATTCCAATGTCTAAATATCAGCATCTTTGCATTAATTAATAAGACAAACATGATTAACACTTAAAGAATCACATAAAATTGGAGTTAAGAACCTTTCAAATTATCTAGTCTAAGCCCCTTTTCTCAGGGGTATGGATAAGGCTTGGACTATGATTTTGTTAATACAGAGAACTCTCAGATGAACCAATGCAAGCTCTTTCTCTGTAACTATAACATATTGTTTTATTGGGGGTCCTTAATGGACTGTTAGGTGGCTCAGTGGATAGAGTGCCAGGCCTGGATGGAATCAGGAAGACTCATCTTTCTGACTTCAAATCTGGCCTTGTACACTGATCAACTGTGTGACTCTGGACAAGTCACTTAACCCTATTCACCTCAGTTTCCTCATCTGTAAAATTAGCTGGAGAAGGGAATGGCAAACCAAAACAGTATCTTTGTCAAGAAAACCCCACATGGGGTCATGACTGAACAACAACATGGGGTTCTTAGCCTGGGGTTGATGAACTTGGGTTTAAAAAACATAGATAGATAGACAGAGAGATAGATAGATGCCCTTGTAATCCTATATGTATTTGATTTCATCCATTCAAAAATATTGTTCTGAGAAGGGGTCCATAGAATTCCCTAGACTTCCAAAGTGTTATGAACCCTTGTCTTAGAGTTGCCTAGCTGAGAGATTAAGTGATTTTCCCCAAGACCTTTACTGATCAGTAAGTTTAAGAGGTGGGATTTAAAGCTATAGAACCTCCCATACTTCTGTCCACTATATCATGAGAATGAACGGATGAACAAATAAATTAATAAATAAGTGTTTGTTAAGTGATTACAATATGGCAGGCACTGTGCTAAGTGCTGAGGAGAAAGAGAGAGACAGAGACAGAGGGAAAGATGTAGGGAGAGACATAGAGATAGAGACACGCATAGGGACATATATCTCAAGGAGCTTACATTATAATAGCAGAAGATATCACATATAAGGAAGTGGTAGCCAGGGAAGGGAGCTGTTTTTTTTTTCTTTTTTTCCTGGAAAGTCAGGGATAAGGGATGGTGAATTAATCTATAGAACAGGTAACTGACATGCCCTTTCCAGAAGCAGTGGTACTATTGATTTGATTGCTGGACCCAGAGTAAGAGTTGAAAAGTAGAGTGGAAAGCAAGGGAGACGGGAATGGGACCTATAGAGGGAAGGGAGATGGCAAGATGGCCTAGGCAGACAGTTGTTTGAAATGTGAAGGTGAAGAAGGGTCTCTAGAGTATAGGGTCAGTTAAATGTAATGGGCCAAGTGGACTACTTTGTACTCACTCAGTCACCAATCACAACTGCTGAGCCCTAGGGCAAGAGTTCCAAGGAAGAGTGGATTGACTTCCCCAGAGATTGGGAACATGGATTCTGGAAACCTGACTCATAGAAGTGAGACTCTTAAAAGTGAAATCTCTTCTTAAGAGTCATCTCATTAGCTGGCGGCAGAACCAGGACTAGACTCCAGTTCTTTTAACTCAGTCTAGTCTCTCTTCTCTCTATACCCCCTGCCTATGTCGGAGAAGACAAAAGCAATAATAAGAACACAATTCTGAAATTAAATAAGATATTAGCGATTCTAAAATTCTGTAATTCTATAATCCTGTCTTTGTAGGATATTCTTCTTGGAGCAACTATATAAACTGCCAGTCAGATACACTCCTTGTACTGCTGCACTCATCGTTAGAGTTAACATATACTTGTAATGTCCTTGCTTTTAAGGAGAGCAAAGCCCTTTAGAAAGCTTAGGCCAGATCTTCCCAGCCAAATAAGCAAAATAAGAGAAAGTAAACATGTCGGACATCCTATAAATGCTCTCAAATCAGGAGGCGCTGTTTTATGTACTAGAATTAAAAAAAAGAAAAAAAAAGTTTATATGTCATCCGCAGGGTCTCCTGTATAAATCTTATAGAGGAAAACCTTTCTCACACAATGGAGTTTGAGTCTCAAACTCATTACGCTATCTACCTTGTAGTAGGGACAAGTTTCTAGTTTAACCTCTTGCCCCCAAAAAACAAATTCTCCCAGAATTCTCTCAGAAGGTCAAATAATTAATTTTAAGAACTGCACTTTTTTTAAACAAATCCTTGTCAATACTATATCATCAGTTAGGAATGTGGAATTCCTTGATGTCTCTTTAAACACTGAAGTGTCACTTAGGCAAAAAGATATAGCAAAAGTTGGACTAAGGTCTTAAAGGACAAATCCAGTCAAGCTAAAAATGTTTTTTTACATTTTTAAATGAAGTTTTATTGCATTTAAAAATATATTTAAAAAAACCCATTCTTAGCTCTTAGAAGTACAAAAGCAGGCTGAAGGTAGGAGGTATTTGGCCCTCTGGCAGTAGTTTGTTGAATTCTTATATATGGGTTTAATTAGTTTAATGAGAACTCAAGGTCAGTAAGTCAATGATATGACATGGCAGCCAGAAAATAAATATGATCTTGGGTGATGTTTTATGAAAGGCATAATATAGAAAATAAAAGAGTTGACGATTTTTTATAAGCTTTTTTGTTTTAATTATACTTAGAACTGAAACTGATGTCTGTCATTTCCTTTAAAAGGGGAAATCGATTCAAACACATACTGGTGCTTTTCAAAAGATTGCAATTAAAAGGGTGGCAGCAGCAGCCATTTAATATCTTTTTCTTTTAAAAACCTTCAGGCTGCAGAAAGAAACATGTGATCAAAAGTGCGATGATTATCTATTAGAGAGTTCTGTCAGTACCTGCACCAATTATTTTCATGAAAATATAGCAAGGTCAGATATTAGTGACAGATAATGTACATGTCACAAGGAATGATAAATATATAGTATCGATCCTTACAAAAGTCATTGCTATCAAACAAACTGTTAAATGGGTTCCAAAAGGCATTTTGTCTTAGTATATCATATCTGTAACACTCTGCTCTTTCTTGGGCTTGACATTTTTAAAAAGAC
Organism: Phalanger gymnotis; assembly: GCA_028646595.1. Lineage (NCBI taxonomy): Eukaryota > Metazoa > Chordata > Mammalia > Diprotodontia > Phalangeridae > Phalanger > Phalanger gymnotis. The sequence goes on along the minus strand of CM053622.1, from coordinate 481,486,047 downwards.
ATTGACACTCTGGAGTGCATCCTGAAGAGCGTGACCTGGATGACGAAGGGACTTGAAGGCATGAGATAGGAGAATCAATTAAAATAACTGTAGATAGTTAAACTTTAGAAGAGATGAATAGGAGGGAAGGGACATGCAGCTCTGCCCAGTTACCAAACTGATGTTGCTAAAACAAAGATTTTCAGTGGCTCCCCTTTCACCTGTTCAATAAAATAAAAAATCCTCAACCTGACATTTAGAGCCATCCATAAACTAGGCTCTCTCTCTTCTCTGAATCTGTCTTCCTTCAAGGTAGAGCTTAAATATTACCTTCTACACAAGGCTTGGGAAAAGTCTTTCCCCAGTTGGAATGATATGTTCTTTCTGAAATTACTTTGTATTTACGGCGTATGTATTTTGTATCTGTATATCCATGTACGTGCTGTTCCCTCCACTTTATGTTCTCCCCAAGCAGAAGGTAAGACTCTTGAGAGCTAGATCATTTTACTTTTGTCTTTGTATTCCCAGCATCTATTATGGTTCCTTTCACATGCTGTTGTTCAGTCATTTTCAGTTGTGTCTAACTCTTCGTGACCCCATTTTGGGGTTTTCTTGGCAGAGATACTGAAGTGATTTGCTATTTCCTTCAACTGAGGAAACTGAGGCAAACTGGGTTAAGTGACTTGCCCAAGGTCACCCAGCTAGTAAGTGTCTGGGGCCAGATGTGAACTCAAGAAGATGAGTCTTTCTGACATCAGGTCCGACACTTTATGCACTACCCACCCCACCTTGCTGCACCTAATAAGTACTGAATAAAGCTGTGTTCAGTTGAATAGCTGTCTTCATGTATATAATCATCCTTGTGCTGATTGGCTTTGTAGGACAGAGCTATGCCCAATGGATAAATGTTACAGAGATGAAGATTTGGACACTAAGGAAAATTTTTATTAGTGGATTAAAGATGTCTAAAAATATTTCAGAAAGTAATTAATTTCCAATGATTGGAGGTGTTCAAATGCAAGTTGAATGATATTGAGGCATATCAAAAGAAAAGGGAAAGTAATTAGTTGTTATGAATAAACCAGTTCAGTTCAATGAGCAAATGCTGCTTTCATCTTTTTTTTTTTTTAAGATTGAGGGAATCCCTGTCCAGATAAAGGTTGGACTAGATGACCAATGAGGTTCTCTCCAACTCTGAATTTCTTTGATTCTATGAAATGCAATTATTCAAGATTACATGTTACTCCCAGCAAGTCATAGCATAAAATAAGACTTAATATTTCTGATGATAGCAACTTGGCGATTGTGCTTTATTCCAAGGACCCAATGGCCCATACCATCCTCCTCCAGTGTTTGATAGGAATAAACAGGAAGTTAATCAGAAAAATAGGTCCTGAGTGGGAAGTGTTACATACTATGTAAATTATATAAAAGGAATGAAGCTCTCTGTAGAAGATGTCCCATGGCTATAGACAAGACAATAGCTTCCACAGAAGTGTTAGTCATACCATCTCCGGTGTTTTCGCTCAAAATAAAGTTTAGACGTCTTTTTAAAATATTCCTTGGAGATGTTCTGCCAGATTTGGAAAGTTGCATGAGGGAAAAATAAGTCATCCCAGATTCAGAAAATGACAAACTACATTCTTATGATTTATTAAAGTCTCTAGTCACCACTTGTTGGTTTCTTTTTGGTAGATACCTTTATGTTAAAATTACACATGCATTTTACATATGTGTGTATGCATATATAAAGAGTATGCATGGAATTGTATCACATTGCAAATGGCTTTAAAAATCAGATATATTTAGAAACAGCATTTAAAGTTATTGCCAGATATGCGGAATAAACAAAGTGCTAGACAGATTTGAATGTAAATTCCGATTGAATATAAACTACTTGAGGGCAGATACTCTTTATTTTTATTTTTGTAATTGCCAGTCTTTAGTATAGTTCTTGGCACATTGTACAAATGCCTGTTGATTGATTTATTGATTCAACTGAAATTTTGCCTTGAAATTTATAATTTTTAAAATTCAAGGTGCAACAATATTTTCTGAGGAATTGTTTTTGTTTGTTTCTTTGCTCATCCTTTGTCTTTACCATTGACTACAATTTACCTGTGTTTTTCATTCCTAAACAGTATTTTTATATATTTAAGAACTCATCACTAGGATTGTGACAAATATCAGAGAAGATTTAAAGAACTCCTGAAAGGGTTATGGATATTTGTCCTACCTCAATAGGAAATTCTGTATCCTTATTTTGGCTCAAGACACATAGATTTGTTTTCGATAAACTCTAAAACGAATTTTCTTACATGTATGAAGTGCACAGATCTACAGAACTATAGATTCAACAAAAATATCACATGTGGTTTAGGAATTCAGCCAGAAGTAGAGAGCAATTGAGGCAGACAACATTATGTATACAAACTGTTCTCTTAGTCTCCAACGCCTCTTTACAACTTCAAAAAGTTAAGACTAAACAGAAAAAATGATTTCTCTTTCCAAACCAACTTCTTACAGTCACCAAATTTCACATAACCAACTGTCATCACAACTTCTTCTTTCTCTTCTGGTAAGACGGCATAACTATCATGAAATCAATTTGCTTGATTAATTTATCCCAGCTTTCATATACAGCTTTCCTGTCTAGCCCTCAGCTACTTGTGAATGGAGACCACCTAGTATGCCCAACACAGTCTGAGTAGACACTCTCTGTCTTATGGGAAAAAAAAGATGACAGTACAGATTCATTCCATTTGTTCCTAGATGTATAATCTAAATATAATTCATAATTGAAGGACCAGGCTTGCCATTTTCCAGTTTGATCATTTTTGTGATCATCACTTATTGAACCAAGTAGTGAGTGAACATAGAACCCTTTGGTATTGACATCTACAATAATATAGGAGATAAGGATAAAGGACCAACTAGAGCTGTGATTTCACTGGTGTAGGGATCACTGTGAAACTTCCTCTCAGTTCAAATTGGTCCCTTCCCTGCAATTCATCTTACAACCACTAGGTGGTGGAGTGAGTCAATAGAGGGCAGGAACCAGAGTCAGGAAGACCTGAGTTCAAACTGCTTACTAGCTGTATGACCCTGGGTAAGTCACTTCACCTCTATTTGCCTCAATTCATCCAACTATAAAATGAATGTACTAATAGCATCTACCTCCCACAGTCGTGAGGATTGAATTAGATAATATTTGTAAAGTATTAAGCACAGTGCTTGATTCATAAGAACTTTATGTTTCTTCTCTTGTTTCTTTAGAGAGCATTGAGAAGTTTAATCATGTGACTGGGGTCACACAGCCCCTACATGGCAGAGGAAGGCATCAAACCCAGCTCTTCCTGTCTCTGAGGCCATCTCTCTATACATTGTGCCATACTGCCTCCCCTGCAATAACATATGGATTTTAAATTCAAATATATATTGGGTTAACTATAAAAGGAAGCCTTTTTTTTCTTGCATCAGTTTTCCCCTCTTCTTTAAATACTTAGCTGAGATGTTAGGGTCTATCTGGATGATTTTCATATTTATTTTGTGTTTAATAACATTGGTGTGCTAAACACATTAAAAGGTTCTAGCTCCCATCCTCCAAACATGCTTCTTTATGGCACTTTCTGTGAGTGAGAATTTTTGTATAAATCTTTCAATTTCCTAGCCCATCTGCTAAGCTTACTTTTTCCAAGTGAAATTGAGGTAAAGGTCTGTCCTCCCTCCTGAGACTAGTCTCCTCACCTACATTCTGTTGATTCCCTCCCAGCCATATCTAGGATTTTGCTCCAATAAGTATTTATGTTCTGTATTGCATCATCAATATCTCTCCCAAGGCTCACAACAATGCTATTCTAATTAAAACAAACATCAGAATATTCCTTACACTTCAACATATGCTCTTCTCTCACCTTTTTCACTGGCAGATACCAAAAGCATAGCAGACATTTATGACCTTCAGTTCTTAATTGCCTGTTTACTCTTGAAACTCTGGCGAACTACCACAATGCTCACTAAAAGGACTATTCATGTCCTTGAAAGTCATGAATAACTTTGTTACTAGGCCTAATGACCCTTTGTCTTCCTTTATCTGCCTTCAAAACTTTAGTCACTGGAAAGGATCTATTCTTTCTTGAGACTCTTCTCTCTTGGCTTCTGTCATAAAATCTTGTCCGAGGAGTCATCACCAATCATACTTATCAGCATGGAAAGACATTTTAATAATTGGTTTATTGTATGTTTGGAGCATAGGCCCATGGTACACAAAAACCAATGGGACCTTAGCAGCCATTTTCAGTAATGTTATGTGGGTTTCAGTTACATTAGCAGGACAGATAGATGGAATTTTTAAGAGGGCCAAATGGGAGAGTAAAGATTTACAAATCGAAGAACAGATATCAGAAGGGGGAAAAAGAGGATGATCTGTATAATATAACATTATAAATTGGGCAGTAAACACCAGGGATAAAACTGGAATTTATAAACTAACCATCAGCACCAGATCTGTATCTGGTTACTTGACATATTCATCGTAAGTAAATAGAGGTAATAAAACTGATCCAGAAATTCTCTTATTACTAACCAATTAATCACCTGAGCTAAAATTTGGTGTCTTGGCTAAGTTCTATAAGTTTTAGCTTATGATGTGACTAGCTGTCTTAAAGAAATGGCAGTGATAAAGCCAGTACAGAAAGTTTTTCTCATAACTTTTCTGTAATGCTATACGTTTCTCCCTCTATCTCTCAGGCATTTCCTTTTCAGTTTCCTTCACTAGTTCTTCTTTCATTCTTTCTTCTTTCCTTTCATTCTTTCTTTCTTCCTCCCTCCCTCTCTCCCCTCCTTCCTTCCCTCCCTCCTACCTTCCTTCCTCTTTCTTTCTTTCTCTCTCTTCCTTCCTTCCTTTCTCTTTCCTTCTTTCTTTCCTTCTTTCTTTCTTTCTTTCTTTCTTTCTTTCTTTCTTTCTTTCTTTCTCTCTCTCTCTCTTCCTTCTTACTTCCTTTCTTCTTTTCTTTCTCTTTCTTCCTTCCTTTCTTTTCAATGAAGGCATAATCAATGACTAAATCCTCAATCCCCTGAGCTCTCAATTGAAGAAATATAACCCACATTTCTCCTCCACTAGAAAAGAATGTAAACTCCTCCAAGGCAGGGACCCTGTCTCAGTAACTTCAATGCTTAACAGAGTGCCTGGCACCTAGTAAGCAACGAATAAATGCATCTTGACTGACTTACTAACCTGACAGTCTCATGGTTTAACTATCATACCTCTGTTGGTGACTCCTGATGTTTGTTCCCTAGTCCTGATCTCCCTTTTGAGTTTCAGTCACACATTTCCAATTGGCTGCTGAATGTTTTTCTTTGGATGTTTGACCCACTATCTCCTCAAATTCAGTCACAAGCATTAATTAAATGCTTCCTATAGGCCAGGCACTATATATTTCCCAACTAAAAGCCTTCCCCAACTCCTCTTAATTATAATTCCTTCCCCTTGTTAATTATTTCTGATTCATCTTGTATATAGCTTGCTTCGTAGATATATTTTTGCATGTTGTTTCCCCCATTAGATTATAAATTCCTTGAGCGCAGGGACTTTCTTTTGCTTTTTTTTTTGTATCCTCAATGCTTAGCTTAGTGCTAGGTACATGATAGGTATTTAATAAATGTTTATTGATTGATTCATTAGCATACCTTATCCCAGATCCTGCTTCAGACTTCCTTATTTCTATGAGATACTAGACATCAGTCAACCATGACTCTTCCAAATTACAGTCATCTGCCTAAATAATGCCTTTAGCATCCCTACTTTTCTTTCCTTTGTTACTGCCAGTACTCTCAGGGCCTTTTATCACTTCATATCTTAATTTTTTACAATAAAATTCTAACAGATTTCCCTTTCTTCTCCCTCTTTCCTCCAATCAATATGTCAAATTAATCATCTTTGAATGCTGCTTTACACACGTTACTACCATACTGAAAACAATGAACAGAATCCCATAAATCAAATTTTTGTCTGTTATTTGGGGCCCTCAGTGGTCTCTCCCTAACATCTCCATCCCTTTACTATCTCTAATTCCTTCACAGTTACCTTCAGCTTCAGTCAAAATCGTCTATCCATTATTCCCTCCACTCCCCCACACAGAGTTCATTCCTGCTTTCATTCCTTTTCCCAACCTCTCAATCTGGGCGAGCTCACTCCACCTCTTCAGAAGTAGCCTTTGTCCCTGCAGCTGATCCCTCTGATTGTCTGGTTCTTCCCGGTACATGTTAAGGATGATCCCCAGGCAAGCCATGTCTTCATTCATCTCCAGGTTACATTGTTGATACTCCCAGATTTTCTCCAAAATGCCATGGGCCAGATACTTCCATCCCCATGCCCCTCTTCTTTCTGCTTGTATTTCCAATGCTCAGCGAAGTTCCTGGCACATAGTAAGTGCCTAATAAATGCTTATTGTTGCTGTTAACCTCATTAATTTACATAATATATCACTATTGGTCTTTCGCTCATACTCTTCATCTAATTTTTACTTTTTCTTCAAGACTCACCTCAAGTCCAACCAGCCTTTCTCCAACAACTGCTAGCCTCAATGATATTTTCTCCCCTGAATTCCTTCCTGTCATATTGTCTATACTACTCATTTGGCACTGATCACAAGCTGGCTTACATAATATTTAGGTGTTGCATGTATATTTCCTGTCTCTATATATGCCAAGCGAAGGCCAAGATGGGGACCATGTTTCAAATGCTTTTGTATCCTAAGCAACTAATATAATGTCATATGCATAAGAGACACTTAATAATTGTGTCTTGAAGATAATGATTATTCTGGAACGTAAGAAGATGCCCCATGGTTAGCCAGGAAGATGAGACTTAAAGACAATATTTCTGATGGCGGGGGGGAGGGGTAAAAGTCTTGATTCGGTGACCTCTAACTGGTCTTTTTAGGTGTAAAATTGGATGATTCTAGAGACTTTAGTTATGAATACGGCAGATTTTCTACATGTCGAACCTATGTAGTTAGATAGGTACCTTGGGAATCACATTAATTCATTTTTTCTAGTATATTAAAACAGTAGCTTGATTTTATAATATTTTGAAAAGTGAAAAAATTTAGGTTCATTTTATTATGTAGTTGCACAGTAATACAACAGTAACACATGTGTTCACAATATCATTGTTCCCACATAATTTTATAGAACTAACCTTACACTCCCTACAATAGCTCTGATCTGTCCTTTGAACAACCGGGGTGTGGTTACCAGGGAAAATCAGCTTCGTCTCTCTTTAAACTACAGATAATAAGGAGATAAATCTAATTGAGATTAAGATTTGAAATCCATTTTCTACTTCATTATTAATAATATTATCATTTATGACACCCATGTGCTTCTATGCTCAACCATATATTTAAAAATAATAATCCCATTGCTTCCATTGAAGGCTCTAAGGTTTAAAACAGAGGTCCTTAATGTTTTTGTGTGTCCTGGAAACCTTTAGGAGCCTAGTGAAGCATATAGATCTTTTCTCAGAAAATTGTTTTTAAGTGCACAAAATAAAATACATAAGATTACAAAGGAAAAAATTATATTGAAATGCAATTATACATACATATGTGTATACATGCTTACACATGCACAATAATTACTGACAGATTTACTCAATGGATTACCCATTCTACTTCACATCATATATATATATATATATATATATATATATACACAAACATGCATATGTCATACATACAAATTTCTTAAGTTCACAGACCACAGGTTAAAAATCCCTGCTTTAGTATGAGGAGAAGAATCAAGGATATACCCTTCTGCTCAATAAGCTCTAGTGGGGCCCTATTGCCAATAGGGTCAAATATTAACTCAATTATTTAAACTTTAAAGACCTTCCTAACATGGCTCCAACCTACTTTTCCAGGGTCATTACACGTTTTCCCTTTCATGTACTCTTTGGTCCAGCCCAACTGGTCTTTCTGCTGTTCCTCACACACAACATTCCATTTGGTGTCTTTCTTCTTTTGCACAAGACATCTCCCAGACCTAGAATAGACTCTTTCCTTAGCTTCTTTGAAAGCTCATTTCATGTGGCACTTCATACATAAGACATTTCTTGATGCCCTCATCCGTGGGTGATACTGCCTCCTGCGGGATGCTGGAATGATTGGGGGTAGGGTAGTAGCCTCAGGTGCAATTGGGGGACATTGAATAAAAATAAGGGGGTGGTGGAAGCATAAGGAAAGAAGAGATAAGAAAATTTTGTAAAACTGTTGGTACATGTTTTATCTGTTGTATAACAGAGTTAGTTGTGGTTATTACATTATTTTCCAAATAAACACACAAAATGTAAATTATAATCCATCGGTGGTCAAGTCCACAGACAAGTCTTAATGAGCGAGTGTTGGCAGGTGAACTGCTCATTGTTGCTAAGTCCAGCACACATTGGCAGGAATATGTGCGTGTAATGACTTGTTTACAATACAATACTATACGGTTACATGATACAATATTGCATTACCAAATTTTCAATGTAGGGAAAAAACCCACACATTTACAATAATTTATTAAATTTAAGATTCAACACTTTAAAAAATTATATATTTTTGAAATGATGCAAACTTCGAAAAAAATGTTAAAAGGTTAAAAAAAGTAAATTTTCAGGGGAGTGCTGAGTAATTTTTTTTTTTTTGGAAAGGGGCCAAATAAGTTTGGGAACCTCTGAAGCCTCACTGCCAAAATAACCAGGAGAAGGTTGCAAAGAGGTAAATTTAGGCTCAATTTCAGGAAAAGCTGATTGGAGATATTTAAAAGTAAAAGGGATTGCCTGAAGATGGATGGTTTCTTGCTCCCTGGCGATAGATATTCAAGCAGACAGAGGCTGGATATACTTTTTGGGGTACATATTCAGAGGAATCTTTTCATGTATGGGCTAGACTAAATGTCTCTGAGCTTCTTATTGAATCTAAAATTCTGTGATTTTATATTTACTTGTACTTATTTAGTTTATATCTTGTATATATTTATGTCTATTCCTATTGTTTCCTCTAACAAAATGTATGCTTCTTGAGGTCAGTGATTATTTCATTTTTGTCTGGTACTCCCAGTGCCTAGCACATAGTAGGCACTTAATAAGTACTTGTTGATTGATTGATAGACTGAATGAGGTTTTCTATCTCATATTACCACACCTAATCCTTCTATTCTTGCTCTTCTTCCTCTTTCTACATCTTTAGTAAAATAATAATTTGTAAAGATAATAGCTAGCATTTGGATAGGATTTTAAGGTTTGCAAAATGCTTTACAAATATTATCTCATTTGATCCTTGTAACAACCTTGCAAGGTAGGTGCAATTATTATCCCCACCTTACAGATAAAGAAATTGAGGTCTATAAAGGTTAAATGACTTGCCCAGGGTCACGCAGCTAGTAAAGTCTTTCTGCCTCCCACGTTAATACTCTAGCTACTGTACCATATAGCTGCCCAAAATACCTTGTGTCTAGAGTGGACTCTCCTTGTCTTTCTCTTTCTCTTGAATCTCTTCCTTATTTTAAGAGACAAATCAAGTGCTACCTCCTTCGTGAAGCTGTCTGGGACAGTGTCATTATCCTTTCCCTGCCTCCCCTTCCCCCCAACTCCCAACAAGGAAGTGAAATTTAATTTTGGGCACTCGGAAGAACATTAGTGAAGAAGATGGGCATTGGCCAAATAAAGCAGCCTAGAAACATTTAAAATATTGCACTTTCCTACATGACATCCATTTTTTCTTCCTACTCAAACTTTGATCTACTTCACTATTTATGTGCAGTGCCTAGCAAAGACGATGAATTTATATGTGTGTGTATGTATATACACATATACATACACACATATGTATACATATGTATACACACATTTATTTACTGACAGATTTACCCAATGGATTACTCATTGTACTTCATGTCATGAGCCAATGTGCAATCCTAACCTATTTGGCTACACACACACACACACACACACACACACACACACACACACACACACAATATTTTGCCAATATTTTTTGAGATGCTGCAGAGTTCACTGAAGGGCTCACGTGAAGAAGATCTCTAGTGTTCTACACCTTAATGCACGATGTCATCAGCAAATAGGATCATCAGGAGAACCTCATAATCTATAAAGAAATCCTCCTCCATTTAGACTAGGTTCAAGATATCCTCCATGACAGTCATGGATATCTATATCTGTATCTACAACTCTATCTATCTATCTATCTATCTATGTATCTATCTATCTATCTATCTATCTATGTAGACACACAAATCTAGATATATTTGTGGATGTAAGTCTCCAGGTTTTTTTTTAAATCATTATTTATTTATTTAATATTTTTAGTTTTCAGCATTGATTTTCACAAGAGTTTGAATTACAAAATTTCTCCCCATTTCTACCCTCCCCCCCACTTCAAGATGGCATATATTCCGATTGCCCCATTCCCCAGTCAGCCCTCCCTTCTGTCAACCCACTCCCCACCTCAATCCCCTTTTCCCTTACTTTCTTGTAGGACAAGATAGATGTTTATGTCCCATTGCCTGCATATATTATTTCCTAGGTTCTTAGTTCCTAGGTTTGACTATATCAGATCCAACTCTATATCACAGAATTACAGTTAGGAGGGAACTTGGGGGTCATCTGGTCTAACCTCTCATCAAACACTTTTTTTGAACATCTTATTCTAAAACTTTGAGTTCCAAATTCTCTCCTCTTTTCACTCCCCACCTACCCTCCCTAAGGAGGCAAGCAATTCAACATAGGCCACATGTGTGTCATTATGCGAAACTCTTCCACAATACTCATGTTGTGAAAGACTAACTATATTTTGCTCCTTCCTATCCTATCTCGCTTTATTAAATTTGCTCCCTTGACCCTATCCCTTTTCAAAAGTATTTGCTTTTGATTACCTCCTCCCCATATCTGCCCTCCCTTCTATCGTCCCCCCTTTTTTATCTTCTTCCTCCTTCTTTTCCGTGGGGTAAGATACACAATTGAGTGTGTATGGTATTCTCTCCTCAGGTCAGATCTGATGAGAGCAAGATTCACTCATTCCCCCTCACCTGCTCCCTCTTCTCTCCCAATAGAACGGCTATTTCTTGCCACTTTTATGTGAGATAATTTATCCCATTCTATCTCTCCTTCTCTCAATATATTCCTCTCATCCCTTAATTTGACTTTATTTTTTTAGATATCATCCCTTCATCTTCAACTCACCCTGTGCCCTCCATCTATATCTATATCTATATCTATATCTATATCTATATCTATATCTATATCTATATCTATATCTATATCTATATCTATAT